>LR812537.1:39790185-40157685 GCA_903798195.1 Danio kyathit | reverse complement strand
GCGCTTGTGTGTGTGTGTGCGTGTGTGTGTGTGTGTGTGTGTGTGTGTGTGTGTGTATATATACAGTATATAATTGAGGACAAAATTATTAGCCCTCCTGTGAAACATTTACTCTTTTTCAAATATTTCTCAAGTTATTTATAAATGGAGCAAGGTGATTTTTATAGTATTTTAAATAAAAAAAACGTTTAAAAAAATCTGTTTGTCGTTTTATTTTTGCTGCAATAAAAGCTGGTTTTTTATTGTTTTAAACCATTTTAAGGTCAATATTATTATATTATATAATAATATTATTACTGTATATAATATTATATAATAAAATTATACTATATTACAATATTATTATATTATAGCCCTCGAGCTAAATATTTTTTTCAAATGTCTACAGAACAAACCATTGTTATGCCTTACCTAATTACACTAACTTGCCTACTTAACCTAATTAATCTAGTTAAGCCTTTAAATTGCACTTTAAACAGAATACTAGTATCTTGAAAATATATTTAATAAAATATCAGATACTGCCATCATGGCAAAAAATAAGAAATCAGTCATTGGAAATTAGTTATTAAATTTATATATTTAGAAACGTGTTGAAAATCTTATGCCTTAAACAGAACTTGGGGGAAAATACACTGTATATAAAAGAATTAAAATTGAACAGGAGGGCTAATCATTCTGACTTATTAAATATATAGCATACGTGGACAACAGGTTGTTGAGTAACTGGATGTTGGCTTGTAAAGACCTGCAGAGTTCATTTACACATTCCTAAATCTCTAGAACACCTTTAAGGGCTGCAGATAAGAAATGCACTGAGGGTCAGATGAAAAATTAAAGGAGGGAGGAATTGGATGCATTGATTTCTGCAAGATAATTGACTGTACATAATGTAAATACAATAAGGCACGTTTTGCAAATTTCAAATGTAAAAGCGTATAATTGTGTTATAGAAGGCAACAAAATGTTCGATGTACATATTGTAATTGTAGATGGTAGTATTGTTTTTTACAAAAAGTTATAATTTCATACATCAAGGATATTATATTACTGACAAAATGTACATAAATTGTGGTTATTTCAAAGTGCTGCCATTCATTATCCAACCAAGATTTACCATTTCAACAGAAAATGTGTGCAAGAATATGCATCTAGCCACAAACTCCATCTGTCTACCTACTGAAAATTCCTCTACTCTTAAAATCCCATATGTACATATGCATCCATAACATGAAAACATTTTGAAAGGTTGTAGATATAATACAGGACAAGAGCTTTATTACTGTATAAATATATACTATAAATAAAATAACATGTAGACTTGATAAATGTGAGAAATCTGTGAAGAATACATCTTTTGACCTATTTCCACAGAGTGATACGGTACGGTACAGTTCGGTACGGGTCACCTTTATCAGGCTTTCGTTTCCACTGCCAAAAGGGTACCAATGGTCGTGACATGATTTAGACTTATAGCATTACCAAGAGACTTACAGAAACATTAAACAACTGTATACCTACCACAAATGCTAGTGTATATAAATTAATAAAACTATTAAAAATTCATTCATTCATTCATTTTCTTTTCGGCCTAATCTCTTTATTAATCTGGGGTCGCCACAGCGGAATGAACCACCAACTTATCCAGCATTTGTTTTACGCAGCGGATGCCTTTCCAGCCACAACCCATCTCTGGGAAACATCCATACACACTCATTCACTATGGACAATTTAGCTTACCCAATTCACCTGTACCACATGTCTTTGGACTGTGGGGGAAACCGGAGCACCCGGAGGAAACCCACGCGAACGCAGGGAGAACATGCAAACTCCACACAGAAACGCCAACTGACCCAGCCCAGGCTCGAACCAGCGACCTTCTTGCTGTGAGGCGACAGCACTACCTACTGCGCCACTGCTTCGCACTTTTAAAAATAATTAATCATAATTAATCAAACTAATACTATAAAATTAAATTTGTGCATATTTGATGTAATTAATAAACTTTATAATAATTCTGAAAACTATTTTAAAGATTTTTTTGCAGTTTTTATACAAAAAAAAAAAGTACATTTCAGGATTTAGGAAACTAATCAAAAGAGGTTATAACAAAAAATAAGAAACATTAAAGTTTCATTAATATTTCTAGTTCATTATTCAAATAAATAATTATAAAGCATTGATTGAGTGAGCACTTTTACACAAATGTATTTAAAAATGATGATGTTCATTGAGCCCCAGAATATTCTTAAGTACATAGTCCAATCATGTGCAACTTGTTATACTCGAAAGATTTTAATTAACTAAATTGCATTAATAAAAGACTGCAAGAAAGAAGCACTGGTCTCAGACTGTTCTATATATGGCAGATATTGGGATGTAATGCTGGAAGTAACCCACAGAAAGTCCGGTGGGGCTGAATTATCATCTGTTCTGAGCGCAGCCAAAGACAGAACAGGAACAGCTGGTGTAAGAAGTAGAAACAAACCTGACCTTTTCATTCAGCGGGTCCCTGCTTTATTAAGAACAAACACTGGGCAGCAGAGCAAAGACAGAAAATGGGGCATTTGTGTCAATATGTCTGAGGGCAAACACGCTCATATAAACAAGTGTCCCTTTCTGCTATCAAAGGCAGAGAGATGTCACTCGCTGACCAGTGATAAAGGGAATGTTGAACGAGGACTACTAGAAACTCCGTTTACACTGACCATCCAGCTGCCTTATGAAATCTGACTGCTTGATTCAGAGCACAGTCAATATTTAAATTCAGAATGTTCTGCTGTGCCATTTACAGTAAGCACTTTTCCATTAAGATCCATCTGAGATTTCCATTTAGGTCTTGTTTACACCTGATATTAAACTTTATGCCTGTTTTTACCTGTTTATTTATTTTTTTGGTCTATTTTGTCAATTTTCAGCACATTTGTGAGCTGGGTATAAAACACTTTATTGTACAGCACTGTTGCCAGCAAGTTACCGCAACTGCCCCTTTACAGTAACCTATCTGTAAATGTGTAGTAAAGTAGCAGGGCCCTACGGCAATTAAATTTCACATTAAAATAGCCTTACTGCAACTTTATGGTAAAATGCCCTTTACCACATTTTGATTTCACAGTATGATGACTTTTACAGTACTTTTACTGTAATTTATTTACACTTTACACTAGCAGTACAAAACCTTTGTTTTTAATATTTACAATCAAATTTAGTTCTAAACTAGTGACACATTTTTTCATTAACTGTCTAATCTGTCTTCAATGAAAAGCTATAATAGAAGCTACAGAAGCTATAATTGAGTACTTTGATTACAGTAGAATACCACATATTCCTAATGCAGCAAGTTACTGTAAAAGTTTTAAAATGACCCACAATGCAGTAGTTAACGGTTTAGAATGTTTATGGTATTTTCCTGGCCTTTTTTGCAATAAATAACTGTAAAAGTCTAACAGTGAAAAATCAAGTACTTTAAATTAGAGCAAACTACTCATAATCAGACTACAGTTTCTTTGTTGATTACATGATTACATTTGCTCACTGGCCACTTTATTAGGTACACCTGTCCAACTGCTCGTTGATGCAAATTTCTAATCAGCCAATCACATGGCAGCAACTCAATGCATTTAGGCATGTAGACATGGTCAAGACAATCTGCTGCAGTTCAAACCGAGCATCAGAATGGGGACGAAAGGTGATTTAAGTGACTTTGAACGTGGCATGGTTGTTGGTGTCAGACGGGCTGGTCTGAGTATTTCAGAAACTGCTGATCTACTGGGATTTTCACGCACAACCATCACTAGGGTTTACATAGAATGGTTTGAAAAAGAGAAAATATCAAGTGAGCGGTAGTTCTGTGGGTGCAAATGCCTTGTTGATGCCAGAGGTCAGAGGATAATGGCCAGACTGGTTAGAGTTGATGGAAAGGCAACAATAACTCAAATAACCACTCGTTACAACTGAGGTCTGCAAAAGAGCATCTCTGAACAACACGTCCAACCTTGAGGTGGGTTACAGCAGCAGAAGACAACACCAGGTGCCACTCCTGTCAGCTAAGAACAAGAAACTGAGGATACAATTCGCACAGGCTCACCAAAATTGGACAAGATTGGGAAAACGTTGCCTGGTCTGATAAGTTTCAATTTTTTCTGCGACATTCGGATGGTAGGGTCAGAATTTGACATCAACAACAAGAAAGCATGGATCCATCCTGCCTTGTATCAACGGTTCAGGCTGCTGGTGGTGGTGTAATGGTGTGGGGGATATTTTCTTGGCATACCTTGGGCCCATTAGTACCAATTGAGCATCGTGTCAATGCCACAGCCTACCTGAGTACTGTTGCTGACCATGTTCATCCCTTTATGACCACAGTGTACCCATCTTCTGATGGCTACTTCCAGCAGCATAGTGCACCATGTCATAAAGCGCGAATCACCTTGGACTGGTTTCTTGAACAGGACAATTAGTTCACTGTGCTCAAATGGCCTCCACAGTCACCAGAGCTCAATCCAATAGAGCACCTTTGATTCGAAACCTTTGAAATCTGCAGCAATTGCGTGATGCTATCATGTCAATATGGACCAAAATCTCTGAGGAATATTTCTAGTACCTTGTTGAATCTATTCCACGAAGGATTAAGGCAGTTCTGAAAGCAAAAGGGGGTCCAGCCCAGTACTAGTACCTAATAAAGTGGCCGGTGAGTGTATTATTCGGAGAATGGCAATATGATATTCACAACTCTGTTTCATCGTGGAAGTCCCCGTTTTGTTACTATCATAAGCTAGCAGCTTGCCGCACTTAATGCACTCTACAAAGCCAACACATATGTGGTCACTGCCCACGACTTGTTGAAAATGTTTCAATACCTCCGACTTTCCTCCAAACTTGCTCAAAGTTCATTCCCATATTTTTTCTTTACGTCTTCAAACTCCATTTTGCACTTGAGCAAATTGTGCAACTTTGACCTACAGGTGTTGCTTAGGCCAACCTTGCTCAAATATTCGTATAATATGTCTAATTATAACATAGCTCCCCACCCAACTAGGCTAATTAAGTAATGTCTAAAAATAATAATAAATAAATATTAAAAAAATGCTTGATCGCGGCCTGGCCCGAAGATAGTGGCAGAAAAAATTCGCCTGCGGGTCAGGTCGGGTCAAGCCTGGGCTCAGCCTCAGGCAGAGAATCTAAACATTTATTGATTCGCCTCAAGTTATTTTCTCTTTTGAACATTTATTAATTTTCATAATTAACCATTTATATAATCTTGCTGATGATATGGAAGATAATTTTTCTTTGTATCTGTCATATTGTCTGTAGTATCCTACTTCAGTATATGCAACATCAAATAAGGTTCAACACAAAAGTAATCTAAATGTAATCCAAAAGTAGTCAGATTATGTATTATATTACTGAATAATAACTTTGTCATGTAATTTGTAATCTACTCTGTAATCTACTCAGCTCTGATTGTATGGACATTTTCTGAACTTTCAATCTAATAAAAAAAAATAAAAGTGATGTGAAATAAGCTTGTGCAATTTTATACAAGTACAAAAGCAGAAACAGAAAACAATACAGAGAGCAGCAGCTTTCATTTCTGCTCTTAAAACCACAAAGCTAAGCATTGTAGGATTGTAATACAATTAGGGCCTGTTTGAAAACATTTTGCTTTTTTGTTCAGGAATAAGGTTGTGGTTGTTTGAACACATTTGACAACTTAAAAATTTCCAATATTTCCAATATAATTTCCAATATCACTAAATTAGTTCAGTCAAATGCGTTTTGACCACCACTTCTGATACTGGTTTTCTTTGCACATCTGAAATCCACACGAGACCCAATTTTTCACATCCAGTCTGAGACACTCCTAAATGTTGCTTTAAATCAGAAACATATAAGATATGTGGACATCTTGGTCTCCAAGCCACCACAAAATGTAAGGACAACATGTTTGCCCACAAAGACAGATTTTTTACTGTTGTATTATAAAGCAGATGTGCCTGTATGCACTCACACTATCAGGATAGAAACATGGCTTGCTTTCAACGTCTAACCTGTGAATTCCATAAAAATAATCTTGCCACGTTCATTTATTTCACAATGAATTGCATATGGACGTCACAGTGGCACAGTGGGTAGCATGATAGCTTCGCAGCAAGAAGGTCACTGTTTCGAGCCTCGGTTGGGTCAGTTGGCATTTCTGTGTGGAATATGCATCTTCTCCCATGTTCGCGTGGGTTTCCTCTGGGTGCTACGGTTTCCTCCACAATTCCAAAAGACATGCGGTACAGGTGAATTGGGTGGGCTAAATTGGCTGTAGTGTATGTGTGTGAATGAGAATGTATGGATGTTTCCTAGAGATGGGTTGCAGCTGGAAGGGCATCCGCTGCGTAAAACATATGCTGGATAAGTTGGCAGTTCATTCCGCTGTGGCGACCCCAGATTATTAAGGGACTAAGCTGAACAAATGAACGAATGAATGATATACACACAGTATATAAAATAACAAAATACTACTATGTTCTGTCAACATGAGCTATTTCACCAGCAATTCAAAACCCAGTCACGTTTAAAGTGAGTGTAAACAAAAAAAGATTAAGATATGTTTATGAAGGCCCGCGGTGTAGACCAGGGGTACTCAATAGGCGGACTCCGGTCCACACCCAGACACATAAAAATCTGGACCAACGCCAAAACCAGCATGCTAATTTAATCATAAACCAAATGAGTTTTCAATGGAGTGCGCAATTGTGATTCCGCCCTATATCTTTGAGGATTCTACTACATTTGGCTGCTTCAACTATGTCCAATCACAGCAGTTGTAACAGCCAGCATTGCTGTTACAACTACGTCACTCACTCGCTATCTTGCGCCCTCCAGGCTGTCAGTTTTATCCACCGTCGCATATTCTGGGCCAGGCAGGCGACGAACAGTGTGAATATCGCTAACTTACTTTTTTGCAGACTGAACGTGAAAATGGTGTGCTCAAACCTGCCGTTAAAAAGAAACAAAAAGTTGATTTTGAAAACCGCAAGTTTAAGACTGAGTGGACAGAAAAATCGCATATGCATTTGTGCAGCCGCAGGAAGCCAAAAACCAATGTGTTTATTCCGCAACGACACGGTAACAATCATCAAAAGTGGGAACGTAAAATGCCATTATGAATCCAAGCACACACATTTTGAACAAAATTACCCTCAACAGAGAGGTAAGGACCACAAAAATAAACCAGCTGAAATCATCATATGAAGCTAGCAGTGTAATAGTTAGATCAGCCAGCAACAGAAGGAGCGGGCAACAACAGGAGCGGGCAACAGAAGCCTAAGAGTAGTATGGGTCGTGGGAAAAAAACACAAGAAACCCTTTAGACTGCAGGAAAACGTCGCCATCACAATTATGCTGAATTCCTGGAAAAACTGATTCAAAATTTCCAAACTAGATTTGAAGATTTCCCTCTGGTAAAACAAGTCTTGTTGAGCATAGAAAATCCAAATCTAGTCAAAAGTATTGCAGAATTCTCAAATGAAGCCATGAAAGTCTTCCCATGGGCAGATGCTGCTACTTTGCAAACAGAGCTAATTGAGCTCCAAGAAAACCTAGCACTGCAGGAATCTCTCTTATGCCCAAGTTTAAACAACTGGTGGCACAAAGAAGGTGTCACCTTTCACACAAAAAGTTCTATCATGTTATCAGAAATCAGAAAGAGCTTTATTGCCAGGTATGTTCACACATACGAGGAATTTGTTTTTGTGACAGAGCTTCTACAGTGCAACAGAATTACAGACAGGACTAAAAAACAGATAATAAATATATATAAAAAAGTGAATGCAAATATACAAATTGACAAGTGTATGTACAGGTATATTACTATATACAACATAATATGTGCAGCTGTTATGTACAAATTGGCATGTAAAGTGTGTTAAATAAGTGTATATGTGTATAAAAGTGTATATATTTTTTGTGTATAGCTGGAAAGTTTTGGGGATTGCCTTTTTTTGTTGGAATTCTCTATTTGGAATTGGAGTGTTACTTTTCCGGACCAGACTGAATGAAAATTTGGTAAGTGGACCTTTCAAATTTATATTTGAGTACTCCTGGTGTAGACAGTCTGTTAGCTAGAACTAACTTTCCAACTGCATGTCAACTTCCTCCTAACCTAACCGTTTGCTGTATTTTAGAATTAGTTGATATGTTGTCAGATTTGGGCAATCCCAGTTTAGATTTGATATTAAAATCTAATTTTACCCCTTTTTCATGATTTAAGAGAAGTCTTTTGCGTCTCCAGAATGTGTCTGTAAAATTTCAGCTCAAATTAGCCATCAGATTATTTATTATACTTTTCAGAATATTAGAATTTTCTGCTCTGAACCCAATGCAGCTGTTTTTGTGGCCTGTGCCTTTAATGCTAGTTCTCTCCACCCACAATTCCCACGTCCCTGTCTGAGTGTGCCTCAATCTCAGGCTGCGTCAGATAAACAGCACAGTGACAGACATAAAGGAAACAGATCTCACGTAACGTTTGTGAGAAATACTACAGTAAGAACTTTCTCAATGATTATTTGATGTATTTGTTGTTGAGTTAATTCAAGCCTTTCTGCAACGATGAGTCACACACAATGTCGTTACAAAGTTCATGCACATACACACACACAGAGCACGCGCGTTTAGCTTTGCACTGTTTTTGCATGGCAAATATGACAGGATACAAGTTAATATTCACTGCTGTATGGATATCCCTTATGCTAACGTACAAAATAAACCTGATTTAGCTTTCACAAACCCGGATTGAAGCGTCTTCTTTTATAATTGTGCTTACATGCGGCTGTGGTGATAAAGATGGTAAAAAAAAAAACGCTGTAATTCATTACAAACATGCACTTTTAAAAATGTTTAATACTTGTGAAACTCATTCTTGATCACATTTGATGATGATTGATGATCACAGAGAGCTGAACAGATCTTTTAATCCTGGTTGCTTTGGGCAAGTCCTGTCTTGTCATGATTATACGCGTTACTACAGAGACATGTTGTTACGGCTCAGTATCTGTGCCTGTGTTATAGTTTTGTTTTTCTCTCGTGCTCTCTCTCCCTCTCTCTCTCTACCTTTCATTTTCTTTAGGTCCGCCCAGTTTCAGCTCCCCATTGGCTAAGCTAGATGCCAGTCATCATTACCACTACGATGACGTCATCATCAATGACCAATCACAAGCGGAATTCCGCATTTAAAAGAAAGCCGGCGCAGCAGAACGCTAGCTTGCTTTTTGCTTGCTCACTGTAGTGTGTGAGTTTGCTGGATTGTTTGACAGTGCGTTTTGACTAGGATTGCTTGACAGTTTCTTGTGTTATGTGTGCTGTAATCATTTGTGCTGAAATCTATCTTTAAAAGAGTGTTCTAATTATGTTTTCTTTCTGATCACAAGATCCACAGCATCAATGGGATTCAAGGACAGAGTAGATGTCATGTGACCTACATGCTGCTACACGTAGGAGAGATGCAAATGTATTATACACTAGTTTAGAAGTGTGCGCCACTCATTGTAAGTTTTGTTTTACATTTTGCTTAGTAGTATAGTTTAGATAGGGCGTGAAAACGCTGAAGACTTTTCTTTCTTTTATTAGATAGTATAGAGATTGTGGGTTTTCCAGTTAGAGTTGTGTTTTGTTATATTATTTTCTTTTCCTTGGCGCCGCTTTTGTTCCTCTTCCCCTTTATTACAACCATTTATTTATTCTTGTTTTCTTTATTTTGTATATACTTTATTTATCATTTATTCACCTTGTAAAAATAAACACCATTATTGAAGCATTATTGGTTGTTTGTCTGCTCCATTGCCACCACCATTCACAAAAAGGGTCATAAATTTTAAATGTTGCTGTAACCCTAGCATTTCCATCTTAAATAACCGTAACACGTTAATACCACACTCCTACATCACATTGCTGTCGGCCTCAAAATGGAAGGGGATTTCGATTAAATTTTTAACATCACGAAATTTTTAAAAAAGAGACTTATTGTGTTTATATCGCCCCAATATGACTGTGGACATACTATACCTACACACAGTCCTGTCTAAACAGCTTCCAAAAGATGATTTTCCCTTTAAGATGCATTTTTGTAAACCCTAAAAACGGATGTAAAACTGTATATTGTACTGTTTCCGAAATGTTCTGAATTTGTCCACTTCCAGAGGTAATGTAGAAAGCACAAATGTTTCGGTCCTGATTCTAACAAAAACTCACAGATGTCAACAGCTTTGATCAGACAAATAGTATCACATTTTGAGCAATTCCATGCAAATGTCAACCTTGCCATGAATTTTTAATATTCTTCGCTAAAATAGAGAAACCATTTCTGCATTTTTTGTGCAAGCAAGTATTTTACAGTGCTTTAAAAATACTCAAAAATGTATCTGTCAGTGTTTCAAACTATTATATTTAATTTACCAAAATCATACAAGTGGCAATTTCACAACCGTCACATCCATAACAGAAAAGTGTCACATACAGAACGACACTTTTTCCTCATAAATGCAAAAAATGTCAAATAAAATAAAATCAATCATTTTTGTTCTATAGAGAGCCGACTTTTATCCTTATGATTAGCATTATCTGTTTTGGGCTGTGCAGTTTAATTCTCAGAATTTCTACAAAGTATGTCTGTAAACTCGCAGACTTTTTTCGTCACATCCATAACGCATGTTTATTTTCCGAATTTAAAGTATAAAAAAATGTTTACAGATTGATATTTTTCTGCTCCCATAACTCTGTGGTGAGTTGTTTTGGAAAATATAAACAGATGTTTCAATATAATGTTACCATATACTTTCTATGTGAATTTATGTTTTGAGATTTTACTGCAAATGTCACATCCATAATGCTGGAATTGCTCACTTATTTATTAAAACTGGCCATAGACCTTCTTCTCAAAGAATTCAGTAAAATTGGTCAAAGGGGACGGATTAAAACAGCAGGTGTAAATGGGAATGAGTCTCCACAGTCTACTAGTGCATTCTACTTCAAAAACATGACAATAATAGTCAACAAATTGTCTAAAGGGGGCTATTAAAATAAACTGTTATTGGCATTTGCATCTGAACCTTCCCCATGGGTCATCATGAATGTGCATATGGTTGCTGTACTGCAAAATATTATATTTCTTATATTGAAAAATCAATGTTTTGACGGCCTATTGAGACAAAGCAGTCCACGTAGGATGGAATTCCTCACATTAATTTGTCATTTTTTTGAGTCACGCTGCAGCCTTCCTTTGTCTGGCGACTGACAGAACCCGCTAAAACTTCCCATAAACAGTGCTGCCTTTGAAAAAGTGCGAATTTGAAATGTAAAAATGTTCTTTTCGGCCAGCGCTGTGATTAATGCAGCAGACCACACACTCAGTGGGTGAACAAGCAGAGGAATTTTTCCTTTTAATGAGCATCTCAGGTCGTAACAAGCAGTTTCATTCATATTCATGTGTAACTGTCTACGCAACCAGCCTAATGTTATTTCACATCAGAGACATTTCTTCAAAGCTAACAGGGGTGTTGTCAACAGACCGTAAATCCCGAACTTTAATGATTTAAAATGAAGGAGCTTCTTAACATTAATAATTATCTCTTCATATTCCGGTGGGTCCGTGTGGTTGATTGATTGTAGAGATGCAGCAACTGTTGCGTGATCATAAACATTCGTGACGAGATAATAACTCAAGTTACCATGGCGATTGCATAGCAACCATGTTCCTTTCCGGTGTTATTACAGCTAGCATATGTATAAGAGTAAGGCAGGCTAAAACTCATTCGAATCAGACAGCACTGGAAAAAACTTTCACTTCAGGCTATACAGCTGGTGCTTCATCCCTCCGCAATTAGGATTCATTTTTATGAAGTATGCACAGATTTGTCATTCAATTAGCTCAAATTTGGTCCTAAAAGCATATTCTATGTACCCTGAGGGGTGCTAAAGCACATTAGCATATGCACACCAGTCAACTTATTAGGTACTATAGATATATACAGTTGAAGTCAGAATTATTAGCCCCCCTTTGAATTTATCATTTTAAAATATTTCCTAAATGATGTTTAACAGAGCAAAGAAATTTTCACAGTATGTCTGATAATATTTTTTCTTCTGGAGAAAGTCTTATTTGTTTTATTTCGGCTAGAATAAGAGCAGTTTTAATTTTTTTAACAGTCATTTTAAGGTCAAAATTATTAGCCCCATTAATAGCTATATTAGTTTTCGATAGTCTACAGAACAAACCATCATTATACAATAACTTGCCTAATTACCCTAACTTGGCTAGTAAACCTAATTAACCTAGTTAAGTCTTTAAATGTCACTTAAAAATATCTAGTAAAATATTATGTTCTGTCATCATGGCAAAGATAAAATAAATCAGTTATTAGAAATTAGTTATTAAAACTATTATGATTAGAAATGTGTTGAAAAAAAAATCTCTCCATTAAAAAGAAAATGGGGAAAAAAAAATTAACGGGGGCTAATAATTCTGACTTCAACTGTATACTAGATAATCACATTCGGACCCTAAACATAGCGCCGGCACATTTGTACAGTGCTCCCAGGACAAATGTCATTCAACCGCACTAGTCAAGACTAAAGCCAATCTGAAGATGCTGGACTTTTGCACTGCGTACAGATGTAGTAACGAGCAAACAAAGAAAACAAAGCATAAAGATTTAACCTTTTATAGGTAAGATTTCCTTTTTTATGATTGTGTATGTTACAAACTTTTGTGCTCAACAAGTAACATTATTGATGATAATACAGTCACTTCCCAGCAGGTACACAACATCATAAGACGTTAGTATTAGGTTAGATTTAGGTAATGAAGTCAGGTGACCAAAATTCAATGTCTAGCCAGTGTCTAAGGACAACATTATTTTGACGTCCAATAATGACGTCGAAATACGTTGATATTTGGTTGAGTTTAGGTTGTGTTGGAAAGTGTCCAAAATCTGACGTCTGATAGATGTCATAGTGGTAACATCCACACAATGTCAAGGTGTAACATGATTTGACGTTGATATTTGGTTGATTTTAGGTTGGACATTAGACATTGACATCAGCCTGACATGGGGTTCTGACGTCAACCTGATTTTCATTTCCAAACAAAAATCAAAGGTCCCCATGAGATTGGGGTACAACATCAATAAGACATCATGTTGACGTCCTGTGGCCGCAGGGTTACTGCACTGACCATGAGGCAAAGTAGCACCAACTTGCACAAAATTCTAGGCTTATGCTAATTTTGTTGAATAAAATCAGCAAACAATGTAAATGAAATATGACAACAGGACGCTGTGGTGCCAGAAACTTGTGTTATTTTCGGCTAAGTGAAGTAACGGCTAGTTTTTGAAGTAACTTATAAGGGTGCCTGATAACATAACAGTGCCGGTGCCTCAATCTGCATACTGTCCACCCTAAATTATTGAATATCACAAATGTTATACCATTTAGATCATAAATGCACATGAAGACGTAGGGATATCGATGGTTAACACAAGTCTTTCATAACAGAGATTCATTCAGGTGTGTTTCAGGACATGGATTAGATCAAATTTAACAGGGAGGGAGGATAATACATTTCCATACACACAAACACTTGCTCTTTATTGGCAATGCCCATGCGGTCACATATCCAGCGATGTAGAAAAGTGATGTAAAATTATAATTTTCGTAACTTTAAAAAATATTTGCATACTGACCACCGGGAAAACTCCCAATCATAGATACAGTATATGCATATATGTGTATATATCTATGGCTCCAGATGGCCAGTCTTCCATTACACCTTGGTGGCACATTCATTACAAAGAAGCTCTACCCTGTACTAAAATGGCGGCTCTATTGACGCATTCCTTGTGATCGACAACAACAGCATAGGCGACATCTAATGTAAATATCTAAGATTAGGTACACCTGTTCAACTCCTCGTTAGCACGAATGTATAAATCAACCAATCACATGACAAAAGGTTTGTATCTGAAATCACCCCCTACACCCTTAAATAATGCACTTTTAATTTTTTTATTTAACTTGAGGGAGCAGCCATTTGCAATGGTGTCTGAAACCACATTGGACATTCTAAAGTGCATTCGATCAAGTGCACTCCCACAATGCACCACAATAATGATTGTATGTAATGATTGTACAGTAACCAATGTGCAGAGAGAGGTCTGGATGCAGACTTGGTGCAGTTGCAAGCTGAGCTGCATCCAATGCTTTTAATGCCTACACCTAACCCCACCCCTAACCCTCACAGTGATGTCAACTAGGCCCATTGAGTGCATCGTGTCTGACACTGCAAGTCTGAAATATGCAGTCTCAGTTTGCAAATCCGAGTCTCCATCCAGATATTATTGGATTGTACACTCAACAGCTACCCATAATGCACTATGAGCCAAATTATTTCCACTGTTTGATCACAAGATGGCATCCACAGCAAAATCCTATCGTAAGTTTCAAAATAATGTATTATTTAATTTGTTAAATGAATGTTTTTATACATGACAGAGATCAAAATACTTATTTTATTAATTAACAGACAGCTCACTAAGCTCAATTATTAAAGGATCGGACCAAGAACTTTTCAAGAAAATTTACTCACTAGTTTTCATTCAGTCATTTAAGTGACCTTTATTTATGGACTAATGAAGGTAATAGTGAATGAGGATATAGGGGGTGATTTCGGATGCAGCCATGGTCAATGCAACATGTTGATCTACTGGAATTTTCACACACAAACATTTCCATGGTTTACAGAGAATGTTTGAAAAAGAGAATTCTCAGTTAACAATATGTTTAACATTGCATGAATCTCTATACATTTGCCTAATAAAAATTGTGACCTTTTGCATTGGGATTATATTGTATATATAGCGGGCAAAATAAGGATTGAACAGAACAAGTCACCATTTTTCTCAGAAAACATACTTCTAAAGGTGCTGTTGACTTTTCCCTGGGTGTTGGTATCAACCAAAGAGATCCATATATGCAAAGAAAACAAATCTAATTAGTTTACAAATCAAGTAATGCATAATAAATTGATTCAAGGAAAAAGTATTGAACACATGAAGAAAGAGAGGTGTAGAAAGGCAGTGAAAGCCCAGACAGCAGCTGAAATCTCTCAGTAGTTCTTCAGCAACCCTCTGCCTTTGTCATTGTAAATTAATATTCGCTGCTTTAGTCCAACATCTACATTATCAGGATGATAGGATTAAACCAGAGTGGACATTTCAGGAAGACACTGATCCAAAACACAGCCAAGGAAACTCTCATATACTTTCATAATGGCTCAGCCAATCACCTAACTTGAATCCAATATAAAATACAAAATAATGCTCCGATTTGCTAGACAAGACCCACAGAACCATCAAGATTTTTACACTCTGTTGAAGTCTCTATTGAAAACTCACACCTGAGCAATTCATGTGACTTCATTCTCCATATGAGAGGCGTCTTTAAGCTACCATCACCAAAAACGCCTTTTATATAAAGCAGCGCTATTCAATTGGCGACCCGCGGGCCGAACCCGGCCCCTGAGGCAATTTGTTCCGGCCCTCCAAATAGTGTGACCAAGACATCAAAAATAAATTTAGTTAAAAAAAACGGCCGCTATAGTTATGAAGTGACGTGCGTCTGTTCAATACAGCATGAGCTGCGCAGAGTGTGAGTCACCTGACATTAAGCCAGTGGCGCGAGCAGCCGAGAACATTTGGATGTGTTTGTAGAAAAGTCCTTTTGTACAATGCAATGATATCCTTACTAGGGATGCAACGATTAGCCGATTTCACTATTAATTGCGCTTTAATTCGTCATGGTTAATTACCCCTAAAGGCTTCTCTAAGCCGCATTTCAGTACGAAACTGCTGCAATTAAACAAAGTTATGCCAAGTTGCCAACTGTGCGCTAGTTTAAAGTTCCCAGCTTGTACACTGTTAACATATCTCGTCTTTTCCGCATGCAAGTTTGTTATTTCTAATGTAAGAGCAACGCGCTCGCGGCTTTCCGGGCGCACGCAATAGAAAACATCTCATACATGCCGTAGTAGTGAGAGTTGTGCGTGGCTTTCAGTGCAATGTAAACAAAAGATATGTTAGACGAATTATTATTATAATCAGGGTTTAATTTGTGCCAGAGCACCCCGGATCCGGAACCTCTGAAATCTGATCCGGCACCTCATTTTACCGATCCCCCTCCTCAACCGCCCTTCTCTCAGTCCGCGGTTTACTTTCTCTTTCTCCCACGACTCCCCTCTTCACTGTCGTCCGCGACACCACCCCCACCCCGCTCACTTTCGTTCGCGACACCCCTCCGCCATCCAACGTACCCCAGCCTCCCACCCCGCTCCCCACTTTCGTGCGCGACACCTCTCCATCCTCGGGTTACATGCCGGATCCGTTACCCCGATTTGTTCCGGGACCTCGCAATTCACAAATTAGGCATTGATTATAATGATTATGTATGTATGAACGCAGATGATAACAACAGTTAATCTAAATAGCTACTTGGCTAATATAAAGCTTAACTTTACATTAGATGTGATAGACGTGAATGATCTTCAGACTATATAATCGTACAACCAAAATCTATAATTGTTGCATCTATAATTGTTATGCAGTTCAAAACAGAACATATAAAGGTGTCTGAATGTAGAAGAAGCCTACTTAAGCAATGCACTGCTTTTGTTGTGCTCTGAAATACAACATTTGAATGTTTGTTAAAAAAGCCACATTGTACAATGCACTGATATAATGTGGTTTCAAAAGAAAATATATTAACATTTTAATGTAGAAAAAGCCAACGTGGGTGTCTTAAGGAGCAAAAATACAACATATGGGCTCTTATATGCTGTTGTGTCATCACTTATATTGCAAGTCATATCTCCCCGGCCCTTCGGTTAGGATGCGTTTCATGAACTGGCCCGCATGACAAACTAATTGAATAGCCCTGATATAAAGTATTAAATACGTTTCAGTAGTTCAGAACTTTCTCGTTGTGTCATTTCATTGTTTATTACACATAACAAATTTTTCTGATTTTTCTTTTTTGTTTTATTTTTATGTTTGTATCGTTTGGGTTTTTACCAAAATCTGGTTCAATTCCATGTCAACAGCTCCTTTAGAAATATTATTCCCAGGAAAAAAACATGACATGTTCAATACTTTTTCCCCCCATTGTGTTTCAAAGTTAATAAAACAATTACTATTTACTAAAAAAAGGTATTCAATTTCAGTGTCATGCCTGATTAAATGTGTTACTTGCCATTTCCTTGGAATTTCTAAGTGAAAATAGTTCCTACAACTTTTTTCCAGTTTACAGTAATAATTTTCTTTGGCTCTTTTATATCGGAGCAGGGGATTTCCAGATCCCAGACTGCTTTGCGTGGAACTGGATGAAGGGAATAAATGTAAAATTAATAGTTAATTTGTGTTTTGAAAAAGAAAAGGCTCAGACAGAGTCGTGTTTAATGTTCTGTTGCGTTGGGATTTAGACAAGTTTTTGTTATGTAGCAGTGAAGAGTGGCGCTTGTGTTATTTTGAAGACAGGCTTGTGTGCATGAAAAACTATGCTGTACATAATTTACTTTAATCAAAGAGCATTTACTGAACAAATGTCTTCTTTTTTGTGTTTTTTGCCAAGTACCAACACCATACAAACATGCAGATGCTTATTTCTTGCTGCAACATGGGCTCATTCTGAAAGCGTAGCCCTACATACGTTTTTGGAGATTGAGAATTATGTAGCCAAAAGTACATATGGCTGCATTTCTTTTTAAATGAACGCTATAATGCGGTATGATGCCATTCCTTTTAGCTTGCTTCCGTATGGACAGCTTTCCCCCTGTTACAAGTTTGTCCAGTTAGCTCGGCATGTACATCAGTAGGGATGCAACGATTATAGATTTTGGTTGTACGATTCTGAGAAATAATCACGGTTATCATGCTTATTATGCATTTAAAAATAAGTAAAATTTTTGACGTTTGAACATACATAATTTTTACACTGTAAGTAAATGACAGAACAATTAATAAAAAAATAAATAAATAAATAGCCTTTGTCTAATTCAGGTCTTGAAATTAACTTTTTTACTTAGTAGCACTGGTGCTCCCAACTTCAAAAATTTTAGGAGCACCATAAAAAATTTAGAAGCACCATTCAAAATGAATGAGCACCACTGCAAATTGTATAATAACAGATTTATTGTATTTGAAAACAACATCAATCAGGACTAACAATAACCAGAAACAACTAACTTAATTCTGTTATGACCTATTGATATTTGTGCAATAATTCCAAAATGAGTGTCCAATAATTATAAAAGATTAATGTCGAAGATGACAATAATACTAACAATGAATTACATTATCATGCTGCCTTGAATGTGAGTTATCTGCTATAAAAAGTCCTACTGTTACTTTATGAGAAAAAAAAAATCTATGGTTTGCATCAAGCAAAAATGAAGCATTGCAGTAAGAAATATGCATTTTGCACTATTGTTTTTATACATGTCAATACAATAACCAGAAAGATCGGACAAAAGAAAAGTCTCACTTCTACCACTCTTTAAAGGTTTTGGTTTTGGTTTCGGTTTGTGTCATTTTAAATGCTTAGTCTTGTTATGCGCTGATTTTCATTTTGCTGTGTTTGTGGAAAGTTTCAGTTTAAACTTAGTAAAGTTGAGCTTTTTTGGTAAAGATCTATTTAGCGTCTATTTAGGTTTGCAAACCTGTGTACTTTTCATTGCTTCTTTCTCAAACTTCAGCCGTTTGCAGTTCCCGCGGTCACAAAAGCCCCATCTCAACTAGTTCGCCTGAAAGCATGAGCGCGTTTGTGTCCCTCCATTGGAAATAATGAGCTTGCCTTAATAGCCTCAGTCATAGTTAATCCAGTGTGCATGGTTATTAGTCTCGGTGTACAAACTAGCGCACAGTTTGCATAACTTGGTTTAGTTGCTGCAGTTTTGTTCTGTGCAGAAACGCGGTGTTAAGAAGCCTTTACAATTAATTAACCATGATGAATTAAAGCGCGGTGATAGTGAAACCGATTAATCGTTACATCCCTATATGTCAGTGGACTTGAGATGCAGAGAGAAGATGACCACAATGACAGGGTGAGATTCCGGCTAAGAACGATTTAAAAAAGCAGGTAAGACAAAAACAGAATCCAATAAATAAAATAAAAGAGTAAATAACAGGGTGAGAATGTGGTAAAACATGGTAAAAAAATCAGGCGAGGGCTTTTCTTTTTTTGGATTGCTTTTTAAATTTGTTGGTTGGGTTTAGGCAAGTGAGTAGGCGGATCAATCTGTGCTTTTTAAAGTACTATTGGTTGGGTTTAGAGGAGGAGGAGGGTGGGTCAGTGGATCGGTCGGTCAGTCAGTCAAACAGTCAGCCGACAGCATAAATCTGGTGGATTTACGCGAGAACAGCAGGTGCGAATGGCACTCGCGAGAGAAATTTGAGACCTCAAAAAGCATACAGCGGCCTCTGGTGGATTTACAAAAACAAAAACTGCGAAAAAACGTAGCTCCTGGGACATACTGTATTTGGCGGTCTCCAGAAAAGTATATAGAGGTACATTTTCAGAATAAGCCTAAGTTGGCTTGCTGCATTACATTTTGTTAATTTGTGCTATTGTTGAAAGAGATTAGTTTGGCATGCCAAATTTTATAACACATCATTCAATTTTTAATTAAATAAAAACTCTTCCAATATATGAACCACTGTCCTACTGAATACAATTTTTTTCTTCCCCATACATTTGAGTTAAAACACATCCCACAAACAGGAGACGTCTAGTAACAGATAGACAGTAATAAGTGTGCCTGGCATTGGGCCTGAAGAACACAAGAGAACAGGGAGGATCCATGGTATAATAGAGCACATGCAGGATCCCTGCTTTGTGTCCCTCTGCCTTTGTGCTGAGCGTTTGTTTGGGCAAGACAGGATGTAGAAAGACATCTGGAGGAAATCATTCCACTGTTTGCTACCCATCTCCGGGTCTTTTAATGGTTTCTTGTGCATGGATGATCATGGAAAGGACACCGCTCACTCTGACGCTCGGCTACATTTGTCCTTGGTAATAACTCGCAGCGGGGAGGCAGGTGTGCTAACTCACCGCCCTAAACCTCATTCCCATCCGGGTCATGACACCAATGTAACCCACAGCTCTTACTGGTCTCCATTACACTCAACTCCCTAAACCAAATTCTCTTCTGGGTCATGGCACCAATGTGACCGCTCTGATTCTACTTGCATCCCACATAGCAGAATTTAAACAGTGTCTCCAGCATACATTTATTTCATTAAGCTGTGGAAACAGAGCTGCTAATGACAGCAGTCTCTTAAATCCATCAGAGTAGGGTTTACCTGCACAATTCTTACTACTTCTGTTACACTCACCCATTAAACCTCTTTTTTATACAGGTAATGGCAGCAATGAAACGCCTCCGAATCAACTTACACCACTCCTAGCATGATTCAAAGGGACATCACTGCACCAAATGTAACCTACAGCTGTTATTGGCCTCCGTTAAAATCATCCCCCTAAACCTCATACCCATCTAAGCCACAGTACAACTGTAACCCCTATAGTCACTCCTAGTGTGGTTCAAACAAATATGTCTGCAATAGGAGGTGTGCTAACAGGACTGTATAATGCCCAAACAAAATTTTTGAGCTGAGAGGCATCTTTTTATATGGTTTTCTCTTGGTAAAACGTTTTTGCGCACAGTTTATGCACCCACCTGCTGCGCCTCACATTTTTGACAGTCTACCCTGTTCGCCTGCAGCTGAAAAAAAGGAAACTTTGTGCGGAAAAACGCCAAACATCATGCATTCCAGTACTAAACCTGTTAACAAAAAGGCAGTCCAGTGGGCCTTACATTTCCAGAAATGAAAGGCGCGTTCAGTTTGATCAGCCATTAAAACTGCAGCCTCACTTTCATCCAAGTCACGGCACCAATGTACCCCCTCCAGGTCTACTCAAATCATTCAAGTGAAATTCAAACTGGCTTCTCAGACATATAAAGAAGGTAGCATTCCTTCTTAGGTAGCCTTAGGTAGGTTACTAGCCTCACTCCAATAAACCTCAATCCCATCCGGGTCACCGCACCAACGTAATCCCTCCCGTTCTACTCGCATCACTCCTAAAGTCTTCTCGTTTACACTTACATTTAGTAATTTAGCAGGTGGATTTATCCAAAGTGACTTGCAGATGAGGACAATAGAAGCACTTCGGGTTACCAGAAAGTAGCAATATATAAATGCCATGACAAGCCCAAGTACAAACAAACAGGAAATACAGTAAATTAATAATTAGCGATTGCTATTGATAGTCAGTTAAGTTGACGAAAAATATATCAAATGTTTTTTTTTTTTAATCAGATGTTCATGTAGAATTAGACAAGTCATTCCACAAGGATGGAACGTTAAATGTAAACGTCCTTGCAAATGTTACAAATGGTCCTGTTACAAATGGCCCAGGATCCTGACCAAGATGTCAAGGACTACATTTTTGCAAGGAAATTAGTCAAACCTTTTCAAAATAAAGAGCATACATCACCTACCCTTTATTTTGAAGAGCGGGTAATTTGAAGAGCTCTTTATCTTCAATTTAAATGGCATTACATGACAAATTTCTGAATGATAAAAATACATAAGTATGGCCTTGTGGCTAATATGCAACCAATTATTTTTTATTAACAAAAACATTCCAAACAAAGCCACAGCAAAAATGTCATGAATCTCAATGCAGCAGCATCACAATAGCATTTTGTTATTGAATGATTCATCATTTTTGAAAACAGTAAGTCATTGTAAACATTGCTACAATCACAAACTACACCATAACTACATTTAGTTTCAAAATTACTTTACAGCCATTAAAAATATTTTCTATAATCAACTTGTGATAAAGCAAGCATACTGCATCTGCCATTTTGTCACCGTCATCTGACCTACACACATCGGTGTCAGATTTGCCGCTTCACTGCCATTCACAAATCCTCTCCTGTGGCCACATGGGATTGTAAATTGTCCATCATATGTGCATGTAACAATCTTGGCATGGATACAATCTCATGCAGGCACTTATCTACTTTACTATAAATTTAGTACGGACATATGCACACAGACGCAGGGAACAAATTCCTGAATGAATCAGCCATTTGAACAAATCAGTTCAATGAATAAATCACTCACTCGAGACAATTTAGATTTATTGACACTTCTTTGTCACATCTGCTTGTGCAAAGATGGCATTTGTAGGTATTATTTCTTTGTATATGCAGTGTTGGGCAGCAGTGTCACTACAAGTAGTGATGCTACTAGCAGTGACGCTACTAGCTTAACTACATTTCTCAGTAGCTTGGCGGTAGCGTCGCTACTTTCTAAACCAAATAGCTTTTCAGTAGCGAAGCTATTTTTTTAGTCAAGTAGAGCAGTAGCGTCCACACAAGCTACGTTTACCGATCGCGGATAAGTGACGGCACCGACATTCATGAAGCTGTGAGGCCAGTGTCTAGCCGATGACAGTAAATCCATATGATGGATGACGATTTCTTCTTCTTCCTCTTTTACGGTGGTCAACAACAAACTTTTTGGTCCGTTACTGCCACCTCTCGCTCTGGTCAGTGACGTCGCCAACCAATTAGGCTTGATGGAAAGATGACTGAGAGAGAAGAGTTATTCCTAAAGCAGGGTTGCTCATGACCATACCTCGAGAAGTACATGTTGAGATACAATAACGTTAATTCTGATGCTGTGGTTTTGTTGAAGCTGATTTGATTTTTAAATTTGTTAGTGGAGTTGGTTTTAAATTAACTTATAGTTTTTCCTGCAAATGTGCCCAAGTGCATACAAAAAAAATAAAAAATTTAGTAATTTATAGTAAATGCTATAATGTTTTTGAACTACTCAAATTCATTTGTTGAGGTACTTTTATTATTAATTTTATTATTATTATTATTATTATTATTATTATTATTAAGTTTACTGTAGTAAAGGCTAAAGTATACTATGGTAATTACAATTAGTTTATGATAGTTACTAATGATACTACATTATGAAGTGTAATCCATTAATGAAGAGTTGTAAATATACAACACAATAATGCTTATTCCTAAATATTTCCCTTTACTATGAATTACTATGGTATTTTAAGTGTAAAACCTGGTTTTACTGGATTTTGTTTTGTTTTTGCTGTTATATACTATCATTTGTTTCTGTTTGGAACAGCATATTAATTGCAGTTAATAACTGAAATGAACAATTATGCCTCATATGTTTCACTGACAGTTTTATTTATCAGTAAGATATGATTGACTTGGATTTAAGTGGCTTCGATTTCAAAATGAAAATTGCAAAAATATCTCAGATGTAGCTAAGCTATGCCAAGTAGCTTTTAGCTTAGCTTGCTACATTTCTCAGAGGGTAGCTCTCAGTGTAGTTAAGCTACATTTTAAGTAGAGTAGCTAATAGCTTATCTCACTACATTTTTCAAATTGCCCAATACGGGATATGTATTACAGACAAACTTGCACGTTATTGACAAAATTAGCAGTGCGTTTACCTAAAAGTCTTTTAGCATGGCTACTGAGATATTGTGCACTATTGGTCTACACACAAGTGCAATAGTTTATAAACTGTACTATTTAGCAGAAGCTACTAACTAAAGTAAGTAACTACGTTAACGAAAACAGCCTAACTACTATCAAGCTTTTGAAAATAAAGTAAAGTAGCAAATACATTCACGACTTTGGTTAGTTTGCTTGTTAAAGCAATAGTGAAAGTCTAATTACAGGGTTCAGGAAGAACATACAACCAATAAATCTTTACATCTTCTGAACGTGATCCAAAAGCTTGCTGTTACTCAGACAGACCAAGGCACGAGCATGGTGGTCTATTACGTTAGCTTCTATTCTTCCATCAGGAGCGTTGCAGGAGCTGGCATGTTGCATTGCCTTCTTCTCTCACCAAGCAAGTGTCAAAGAAGCAGCAGGGGAATGTCTCTCCTCCTCGGCCAGCTCCGGCTGTTTCCATTTACCTTCCAAACTGATGAAAATATTTACTCCTGAAAACCAAGAGGATAATTTTCCTTCTCTGACTCGCTTCCAAAGGCATCTGGACTGTGTTAAGAGCTTTTGTTTGAGGTGGGAACAGACTGAGTGCGAAGACAAAACCAGAGGAATGTCTGCACAGTTAACTCCTGAACCCAGAATGACCCGTCACAACACTGGGACATAGTTGTTTGCCATAATTAACAAGATTTTGTGCATATAATAATAATATTAATAACAACAACAACGATCATTATAACACACTGATTTGATGCTCAATTAAACTTTTCTTGTTATTATCATTATGTATACATTACCTGACAAAAGTCTTGTCGTCAATCCCAGTTGTAAAAGCAACAAATAATAACTTGACTTCTTGTTGATCATTTGAAAAGTGGCAGAAGGTAGATTTTTCTGATGAACTGCATCCCAATCATCACAAATACTGCAGAAGAACTACTGGAACCAGGATTGGCCAGCCCAGTCATCAGATATGAACATTATTGAGCATGTCTGGGGTAAAATGAAGGAGGAGGCATTGAAGATGAATCCAAAGAATCCTGAGGAACTCTGGGAGTTCTGCAAGAACACTTTCTTTGCCTTTCCAGATGACTTTATTAAGAAGTTATTTGAGTCATTGCAGAGATGGATGGATCTAGTCGTCCAAGCTCATGGGAGTTATACACAATATTAATTCTTTTTCCACTGCACCATGACTTTGAATTCTATACTG
Source organism: Danio kyathit (assembly GCA_903798195.1). Lineage (NCBI taxonomy): Eukaryota > Metazoa > Chordata > Actinopteri > Cypriniformes > Danionidae > Danio > Danio kyathit. The sequence continues at coordinate 40,132,870 of LR812537.1, read as the reverse complement.
TATACTTTCTATTTCTGTTAAGTGACAAGACTTTTGTCTAAGCAAAGTCAGACCTTACTGTACTAATTAAATAATTAAAAATCAAGGCATGATCATATTTTATTTTAGTAAAATAAGCATAATCTAGAGGCCTTTGCCTTTCATATAAGCCTCTTCTGATACCAAAATGATCAACTAGAAGTTGAGTTATTATTTGTTGTTCCTAAAACTTGGATAGGAGATAAGACTTTTGTCAGGTAGTGTATGTGTTGTTAGCATTTTTCTTTTTAAAAAACCTTTTTCACAAAAATAATCAGTTCCACACAATTCCTTCATGTTGTCCCAACACAAATCAATTAAGATAACTTTGCTGTTTTTACAAATTAAAGTGGATTGAACATAAAACAAGTTGTTCCAAAAAAAAAAAAAACATAAGAATTGTGTTGTTTCAACTCAATTTAAATAAATAATTTGAACAAGCGCTAAAGTCATGTTTTGAATGTAAACTATAAAAAATGTTGGGTTCCATACAATTCCTTTTTGTTGTCCTAACACAAATCAATTAAGTTAACTTCATTGTTTTCACAAATTGTAGTGGATTGTGGAGTGATTGTGTGGTCTCAACTCATTTTTGAGTGTAGGATCATATAACTAGAAAATTTAAAATAACACAATGAATTTAAAAGTGTACTCTTTAGTAAGTACTTGTCACCATAATGTCACTTTTGATAAAACAGCGAAATATAAATATTAATTGCTTGACCAAAAAATGATGCATATCATAATAACAAACACCCTGAAATATTCATATACAACACACAAAGCTGCCTTGACTCAACTCGAACGGTGCTGGCGGAATCATTAAGAACGCTGCAGATATATGAGGTTTATACTAAGTTCAGCAACTCGCTAAAGTATGCGCTGGCGCACAGACGCTCCCGATGAGCCTTTTCTCTGTTTCCATCTATCAAGTACAGTGTGTCCAAAAACAAGCAGGCCTCATCCCAGCTCCAGACTGCACATACTGTATGCCAATTCTACTTTGGACCGCACAGCAGCTGATACTCAATCTAGTTTGTTTTGTTCTCTTCGGTATGGAGAGATAGAGTCTCATTATCCATATAGGGCCACGCTTGCCTTTTGTCCCGGCTCGTTCAATTCCCATGAAGATTCGATTCACAGCCTCATTTCATATCATTTCCCCATTGTGGGAAATTTGGCACTCTGTAGCGAGCGTGAGGCAATTTACATAATGAGTTTGTTTTTGGTGTCAGCAAGAGCCGTCTGAGAGCTTTCGTCATCCTGTTTATAGTAAAACTAATCTCATCATCAGCTTTGGGGGGGAGAGACAAAGCAAATACGGCTAGTTCTTTTGACTCCTCATATGGCACACAGAGCCTTGTATCCCGAGCGTATCACGACTCAGCTGAGAGCTCTCGATTTTGGCAAGTGAGAGTTTGACAGGTCCAGGGAACAACAGCGGGTACATCAACATGCCAGAGACTCAAAGTGGTGGGCACGACTGATCACGCCGCAGTCTATTATTATAACTCATTAGCATTAATAATGCATGTTTCCTTCTCTTAATTACCTCCGCCTACATGCTACCGTAACACCTTCCTCTGAGCACTTACTCAATCCACGCTACCTCAACAAGTACGGACCAGTCACTGACCCTGAACAAAGCTCTCACGAGTTCACGTTTATGGAAATAGCGGTTGCGTAACCCCTGCACACCTCTGAACAAAGCTGACAGGGGCACTTCTGTTCTACTTGAGTTGAGCAAGTGCTGCTGGGCCAAATGCACTTTAGAACTGGTGTTAACAAGTCTAAAATGACACCAGGAAATCTGATACCATGTCAAAAATCAATGTTTAAGGGGTAATATTTGCCCTCAAAAAGAATACTCCAGAGTATTTTATTTGCCAAATAGGATGTTTGTTTTAAATGCGTTGAAATCCTTGTAAAAACAAATATTATAAAATATAAAATCAGCATATTTTAGTTGTGCAGTATTATCCTTCTGAATTAGAAAGTAGTCACTTATGCTCAAAAAGAAGTTTTTTGTTTGATCAAAAATTCAGATATGAATATTGATATATATGATATTCAATAGTTTATTTTTTATTTACAGTTGAAGTCAGAATTATTAGCCCCCCTTTGAATTTTTTTTCTTTTTTAAATATCTCTCAAATGATGTTTAACAGAGCAAGGAAATTTTCACAGTATGTCTGATAATTTGTTTTCTTCTGGAGAATTTTGTTCTATTAAATATTTGTTATATTTCGGCTAGAATAAAAGCTGTTTTTAATTGTTTTGAAAACATTTTAAGGTCAAAATTATTAGCCCACTTAAAGCTAAATATTTTTTCGATAGTCTACAGAACAAACCATCATTATACAATAACTTGCCTAATTACCCTAACCTGCCTAGTTAACCTAATTAACCTAGTTAAGCCTTTTAAATGTCACTTTAAGCTGAACAGAAGTGTCTTGAAAAATATCTAGTAAAATATTATTTACTGTCATCATGACAAAGATAAAATAAATCAGTTATTAGAAATAAGTTATTAAAACTATTATGTTTAGAAATGTGTTGGAAAAATCTTCTCTCCGTTAAATAGAAATTGGGGAAAAAATAAACAGGGGGGCTAATAATTCTTCAACTGTATTTTGTGACTTCAACTGTATACATATATATTGTAAAAAGGTTTTCCTTTGGAATTTTCTAATAAAATATTATTTAAAAATTATTACTGTTTCCAAAGAACTTTTTTGTAACAATATAGTTTACTTTTCTGTGACTTTTGATTGATTAAATGCATATTTGCTGAATAAACGCATTTAATTATTTAAAACGATTTATTTTAAGATCTTTCCAAATGTTCAAACAGAATAATCTATGAATCTATTATAAATATAAGACATATCAAACATTAAATATAGCAGCTTAACCCTCTACTGCATGCATTTTGATAGATCTATAAAAAAATTTGACTTTTTCTTTTGTTAGAATGGTTTAACTTGAAGTGCTGTAAAAAAAAGGGGGGGGGGGGGGAGGGGGTTAAGGTATTTTATGATATGTTGCCATATGGAAACAATGTCCAATAGTGGATCCAAGTTAGAAATTTCTAATTTAGAACCTTTATTATAATTAATAATTTTGTTGTTTGAAATGTTGTTTGTTTTGATTTAATTAATGTTGCAGTATTTAACACATAAATTATAAATTACATCTTATACATACTTTCCAACAACTGTTACTCCAACGGCTTTTATTCATTCCTTTTTTTGCAGCATATTATTAAAAACAAACATAATATCGTACTATCATGTATACAACTTACAGTAGGTATAAATATTTCCTCCAGTAAATATTTTACAAATAAATAACAAGTCTAATATATCCAGATGCGTCAGAATAATGTAGCTACTAGCTAACAATGTTTATATATTATATTATATACTATACTACACCTGTCTTTTATGCCTCTGAGCTAACTTACCTGAACTGTCTCCATCACTGCTCTTATCAAATGGCCAATCTACATTATTCTCATGGTCACTAAAACCATCGCATCCTCACTTTCATCTGCAGGAAGAGCCAGTATTGTCCTTCTTTCACTTACCATAGAACATAGTGGTCCTCACTATACACTTCCTGATTTATATCTAATCAAAAGTACTGCCATTAAAATTTTGTTTTATCCATAATGCAAATACCATTAACATATGACTATATATTACTAACATTTATGTTGTTATTGTTACAACTTTAAAGATCACAGCTGATATTGCTAGCTAGCTAATATTCTGCAGTATTGCACATTTAACTATTGCAATGGTGCCATTTGATTACACATAAATTTGATAGATTTACAAAAAACTCATTTGATAAAAAGTATGAGTTATGAATATGTCATTATAACTTACTGGAGGTGACGGCTCAGATTTTGTTTGTGGATCTGACATGAGTCGATCATTTGTTTTTATTGACGTTTTCATTTGCATTCAGCAACTACTCGCTTACAATAAATGACAGTCTGTCAGAAAATCGCGCCACAAAAAAAAACACTGCACATCATGTGATCTAACCAAAGCACATCATTGGCTAAACTAAGATCTTCTCTTTCCAACAAAAGAATTAAGATGTTGGTCTTAAAGAAACGGTGGCACGGAAATAAACATAAAGAGCATGTTGCCATAAGGCAACACCATGCGGTAGCGGGTTAAAGAATGACTCAATCCACAAATTTTTAATATGTGGACTTTTTATAGAATTCCATCTCATTTATTCAATAATTTTCCTTCAGCTTAGTCTTTATTTCAAAGGTCGCCACAGTGAAATGAACCACCAACTATTCCTGCATATGTTTTATGCAGCGGATGCCCTTCCCAGTACTGGGAAACACCGATACAGTCTCACATTTACACACACACTCCTACACTATGGCCAATTGAATTTATTCAAATCACCTATAGCGTTCATTCATTTTCATTTTTTTGGTGCAATGGAGGACTGGCCATCCAGAGCAAGAGCTATATACACATACATACATATATCTATGGTCGGGAGTTTTCCCGGTGGTCAGTAAGCAAATCATTTTTTCAATTGCGCAAATTATAATTTTACATCTTTTTACACCGATGGATAAGTGACCTCACGGGCATTGCCGACAAAGAGCGTGTGTTTGTGTGTATGGAAATGTATTATCCTCCCGCCTTGTTAAATTTGATCTAATCCATGTCCTGAAACACACCCCCTCTCCTGCTTTCACTTCTCATTCTAACAGCAGGAGCGATTTGTTTGTGAATGAATCTCCGTTATGAACGACTCGTTCAGTTAGCCAACAATAATACAAGTTTCTAGCAACGCAGCATCTTGTTGTCATATTTCTTTTACATTGTTTGCTTATTTTATTCAACAAAACTAGCATAAGCCTAGTATTTAGTGCAAATTGGTGCTACTTTCCCTCATGGTCAATGCAGTAAGTGACTGCATTATCATCAATAATGTTACTTGTTGAGCCCAAAAGTTCGTAACATACAAAATCGTAAAAAAACGAAATCTTTCCTATGAAATCCTCTGCTTTTGTGTTTTGGTTTCTTTGATTGCTCATTACTACACCCGTACACAGCGATAAAGTCCAACATCTTCTCATTGGCTTTAGTCTTGACTAGTGCGGTTGAATGACATTTGGGATCACTGTACAAATATGGTGGCGGTATTGACGCATGATCAGGGTCCGTATGTGATATCTAGTGTATATATCTATGCGCGAACACGGGGAGAATGTGCAAACTCCACACAGAAATGCCAACTGACCCAGCCGGGACTTGAACCAGCAACCTTCTTGCTGTGAGGCGACAGTGCTAACCACTGAGCCACCGTGCCAGCCAATTCCATGTCATATTTGGAATATCTTTAATATTTCTGACCTGCACTGATCATGAGTCACACAGCAATTAATGAAAATATAACGAAAAGGTAATACAGATGTGTTGCTTCACTCAAGCAATATTAAAGGATCATCTGTCTGAAAACAGCTTATTCTCCAATTAAACTACGACACTTTCCTCCTGGTCTTCCCTGGCACCCTGCCATGACGCCTATGAAATTATTGCTTTATCCTTTCACGGCATTATTGGTGTAAATCTCCTCTGTTGCACTACAATGCTGAAGGCCATTGAAATCCTGTAAATGTGCTGCAATTAAATTCTTTTGAAATGCTAAGCTCTTTCTCCCTTTGATAATTTCAGAACAGTTGACTCACTCTTGATGACTGAAAGGTTTAGAAGGATCCGCGCGAACAGACTCAAGACGAGTGTAAACGGTGCGCTTGAGTGGCATTAATGTGCTTTTAAGAGGTTCCCCTCTTGTATTTCTTTTCCAAACGGAATTAAACTTAGCTACTCTATGCTTTTTTGAACCCATTAGCACAGCATTACGGCAGAGCTCGCAGACGTTGCCCTCACCGTTTAACCTCTCACTTAGGCATCATACGAGAGTCTCAACCCAGTTCCACATTCCAGACATCTCTCTGAAGGTCATACTGTTGTAAGCAGCGGCGCTCTCCATCTCTGAATGACTATACTTTTATTTTCTTGCCTGAAGTTGAAGATCGGCGTCTGTGTGGTGGGGAGAACTGCCCTGAACCACCACATCACTCTTCATTTCCTCAGGCTGAGAGGATGAGCTCTTACTCATCGTCATTGATTGTTGATGATAACACCAACCACAACAAACACTGGAGGATTCTAGTGTAACAGGATCCTTAAGAACATTGCGTGAAAAAAAGGCTTGAAAAACACTACAGCACATGAGGAAAGTTCACAGTAGGAATACAGAAGCTGCGTGGAAACTTAATAAAGGCTCAACTTGGGCTGTTTGAAATTTGACGCCGGCTCAAGCGTGGAATGTTTACAAGAGCATTTTAGTGGTGCTGAACGTGGGCCAGTGTGGCTAAACGTATTATGTCTTGTAAACCGTGAGGATTTCAAAATCTTGCCACTTGAGATTTTATGAGCCTAGCAGTAGATGTCTAGGCAACACTTCACAAGTCCCTGCACACAGCTGTGACCAAAACCGCTGAAGAGGAAAGCCTCGTGGTTGAATTATCTGCTCACGGTAGCCCTGACCTTGAGAATAAAAAATATGATAAAACTCCTAAGATGACTGTATCAGGGCGACGTCATCATTACAGTCATTGCCATCTGACTTTTTTCTATCTAGTTCATACACTGTTAGAAATAAAGGTACGAGAGCTGTCATGGGGTGATACACAATTGGACAACGACAAAATTATTAAAAAAAAGAACACAATTGTACATATAGGGTCCAATTTGATGCTCCAAAGCTACATAGTAGTAACTACAAAGTACAAAAGTGTACCTCTTAGAATTTTTAGGTGCTAATATGTACTTTTTTGAACACTATAGGTATAAATGTGTAATGCAATGTTGCTACTTTAATTTCTAGATATATTTATCTTTGTAGAAACAGAAAATTCTGTGATTATTTACCATTTATTTATTATTTACTACTTGACTGCTCTTCTTCTGTGGGACACAGATAATATATTTTTAGAAATTTAGGTTTTTGGTTGCACAATTGCATCGATAGTAACCAAAACTGGTTTAAAAAAAGCACTTAATTTCCTGTAGAATCTAACTTATGGGCAGCAGTTGACCAGTAACTTAATGTAAATCAATTATAGCAAAAATACTGCATTTACATTTACAGAACCATTTATCTTGCTGTATATTTACAGAATTGTATATACTGTTTACTGTAAAATATACAGTCATTTACTGTAAAAGTCATTTTCACAATACAACTTTAAAATAGTTACACACTGCATGTCTGTCCTACAATAAAATGTGATTCATATTAAATTAAATACTGTGCGTCACAATCACCAGCTATCTAATCCTGGCAGATCGCTGTTAAAAACACAGAGATTGCTGCAAATCCGCCGTTACATGGACTACAGATCCAGTCATGCACCACACACTCACATCTGTTCCGGTTGTCTTCTGATTGCTAACACACAACACTGAAATCATTCAGAACTTATGGCACGGACTTTAAAATCAGCACAGACGCACACACTAGTTGCTGAGTCCTGTTTGTGAAATTACGACGGGTTTCCTTTTGCCTTGCCTTTCTGTGTTTAACCCTTGCTCTGTTGTTTTGTTTATTGTCTGCTGCCTGCCTTTCGAGGGATTCAGAGGTATCCGTCACCCGCCATTCAGAGAATTCAGGGATATCTGGCTCCTGCCACTTGAGGGATTCAGAGATATCTGGCACCCACCATTCGGGAAATTCAGGGATATCTGGTGCCCGCCATTCGGGCAATTCAGTGAGATCTGGCAGCGTCAATGGCTCTGGCTGCGCCGACGTCGACTCTGGCAGCAGTGACTCTGGCAGCGGCGGCATCCGCGTTGACTCTGGCACCTCTGGCGGCGTTGACTCTGGCATCAGTGGCACATGCAGGTCAAACACCCACAGTGGGTCAGGCAAGCAATGGTCAACACAGGGGCAAACAGATTTATCTGGCAAATCCAGAGTCGTGTCATACAACAGGTGGATCGTCAAAAGGCAGGCAGCAGACAATGTAAATAAACAAAACAACAAAGCTAGGGTCAAACACAGAAAGGCAAGGCAAAAGGAAACACGTCGTAATTTCACAAACAGTAAAGCAAGACTCAGTAACTAGTGTGTGCATCTGTGCTGCTTTTAAAGTCCATGCCATATAGTTCTGAACGACTTCAACTGTGTGTGTTACCAATCAGCAGACAACCGGAACAGGTGTGAGTATGTGGTGCATGACTGAATCTGTAGTCCATGTAACGGCGGATTTGTACTTCTTTAGCGATCTGTGTTTTTACCAGCGATCTGCCAGGATTAGATTGCTGGTGATTGTGACACTGTGTAATTTACAAAAATTGTTAACAGTATGATTTAAAACATTTATAGAGATTTGGAATGATTTTTTTGGGTAAACTCTTCCTTATGAAAAAATACACTTTAGCAAAAGTGGAAATTTACAGATATAATATAATATAATATAATATAATATAATATAATATAATATAATATAATATAATATAATATAATATAATATAATATAATATAATATAAGTGGATTTCAACCAAAAACATACAAGCTTTAATGAATGTTTTCAATAAAAGAAACATCAGAATGGATTCTGTTTAATTAATGTTTAAATAATCATGCATTATTACTTATGTTTGACAATAGATATCTACTAAAGTGTCATTCAGAGTAAGAGTTTATAGAAAAATCTTGTCATATTCAGAATAAGAATTATTTAAATGACAAAAGGATCACAGCACAGCTCCAAAATACTAATTGTAATTTTAAACCTTTATAATTTGCCAACATCCTTCATACCTCTATGTTTTGCCAATTAGTCAACAAGTGGTTTTTATTCATTTAAAATGCAATACAATTCAGTATAATTGCTTATTAGTTCATATACTTACAGTTCAGAAGTGTGTTGTTTCATTTTTGTATAAATGTACCTGTTAAGTTAAAGCCCGATGGAACATTACTCATGTTTTGACATTATATTTTTTATAAAAGTTATCTAAAAAACAAAAACTGTAGTTAAATGTGTCTTGCATTTAAAGGTGCAGTATGTAAGTTTGACAACCAGTGGTTGAACTAGGTATTGCATTACTGGATCAAAACAAATGCGAGCGCAGGTTGCCAGATTGAGGACCAACAGGAGCGAGTCTAACAATCAAGCCTAAAGACTATGGAGCGAATTTAGTATCTAAAGTATTTCACGCAAAAGACACGATGTACACATGCGTAGTCAAATTCACGTGCATAAAACCAAATTCACGTGCATAAAATATTTATACATACTCACAAAAACAATTCACGTGCACAAAATAAAAATACATATTCATAAAATACGTTTCACAAATGCAAAACACCATTTGCAAATGTATAAGAGTGTACAAAAAGTTTTGAATGTTTAAAATTTGCGAGTTCATCCTGAATGAGAATGTGCAAATCCTGTTTCACGTACGACTCGCTCTGGATACGAGTGTGTGTGTTTTGAGACTCTCCTGGCAGCAGCAGCAGGCGACTCGTACCTTTCAGCCAATCAGATGAGAGCTGTACTCGATGAAACCCTCTCTGCGCTCCTTTTGCGCAGTCAGAGAAGCGGAGAGATGCGCAGGCTTCAAACTAAAACTATTCAATTCCCTCCCTGACTATCACTGACTAAAAACTTAATTTACATTATACCTAATGAACGTAAACAAGCTGTTGTTGTGCTGTAGTAGCCTAATATGCAAAATACAGTAGATATTATCATTCAGTAATAATATAAATATAATAATTTTTTAATGATTCTTATAATGAGTTTATTTTTTCTTTATTAAGCTAGAAACTAAAAAAACATAGACATTGAAAATATGACAACATAAACTAAGTGTTTATTTGCTTATCACGGGCTGTAGTAAACTTATTTGCAATTAAATTAAAGGGAACCACTCCAGTGTGGTGATCCACACCATGGTGGCCATTAGCTAGCTTGAGTAATTGTTCATTTAAATTATATTTATTATTTTAAAATACGGATTAAAACAATTAAAAACCACATATCTTGACGTTGTGAAATTATGCTGCATTAATCACTCCTGCTGAAAAGACTTTCTCCAGTAGGTGGCGCAGATCAGTAATGAGGACCAGTAATGAGACGGTTCAAACGCAACAAAATATTCTAAATATTCCACATTTGATTAAATAAAATGAAGTACAAGTATATTGAATTAAGCATATGTATATAATTAAAGTGTAAATGCTTAATAATAACTTCAAACAAGCAGTGTTCTAAATAAACCTTACTCTTTTTTTAAACGCAAAACAAATAGGCTACTTTCACATTACTTTCCTTAAAAAGTAACACCTTTAGCTCCTTTTATTAAGTGACTTTAGATTGTAATGTAGGCCTATTACTTTCCCCCAACACTGCGAATAACATCAACATGTCCATTTTTCAGACTTTTGAAACGTAAAACTCCAAACGATCGCCTAGACAAGATTTGGCTACAAAACTACCAAAATAAGATATTGCATTTAATGCTGAAAACGTTCAACACAATAGCCTACTCATTTATTTTCTACTCATTAGCCTACTCATTTATTTTATTATGTATAATGTGCTTGACCACCAGCAAATAAGAATGTTCATCTGGACAAAGCTTCTAGTTTTGTTTCGAGCCTCTGCCTCAGTCAATCAAATCCAGTCAAATAAAACTGATCATGTATGATATTTTAAATCGGGCTGATATCACAGCTGTTCCAACCTATTCTGCATCACCAAAGCCAAGAACTGATGAATCGCGTTGATTTTAATAAATAGATATGCTCTAGGCTAGCCTATATAATTTTTTTTTAATAATCTTGAATTATCTTTTTTTATTAGACAGATTTAACGTTATTCTTATATCGTGTGCAGATATGTATGACATGTGTAGTCCCGTAAACCGAGAAAGAGTAAGAATTTTTTTTTTCAGAGAGAGATAATTGCAGACTTTTTCACACTAGGCAGTGCAACACTATAGTAGCCAGTAGATATCAGGAATATATTTTTTGTCCAAGTCATGGAATGTCAGGCATTTTTGTTTGTCAATTTAAATATTATTTCCATTTATCAGTGTATTTTTCCAGTTGTTTCATTCCTTTCAGTTGCATTTTATTTCTTTCAAAATTAAAAATGAATTTAATTAAAATAAATAAATTGGGCATATAGCCTATACACGCAAATGAGCCGCTCGTAAGCCTTACAAAACTGCTTATTTGGTTTTGAAATTCCATTCCCTTCCCCAATTTGAAGACATTTTGAAGACAAATCTCTCTGTAAAAATCTTTCTCTCTCTCTCTCTCTCTCTCTCTCTCTCTCTCTGTTTACAGAACTAGACTAATGATTTAATGTACAAACAACAAAAAAAATATCTAAAATCAGTTTATTATCTTAAGCATTTAATTTTATTAGGATACAACATTTTAGTAGGTAACCGTAACGTTATGTGGCTAATTTAACAAATAAATACATAAATAGGCTAAATAAATACTGATAATAAAGCATAAGTATTAAAAAAAACTTTAAACTTAATTTATTAAATCTGATCGACGCTTCTTAGCTCTTCTCTTCGGCGATGGGGCTGTAGGTTGGAGGGCAGGTTATCAGAGCAGTGATCAGCCCGATTGAAAATCCTGAACAGTATCAAACATGTTTGAAATGATCAGAGAGCCTCCGATTTGTGTTGCAAAAGGTCGCGAAAAGCGATCGCCATTTTAATACTATGTTTACATATTACTAGATTAATACTATGTCTGCATATTACTATAGCACAACAACAGCTTGTTTACGTTCATTAGATATAATGTAAATTAAGTTTTTAGTCAGTGATAGTCAGGGAGGGAATTGAATAGTTTTAGTTTGAAGCCTGCGCATCTCTCCGCTTCTCTGACTGCGCAAAAGGAGCGCAGAGAGGGTTTCATCGAGTACAGCTCTCATCTGATTGGCTGAAAGGTACGAGTCGCCTGCTGCTGCTGCCAGGAGAGTCTCAAAACACACACACTCGTATCCAGAGCGAGTCGTACGTGAAACAGGATTTGCACATTCTCATTCAGGATGAACTCGCAAATTTTAAACATTCAAAACTTTTTGTACACTCTTATACATTTGCAAATGGTGTTTTGCATTTGTGAAACGTATTTTATGAATATGTATTTTATTTTGTGCACGTGAATTGTTTTTGTGAGTATGTATAAATATTTTATGCACGTGAATTTGGTTTTATGCACGTGAATTTGACTACGCATGTGTACATCGTGTCTTTTGCGTGAAATACTTTAGATACTAAATTCGCTCCATAAAAGACTGATTTAGATCTTGTTCTATATAAAAGCAGCGGCACATTTAAAATAGGATATATTTTTCATATTAAAATTAGTTTTTGTTCTAACCAACACCTCAAATTGATATATTAGAAACAGCTTCTAATTTGCAGCTGAACAACAGAAAACTGACAATGATCACGCCAAGTACACCTCATGTGCTTTATTCAGTGTTAAATGCTGACAATGTGAGTTTGAATGCAATTTTACATGACATTTATTGCCATACTGAAAGCAGCAGCAGATAGTTCACCTCAGATCTTGAAAATAAAATAAACCGTTTGAATTTGAACTTCAGAACTGTGACTCAAAACCAACACATATCAGTGATTCAGCATCTACATTTAATAATGTTAACGAGGTTTAATATGTATTAATTAGATTATAAACCTTACCATTTTGTGAGTGAGTACATATTCTGTTCTTCAGCTGCATTTCAATTTTTGTCGTGTTTCGTCTGTTGCAAACAGCCAAATTGCTTATCACTGCGTATCTCGTCAAGTAGTGTTTTGTTAGGACACGGGGTTACAATGTAACCTGCTCATCTAATGTTTACATTAGCAATATATTTATATTATTTGCTAATTAATAACTTCATGTGGAACTCTGAATCTGCATCTCATTTCGGAGTCTGCTATTGTCCACCGGAGGTCGCATTTCGGTCACGGACACATGCTTTGAGAACCTTTCTGAATGACTGAATGAATGAAGTGCGCTGTTTTCCAACAAGGCAATCTGGGGTGCTGAAATATAATTGGCTGAAGTGGCAGTGTGCGGGTTAAAAGAACCAAAACAAAGACAGCGTTCTGGCAGGTAACGCACATTTTCAAAAGCAGAATAACTGACTTCAGCATCGTTTTTCAGATAAACAAGAATGTTGTTGGCATGTTTCTGAAATATCTGCAAACATATGATAGTATTTTTATGCTTTAGAAGAGTCAAAAACTTACAGCACCTTTAACTTGATTTTTGTTTATGTAAAATCCCTTCTGAACACTTAATTACATGTTAGTAATGTAACAAAAAAAATCTATCAAAAGTTTAAATAACTAAAAAAAGTAATTAGTCAACTTGGGAGTGCTTTTCCGAACCACTCAAGTATGACAAATACATATTCATGTGATTGCATAATGATTTCTATTGTCTTATGTTTTAAAATGTACTGAATGTGCTGACAAGCTTTTATAGTCTTAAAATTGACCGTTATGTCATTTCTCCTGAAACTGATCAAATATTTAAATCATTTGATAATGATTACTGCAAAAAAGGAGCTTTTATAGATTTCAGCCTTATCATGTGATTATAATGTTTGTCTTGTGTGGTAAACCTTATTGACTTTACACCTACTGGACCACAGCTTCCCTATTTCATAATTGCTTCTGACAGTCATACGTATGGTTAATGTTCATCCACAATAATGTAGCATTCCTGCCAAGGCCAGCTTCACCGGTGAGTTTTTCTTTCTCCGAATAAGTGTATGTGCAGACAATCTATATAAGGAAAATGTACACCTGTTCCAGTGTACAGAATGATCAGTTCTCTTTGTCTTTGCTGCTGGCAGTGAGTCAGCTAATTACAGTGGAAAAGAGCCCTGTTACTGCTCTCAAGCGCGAATGACCTCAAATAGCCATGTTCTCTGAATCACATGCAAACATAACACAAATACTGTCCAGTGTGGTCTGAATGACACCTGTTTATGTCATAACAAAGGAGAAGTAAATATTTCCCATGGAGCGTGTAGGGTGTTTTACTCTAAAAGGGAGAGGAAGCGCAGAAAACCTGTTCTGTTCCTGCTTAGCAGCATGACAAACGCACACATCAGATACTGAGTCATCGCAGAGATATTTTACAGGCAGGAAAACATGCTTGCTAAAAATAATCCGTCTTTAATGTTAAATCCTCAACCCGACCGTGTTTGAACTCCAAACCTGAGGGCCTGAGCTGCACCATCTATTATGTGCCGTCATGAATTCAGGCAAGCAGGACATGAACAATGCGTGCTGAAATATTCCACACTTTTCGGAAACTGCAGTATCAAATGGAAATCTGAATACTTATACAGTGCTCAGCATAATTGAGTACACCCCATTTTGAACATTAATATTTTTATCCATTTCTCAGTGAATATAGGCAACGCATTTAGGTGCATTTGAACAAAACAGATTTATTAAACCAATATATTTATTAAAATAATATTTTAGTCAAACATATTTAGAAATTGAAAGATAATACAATTAAATTCAAGCTTAATATTGCACAAAAAAAATTACAACCTACAAAATTAAATCTTTCAATTTTTTTTGCTTCTTTTGATTTTTCCTTTTTTAAATTTGTATTTAATATTTTTCTATAACATAAATTTGGCTGTACTAGTTTTTGGACTGTTATCTTAAGTTATTTTGTTAGATTAGCTCCAGATTTGGCTTCAGTACTGACTAATCTTATATGCAAAAATATAATATTCAGGGCTTTACATTAACACCCGCCAAATGCGGGTAGATTTCAGCTCTGGCGGGTTAAACAGGCACCTCCACTAGCCACTTTGGAAAAACATTTTTAAAATTGTACTTTTTTTTAACAGCAGGGTTCGACAATAAGCATGGCCCAATATTCGTGGAAATGTAATCTTAGAATCGAGAAGCAGCACGACTGACAAAAAAAAAAAAAGAACTGTGGTCGCGCGAGCGAAAGAAAGGTAAATACCGAACGAGAGGATGATCACAGGTGATGTGATGCGGGCGACTGTTAAAAAGTGTGCGCACTCCCGTTTACTTCCGCAAAGCAACCGTGCCTAGAGGAAGCGTAACTGGTGGGATCGGTTTTCTTTGAAATAGACTGGACAAAGAGCGATGATCGTGCACCCACAGTCCTGCTGCTTTTAAGAGCTCAAGATTTAAAAAAAAAATAAAAAATACACATATTCTTTTGTAAGCAGCAGCGGTCACTGCTTTCATTTTAATTATTCTCTGAACAGATATTAACAGGCCTATATTAACTGTGTGCGTGACTGCGTGTGATCATCCTTTCATTATCAAACATGGTATGTTTCACCTGTTTTCTTTTGCTTACAGTTGTTTTTGTTAATATGGTTTAATTATATTTTTTTACAATAACATTGCTTTAATAGGAGATTTACTCCCTGTTTATGTGTAGTTAACTGGTGATCTGGGACTTTTAGCCAGGACAGATTACTGTGCATATTTTAGATACATGACAATAATTCTTTTTTTAAAGAAAAGTTTTGTTGAATTAAAAAGTGCACCTATACAGCTATAATTTCCTTGATTTGACACATTAAAAAATTGTGGCTTATAAATACTTATTTGGTGTGGTCAGAGATAAATTTGGTAAATCCTTAATTTTGAGGCCTGAAAAGTCGTGAAATAAAAACTGATTGTATTGTGACAACCCATTTGCTCATGCACAGTGAGCAAGCTAATACACAATCAGTGGCGGAGCCAGAGGGGTGGCCGGGGTGGCACTGGACACCCCTGACATCCAACTGGCCACCCCAGGTGCCACCCCAAAATTGTATTTGCTACTGGCAGTTCCTGATGCTGATTGACATCTCTTTGTCTAAAGAAGTTTTTTAATTTTGCCGGCAACGAGCAAGCTATTTTCAAATCAATGACGAGCCGAAGACAAGAGCATGGTTTCAAGAAAGACGAATAATAATAATACATCATAACATAATGTTTGAAATACGCTTTATAGTTTGCTGAGGAACATTTATCCGTTGCGTAAGTTAACGGGGTACCGACGACATCAGTTAACTTAATGAGAGAGATCAATTCGCTCTTTAGACAGTTAACGCTATACTTCATCTGTGCTAGTATTACATGCACATTCCATGTATGTAAGTTATTATATTTAATTTACGATGCTCAAATATTTTGCTAATATGGGGAAGTAATGTTAGGCTAGCCGTTTGTGAGTTAAATTTATTTAAAATGAAATAGCGAGCTCACATACTTTCTTCAGAAAAAATGTTTTTTAGATCAGTTGTTGATTTTAATGTGCAGGTATGATAATGGATATTTTTAATTAGGATAATTAAATTAGCAAAATTACATGACTTTTTTTTAATTCCGTTGTAGTTTATGCACATCTTTTCTTATAGAATAAAAAAAGTTTATTCTACTCAGTTATGTGCATATGTTTTTATGCGCATGTTCAAAATTTATGTGCATCTTGGCGTTTCCATCAACTGTTTTTTATGCGCATATCCAAACTAGGTAAGACTTCAGGTCCACCAGCAGGTCAGAGCATCAACTAGGCAATTATGTTTTAACCAATGTTAGAAATCAAATCCTGTCATTACTTATTAACTAACAACAAAGTGAGTAGATGATGAGAAAATTATTATATTTTCGTGTTTTGAATTATATGGTGGTAATGAATTAGATTTGGGTTTTCTAAACACTTTCAGTGTGTTTGTGTGTGCATTTGTATATGAGTACGTGTGTGTGTGTGTGTGTGTGTGTGTGTATGGACCCCCTGAAATAGCAGTGGCCACCCCCTGGCCACCCCATGTAAAAAATTCTAGCTCCGCCACTGTACACAATACACACAAGAAGTTAAATAAATGAGAAGGCATGTGGACACAACACAACATCTAAATCAAGTCATTTTAGCATGTCAAAGTCAAAGTTATGCACATAAAATATATTTCCCAACAAGAAAAGTGTGGCTAGTGAAAATGGCGAGTGGCTAGTAATGTTGGAAATCTACTAGCCACAGTGGCTGGTGATCAAAAAAAGTTAATGTCAAGCCCTGATAATATTGTATAGCTTCCTATAAAAATATGAAGTTAAAAGATAGATTTGTGAGGGTGTACTTATATATGCCGAGCACTGTATACTCCTGCAATCATTAGCCCACAAAACTACCTTTTGCAAAATGTACAATGTGATAAAGCATAAAAAAGAGAAGTCCAAATTCCCTTGAGTCTTTTCTAAACAGGGCTCTCTTTTTCTGTCTACTGAAACAGGTGCTCGTTCAATTACACCCTTCCAAATTAAGAGTGGTCACAGCCAATGAAATGGGGACAAAGGTTCTCCCATAGTCTGTGTGGGACACACATGCATGCATCAGATTTTATTTTGTCACACAATTTATGTTTGCTGGAGTCCTTGTCTTGCGTGCCCTGAAGGCTAGTAAATTATTTGCTGAAATATGCTAATGGACCAAACGACTGTGCGTCACACAGGCATGTTTCCCTGCTCTTTGTGCATTCTCGTTTTGTTTAAATTAAACAAACATCTCCTTCGTAGAAAGATGTATGGTTATTCTACAAAGGGCACAACCACCACTCCCTTGTCTTTCTCTTTATGGCGATGACTCATCAGCACATTAACAAATATGAACTGCAAATATAGAGTACAAACCCACCGATTCGTCAGACGCACAAGTATTTTTATCCAAGCAGAATACATATGTTTGACATATTTGCAGGAAGATGATGCATATTAAACGTACTGGTGAGAAAATAAGCTCATAAATAGCTATAGTGCAGAGCACTAATGAGCACAACACAGCCCCATGGGCCCTGAATGTCGAAATCAGTTAATCATTGCCTAGCCATGTGTTTTGATGGAGAATGAAAAATATGAATGCAACTTCCTTGGATTTCACAATGCCAAACATGTGGAGTAAATTGTGATCATTTGAAAAGAATACAAAGACATCGGTTTTACATAAATGTTACTTAAAAGCTCTATATGCAGCTTGGAATGCGAAGGGAAAGGGAGAACCGATTAAACTCGTGCTTTTACTATTCATCTGGAAGGTGAATGGCATGTTGCGATTGCTCAATCGTCGAGACTGCAATGAATGTGTCACTAGAGAGAGTCTGAACCGGGCGGAGTTCCAGCATTGGGAAGTCCGATTCAATTTAGTGAATCGCGCGAAGCAGTTCGTTCGAAATGATTCGATGATTCTTTGGAGTCGTAACTCCATTTAGTTACATTCGCGGCATTGTATGAATAGTTATTTAGGTAAAGACATTTTATCTCTATGGTTTTGATAACCCTGATGTGCACACGGCTCTAATTACTGTCAGTTTATCGCCTTATTCAGTGGAATGGTTGAAGGAAGCTCGTAAATCGACTCGCTAAAAAGAACCGACTCGCACGAATCGGACATCAGCTGAAAGTAGATCTCAGAAAGCAGCATCAGTAGTTTAGTCAGTGAGTCAGACAGCCCTTTTTTCGGGCTCAGATCCACACCGGGAATATTTTACACCGCACAGCTGCTTCATACTGTATCTCTCATGGGCTTCAGTACAGAAAGATTCCACGGACTAATGCAATAACTGAAAAACAATGGATAAGCGGAACTGCAAAGCTACGATACAGACACTTTTTTTGCATTTCACATTCATTGACGAGTAAGTAGGATCTTTTTCTTTTCCTTTTGCAGCGCAGTGCACAGAAACCTTTGCTGGATTATGTTTGCGTGAAATCAGACGTAACGGTCATTTCACTTTCGGCTACTGTAGTTTGTAAGAATGAGCGTGCAGTGGATTCATAATCCGGTACCGGGAAGACACGGACACAAGCGCTTTGACACAGACGAGCCCGTGAGCAGATGTCCACGGCTCAGCGAGTCTTCGGCGGATGCAGGTCTCCTGGGTTCCTCACCGGGATCTCCGGTAAGCGGAGCGCCTCTGAGCGTCACCTCTGCTCACCAGGGTCCCGCTCGCATCGGCCAGTTCCTGCTGGTGCCTCTGACCGACCGACCGGGGGTGCAGAGCGCTTTAGATATGGACACAGGAGAGGAACTGCTCTGCAAGGTAAACCGCTGCATAATATAAATGTACATGACCTATATAAAGTATGACCCCCCTCTTGTCCCTCCTGAGAGTACATGTTTTGGTATTTAGTTTAAAAATAAAAGTTCTAAATAAATGTAAAATAATACCTAAAGTGTTTTAGACATGATTTAAAAATATTTAAATGTATTATACGTGTTCCTTAAAATATTGATAATGTTGCTAATCATTTTATTTAAATCTCAAATTCACTTTTATATGCATGTTTGTATGTTATTTCTGTTATTATTATTACCAAATATTTAAATATTTAAAACGAAATTATTAATTTAAGTGTTTGGTATATAAAAAACACATTATTTTATATTATTATATGCAAAAAAAGAAAAGATTCATTCTATGTAATACAACGCACTATAATAATTTACAGGGGTCACAAAGATCTTGTCACATTTATGATATCAATGAATCTGTCTTGTGGGTCTATATTGCATGGAAATGCGTAAGCACCTTTATCAGATATGTAAGGTTGGCATGACACTAAATGACTCTTTGATTACTTCATCCACAAACAAATGTTTATACAATGTTACTGAATCCTATAGTCCTATATTCCCCCCCATTCATCTTTGCTTTACTTTGTCAGGTTAGATCTGTGGCTGCTTATAATACTATACTAAGCAGATCATGTTTTTTTTTTTTCATATGCAGGTGTTTGATATGGGCCAATACCAGGAGAAAATAAGAGCCTACAGCATGCTGTCAAATCATAAAAACATTGCACAGATCAAAGACATAGTTCTTGGGGAGAGCAAAGCCTATGTGTTTCAAGAAAAGGATTTTGGCGACATGCACACGTTTGTAAAGAGCAGCAAGAGGCTTTCTGAAGACTTGGCATCCAAGCTTTTCTACCAGGTTGTATCTGCAGTGAATCATTGCCACCAGGTCGGCATCGTTTTGGGAGACCTCAAGCTCCGCAAGTTTGTGTTCACGGATGAGAAAAGGTGAGAATTTTATTTAAAGATTGTTTTTTTTTTTTTTTTTTTTTTTGGGGGGGGTGCACTAGGTGCAGTACTGTACCTCAATGTACATTGGGTGAATAGTGTCACTTCTACTTTCATTCATTTTTCGCTTCCTCACGGCGATGTGACACATAACAGGTGATTGGTGCTGCTTCCCTAAAGATTTAACAAGCCTATTTATACTCCCTAACTCATTTTTCTGTGTAAGAGGAACAACTAATCAGACCTCTGGGTCTGCGTCACATAATTCTGTAGAAAACGAGAGTACTCTGAATTATGCGAGTCAAATATGGATAAAAAAAATTTGGGAAAAAGGCTAAATTCAGCATAGATTCACATATATTAAATTAAATTAACATATATTCTAACACCCGTAATATATAGGCCTATAAAAATATTTTAATATAGAATATTACTTGCTAAAAATACAGAATATATATATCATAAAACAAACATTTTTTATTACATATTTAACTAACATTATATATATATTATATTATATAATAATAAATAATATGTATGAGCAATATCACACGTAGTGCGATGTGGCTGTATATCGGCACTGGTGGGAGGCGTTAGTGTCCCACCAGTGATGATATACAGCCACATCGCACTGCTATGAGTATGATATTGCGTTTATACAACAGTTCGACGCCATAATTGTGTGTATAAAAAAGAAAAATCAAACACGGAGGGTCTAAAAACCCTTTTGTAGGAGGAACTACTTTCCATCTGCAGCTGACGTCACAATAGCAGAAACCGAAGCTCATTCACGTCACTTTAGAGCTAGCGTTTGAATGATTCTCTAGCGTAATATCTAAAGTTAGGACAAAACCGATGATTTTGCTCACATTTTAAGATTATAAGGCTGAACAGCATAAAATGCCATCAGTCTACAAAGATATCTCCCAGTATTTCTCTGTTGCAGTCGAGAGATCCCAATATTACTGTGGTATAAATACAGCACTACAACATACAAAAGAGAGAGAGAGAGAGATCGACTTAGAAAGTCATTTACCTGTTTAATAATGATTTGATCAGCTGTAGTTTGAAATTACGCTGTTTTTCTCTCAGGACTTATTATGCAGTCTCTGTCGCCATCTTGTGGATGAACATCAACCGTCTTTGCTCAAAGACAGGTTAATGGCCGCCGACACACTGTCTCTCAGAAATTCTAAATATTTTTAAATAGGCAATATCCTTATAAATAAACTCCATAGTTGCAATCTAAACTACATTATCGACTGAAAAAATCCTCAAAAGTACATTATGTTGTCCAACAGCAGCAATATTTGTCAAACTGTATAGTGTCCTCTGCTTGTTGCTGTATGTGGGCGGAGTAATACAAAAGGGTGAAGGGTTAAGAGACTGGACGAGTGCTGTTACTGACAGAATAATCAGATTCAAGAACCAGACAGAACTGGTGTGTGTGTACGTACGTACATACGTATGTATATATATATATATATATA
The DNA here is from genome assembly GCA_903798195.1 of Danio kyathit. NCBI lineage: Eukaryota > Metazoa > Chordata > Actinopteri > Cypriniformes > Danionidae > Danio > Danio kyathit. Next base: position 40,111,180 of record LR812537.1, on the reverse strand, counting down.
TATATATATATATATATATATATATATATATATATATATATATATATATATATATATATATATATATATATATATATATATATATATATATATATATATTTGAATGAGGTGCGACAGTCAAACACGTCCATCTGTGACATTTATGTAGAAAAACAATAGGACTCTGTGCGCAGTGGAATGGATACATGTTCAGTGAGAAGTCTCAAAATATATATGCACACATACATACATACACACACACACACACACACACACACACACACACACACACACACACACACACACACAAAATATATCTTAAAAATAAAACACATTTATATGTATTACTTTAAATATTTTATGTAAAAATATTACACAAACTAAATATATTAAAATAAAATTATAATTAAACAAACATAATTTGGCATTCCTGCATTATTACATAAAATTGTGTAACCATTTTCAAATACAAGAATACCTGTATATCCAAATTCCCTCCCTAAGAAATGAATTTCTGAGTTCAAGTGAATTTCCAATTACACGGGGGTTTCCTAAAACCAATTAGTCTTCTACTCTGTCAGCCAACCCACAGAGTAGCTGAATTTAGCTAATCTGTTGTTTTCCCACATCCCTCGATTCATACAGTAGGTTTGCTATACCTGCGGCAACATTTAAAGCCTGACCTTTGGCCACTGGCTTTCATCTTAGTGAATGGAAGTAGACAAGAACGTGTATGAAGATGTAGTCACCCTTCTCTCATAGCAGCAAACGGGTGCAGCGAGATGAGTCATAGCAATGCACACAGAGAGGGGAAACTCACCATTCAGGATCATCATTATACCCACACATACACACACACACACACTCCGTACTCCTGAATACGGCGTCGCTCACAGGTGAAGAGCGCCGGCTGTGCCCATTGCAACACAGCAGACTGGCGGTCTGGCCTGACAGACGTGTCTAGCGCAGACGTGACCAGGGCAAGCTGACATTTGGTGAGACGAAAGGCGCTTCTGCTTTCTTTCACTTTGTAGGTTATGCAAACCCGCTGTTCTGACTTAGGATGCGTGCAATTTCCATAGCCCGAATGGCTTTTGTGAAATGCGGCAATGATGAGTGAAGGATAGAGATAACGCCATGATATGGATCACATTGGCTGACCAGGAATGCGTCTGTAGGTAGATTGTGAAACACACAGGGGCTGTTCATGCGTCACTGATGTAACAGCGTTGCTCATGGGTAATAAGGCTCTGGCAGATGCTGTGAGTGTATGGCACAGGTGCAGGAGGAACACAGTAGACCTGCAGCACAGCGCAGTGCACTCATTTGTCCTCAGACTCGCTGTCTGTCACACACACACACGTACAGGACTATGAGTCATTCTCTCCACCTCTCCGGCAGAATGCTGTTGTGTCATCTGCAAACCCCTCCAAACCAAGGCTGATAGCCAGTGATGAAACACAATAGCATGCACAGCAGCTCGTGTTTTACTGAAAGGGATACCACAGACTCACGGGTCATCAACTCTACTGTTAATGTCCGCCGGGATATTCCTAGACTAGTAGGGGATTTGTTTCCTATTGGAAATTGGGCTAAACTTAGCGCTTAGTTTACAAGAACGCATTACGGAGAGTGAAGAAGTGTGCGTTGTGGAAACTCTTGCACGCTGCTTTTGTTTAAAGAAAGGCCGCAATTATATCTTTATTTGTTGTAGCAGCAGCACTGTTTGGGAGTCAGAACATGCTGGTGTCTTTTTCGTGATTTACATGCACTGCAATCTGCGAGCTCAACAAAAGTGATGGAGAGTCATTTCAGCACAGTGCACTGTAAAATGAAGGCGTCAGTACATTACTTTGTTTGGCAATGGAAAGAGTAAGATAAAAAGTTCATCATCAGCAGGGTTACATGGAATCAGAGCCCACAGAGCTCTGCAGAAGTTGACGTACATTTCCTAAGAACCGGATCACCTGTCTTTTTTTTTTTTACACAGGTGTATAAATACCCCACCCTTTGTAATATTTTGGGTAATTGGTGTTTAGCTATTGTTAAGAGTGGAAAACAACATGCAAAGCTGTTCGAAACTTGAGTTTGCTCTCTGCAAGAAATTTATGAAGAGATAACCAGCGATAAAATGCATTGTAGCAGGGTTTTTCAATCTTTATAATAAGGAAGATCCAGAAAAATTACCACCGTTTCTTCAAAAAAAAAAGGTGTTTCTTAAGCACCAATCAGCATTTCAGAATGATCTCTGATCATTCAGCTTTTCAGAAAGGTCTTCAACTATTTAGTAATGTATAATAATAGTATTCAATTATATTAGAAAAAGACAGCATACGGCAATATTACAATTTTAGCAGTTTCCGATTAAAATAAATAAATAAAAATAAATCGACCAGAAAAAATGTGTTTTTGAACACCAATCAGCATTTCAGAATGATCTCTGAAACTTCAGCTTTTCAAAAATGTCTTCAATTATACAATCATATATAATAATAGTATTCAGTTAGAGTAGAAAAAGACAATATTACAATTTCCGCTTTTTCTGATCAAATTAAATAAATAAAAATAATCAACCAGCAAAAAAAATGAAACTTCGGCTTTTCAGAAATGTCTTCAATTACATATAATAATAGTAGGCCTGGGCTGATAAAATATATCGAATCGCAATAAAATTTATGTCAATAGCAATGATAAGCTCTAAACCTTTTTACTCTATATTGATCTAACAGCCAATCACACAGCAGAAATGTGCAACAATGAGAATCTGATGCGTGTTGATATTAGAGATGTACAGAATTTTCTGCCACCGAAAATTTATCGGCAGAAAATGTTATGCCATTTAATGGACCCTCTAATTTTTGTGCATTCAGTGATTGTTGGGGTACTCTTTTAAATCTGGAAGCATTAACAACTTATATTGAAATATATATATAGTTATCGTTTAATATGGAAAATAATTATCGAGATTGCATTTTTGCCATATCACAGGAATGTAAATAATAGTATTCAATTATATTTGAAAAAGACAACATATGACAATTACAATTTTAGCAGTTTCTAATTAAAGTGAATAAATAAAAATAATCAACCAGCTCATATGTAGGTGAAATAGTACTAATTTTGAGACTATTCTCACAGAACATTTATCCATTCAATGCGCACACATTCCTATTGTTTTTCAACATAAACGTCACAGATGGACGTGTTTGACTGTCGCACCTCATTCCTTTACAGCAGCGTCTCACTCATAACGTCATGACATTCTACAAACACAGCTCTCAAGTTTAACAAAGCGACAAGGCCTTGTGTTTTCTTTGGATTAAAATTTTTTCGAAGCAAAAACATGCAGTAATAACAGTTGAAGTGAATCAAAAACAGAATGATTAAAATTGCCCAAATACAAAAATTGGTTAATGTTCAACAGTATTAACTTAATATGTTGACTACTGTATTATGTATAAAAAACAGCCCTAAGCCAATCTCATGATTTTCTTCAAACTCTTCCTCAATTGCACCAACCACAACCTCTTTGTTTCAGGACCAATTTGAAATTGGAGGGTCTGGAGGACTGCCATGTTCTGTGTGGAGAGGACGACTCGATGTTCGACACGCACGGTTGCCCTGCGTACGTGAGTCCTGAGATACTGAACGGTGGAGGCTGCTACTCGGGCAAGCAAGCAGATGTGTGGAGCCTCGGTGTAATGCTGTACACAATGCTGGTGGGCCGTTACCCTTTCCACGACCCGGACCCCGCAACCCTATTCTCTAAGATTCGACGAGGCACATACTGCCTCCCGGATGGACTGTCTTTAACGGCGCGCTGCTTGCTTCGCAGTCTCCTCAGAAAAGACCCTGGCGAAAGACTGACCGCCGCCGAGGTGCTCATTCACCCGTGGTTCAACGGCAATATTCAGGACAGCCGAAATCCAGAACAGGAGGTGAACCTCAGAGAACAGACAGTGCCCCAGATAGAAATGGAGCAGGACGAGGATCTGTTCTCCTGAGGAAAGCAATACACAGTAGCTTGAATGTGGACCAAATATGGTGTTTTGTTTTCTTATACAGATTTTGTAATAGATTCAGAAGTATATGCTCACTCGAAGTACTGTATCATCCGTGTCGGGTTTAAGGACTGTGTATTATGAAGTCTTTTGGTGCTAGTGAACCGTTCTCGTGCTGTGTGAAGTGAATGAGACTGGGCATTATGGGTCAGGTGATAATAATAATAATAATAATAATGAGTAGGTAATGGTGACTAACCTCAGCCTATAGGCCAGATCTGTTCCAACTCTTACTGTCTAAACTAAACGTGCAGGTTGACTCATCACTGAATTATGCAGTACAAAAGGTCTCTTTTGATAGAAGAATGGAAATGGGGGGTTAACATATGTTTTCAACTAAAAACCAAAAACTTTGTATGCGTTTTGGCTGTTTATTTACAGAATAACAGCACTTTGGGGACCTATATTCAATGGGTTTCAAAGTGTGCATTTTTTTTGTCATGCGCATTATTTATTCAGTCTACAGGCATGTGTGAGTACTTGACAACCAAAACAAAAATGGTGGACTACAAGGGTCCGTTCTTCATACCTCACTTATATGATTTGACAGATCCTGGATTTTTTAATCTTGATAACTGATCTCTGGCTAATCCAAACAAGTTAACGAATCAGACTAAAATGTCTGGATGAACTGAAATCGCTGCGTGTGTTGTGAAGGACAGATCTATCGATCCTCAAAATCATGATCAGAAATGACATCATCTGATTAATACTCAATTATCCATGCGAGCAAAATTACATAAAATCACTTAGTGCAATCACTTTCCACCTCTGTTGTAGGCTGCAGACTTTACACTTTCATGTGTCAAGTCTATATTAATAAATGTTCTCTTTGAACCCCCTGAGAAGAACCACCCAGTGACAGTCTTTGAACTTTTATTTCAAAGTGCAGATTAAATACGTTTTATTTATATATTTTTTAAACTTATATTACTATATACACACTATTATATATATAAATTTAAATAAATATAAAATTTTTTAAACGATTTTACCATTTTCCCAAGTGTATATAACTACTACTGTAAGAAAATATCAGAATTCGGTACATACTTTCAGTATTACCTTTGCTTGAAATTACCCGATCTAATCCTGTTTATATGAAAGAGCCTGCCCCCGAGCAGGTTTGAGCTACCTGAATTGTTGCTATGACAACAACTCTTGGATGAGTTTTGAAGAACGAAATGATCCTGGATCGTGTCAAATCGTCAATAACCAAATCCAGCTAATTGAGTAATCCAATGAAGAACGGGGCCCAAGGACTGTATGTGCACATGCGCGTAGAATTTCTTTACAAAGTGACCGCCATCTACTGGCCATTTTTAGTTATTGTCATGAACATCTGTATCCGAAGCTTTGAAAAATTACAAAGAAACTTTTTAGTACATCGTTGCTGTGTAAATATACCCCGAGATGCCCTTATGGAGGACTAGAAGTGCCACTTAATCATATAATGAAGAAGCATTTATCAAACAGATATATTTGAACATTTATTTATATATATATATATATATATATATATATATATATATATATATATATATATATATATATATATATATATATATATATATATATATATATATATATATATATATATACACACAATTTTGAAAAATAGTTAAATGTAAAAAATAAATGTTTTAAAATGCAGATGGTTAAAAATAACACATCAAATTGTATCTGCATTCTAAGTCCATGAAGACTTATTATATAGTGATATTAAACTGATATTACACTGTCCGAAAACAAAACAAAAAAACATCTAAATATGCTCAATATTTCCATATCAAATTAAATCTTAGTAGGACATGTGACAATTGGAAGGATGTGTATCACTAATTGAAATAAACACTAGAAAATATGTATATAATTGTTCATTTTAAAAGCGTATTCATGTATATAGCCAGCTGAATACAAGCATAATTTTAGGTGGCACTTCCTCCTACACACTATAAGCTGTTTTAAATCAATGATACTGTTTGCTATCCTGACTCGCACCTCTCAGAATTGCCAAATCGTACAGAAGAGCCGGTCAAAGGTTAAATGTTAGTTATTGACCTTTAAGACTCATCCACAATGTAGGGGTTACCATTACAAACATACTCTTAAATAAAGCAGATTTACAGTAAATGTTCAAGACGACCCTCAGGAAAGTTAGACAGATACAAAGTGTTCTTTCATCCTGCTGTTTCCCGATCTGTCTAGTCTTCTAGTCACAATTTCCTTACTTGAATCCAAGGGGTCCTCATAAAAGCATGAGGTTTCAGTATGGTTGGTTCTGCGGGTGAGATAAAAGATGACTCAAAAGCTGGGCATTGGTGTAATGAAGAGGAAAGGGCTATGAACCCAGATGAATGTGCTCCGTATATGTATCTTTAAAGAAGAGAACTGACAATAGCACTACTGTAAGGGTAGAGTGTCCTATAAAGGTCTCCTCGTTTTGGGTGTTGGATGTTACCTCTGAATCGAAGGCGTAATGGCGATGCGCTTTCTGAAAGGCTCTTTATAAGCAAATGCTAGAGGGTATGCAAAATGTCTGTCTCATGCATGCAGCACATGGGGGAAAGCTGACACGAGTGCACAGAGTTCATATTGCACTGTGAATTATGTATTTGTGACACAAACCTCAAGGCATGACCGTGAGGGTTTAGTGGTTAAAATTCGTTGTACAAATGAGCATGTGTAAATATGTACATTTTAAGTGTGTGAACAGAAGTGAATAAAGATTACTCTTTCTTATTTACATAAGTGGTGGATTTTTTTTGTGTTTAAAAACTTGTTTTTAAAAGTAAATTGCATATTTTTGTATTGTTAAATCCAAACAATCCAATATCAAACATCATTCTCTTATAGCTCTAAAGTGTCTATATAACTTGTGAACTGAAGTGTTCATACTTTTACAATCCTAAAAGCCAAAAAATATATATATATTTATAAACTACAAGCTGTTAAAAAAAAAAATGCTGGGTTCCACACACTAAATTTGTGTTAAAACAACATGAAGAAATTAAGTTAACTTATCCATTTTTTATTTAAATGGATTGAACATAAAATAATTAAGTTGTCCAAAAATAACCTCATGAATTGTGTTGTTTCAGCTCATTTTAAATAAGTAGTTTGAACAAACAGCAAATGCCATTTTTGAGTGTACTTCTATTACATAAATAAATTCCAGCAGAGACACAATGTCATAAGACGTTAATATTAGCTTAGATTTAGGTCGCCAGCATCTAAGGACAATGTTATTTTGATGTCCAACAACGATGTGAAATGACGTTGATATTTTGTTGATTTTAGGTTGTGTTAAAAAAAAGACCAAAATCCAACATTAAGCCACCATCTTAAACCAATGGCATATTGACGTCAAATACTGACATTTATTCATCAGGTATGGTAGCCAAAATCCAATGTCTGATAGATGTTACATTGGTAACATCCACACAACGTCTAGCTGTAACATCATTAGATATTGATATTTTGTTGTTTTTAGGTTGTGTTGGAAAGTAACCAAAATGCATCGTCTGTCAGATGTTGGACACTGACGTCAGCCTAACATTGGGTTCTGACGTCAACCCGATTTGCATTTCCAAACAACATCAATCTGACGTCATGTTCTCACTTAATTATACTTAAGGAAAATACACTTTTATGGCTGTTTGTCACATTTAGATCTAATTTTATTATTGTAGACTGTAAATAATCTGTAAATAAACAGTTTTGTGCATTTTGTGATTCAAATTTTTTTTTCTCATTTATTTATATTTTCAAATTGCATTGTGGAATCCTAATGTTTCCTTCAACAATTTTTTTATGTTGAAAAGTTTAAAAATATGACCTTTATTAACTTTTTAATATAGTTTTAAGTAATATATTATTTGAGTTGGTGCTGTAAATTATTGTAGAAAAAAATGTTAATAAACTGCAAGTACTTTTCTGTTATTTTACAGACTTAATTCTCTATTCAATATATTACTTTTATACAACATGTTGTTTTAAACTACTATAATGTCCATAAAGGACACTCTTTTAAACTACAAAGTTTAAATTTTCAACATAAAAAGTAGACAGAGCAAAAACAAAGGTACCCATAATGCAATTCATAACCAAAAACAAACTAAAAACATCTCTGAATCACAAAATATGACAACTGTTAAAAAATGCACATTATTTAGAGCATGTTTGCATAAATGTAACTGTAATGTAATTATAACCATAATATGTTATTATATTTAAAGCTAGTATGTTTTACATGTATTAAATTGTAAATGTAATACAAATCAGTGGTGTTTTTTTTCTATCAATAAGTGAATATTATCCTTTTTATAAATAAACTGAATTAGATTTTGTTTTAATATTCTGTTTTGATTTTCATTTTAATGAAACTTTTAACACTTGTAGTTTTTTCAGCAATACTTTACCCACATTTCAAAGAAAATGTTGCAATTATGAAGTTACACAAACATGTATTTAAGTGGGTGAAGTATATGTTGTAAAGATTCTTGGGTTCCACACAATTCCTTATTTGATTTATCTTGGGACAACATGAAGTTAACTGTTTTACAAATTTAAGTGGATTGAACATAAAACAATTAAATTGCCCCCCCCCCCCCCCCCCCCACTCAAGAATTGTGTTGATTCAGCTCATTTTAATTAAGTAGTTTGAACAAATATCAAAAATATTTTTTGAGTGTATTCTATATTATTATCTCCTTAATATCCACTTTTTCTGTGTGCTTATTTTTCAACTGAACCTCTGTCCTAGAGTGCTGAATTCAGGCCAGACTGAAAGAGAAAGCTTAATGAGCAGTTTGACCTGAGAGTCAGGTAGTTCCGCCCCCTCCACTATGACATCACAGCATCTTGCGTAAGGGCCTGATTGGGTATCAACAGAGTCGCTGGAGCGTCTCTGTTGTTGGGCTGCTGCCAAAGAGCGTTGCACGCCATGGAAGCAATTGCCAAACATGTCGGAGCCGGCCTTGGGTGACGCTCTGATAAAAAGTGCCACTGTTCGTGCACTACTCATATTATCTTGACACTAGTGACATTATGAGTCACTACAGAGTGCATGAAGTTGTCTCGGAATCAAAAGATGATGTGATGGGATAAGGTCACATTTAAGGGCCTGTTAGCGGCTTACTTTTGATATGCAGTCAGGCTTTTGACGTGGTGATAGATAAAGGGGTGTAAAGTGGCTCTGTAACAACCTGCGTCACAACGTGTCAAATGCATGGACTAATAATCCGCCTGAAGTGATGGTAATGCCGTCAGCTATCAGTGGCAGGACTGAACTGTCTATAGAGACTTGATTTGAAGATTTACAAAAGCACCCCCGGAGCCATTTGCAATGCATTTAGTTTACCGACAGTACTTCTTCAAAAGCGAGTTTGCTGTTATTAATGTCAGATTCTACAGTTCTGTGCATAAAGTAAATAAAAAGGGCTGGTGATCAAAGAGTGTATCTAATCCAATTGTTTATGTATTATTGCATAAATCTGGAGATTTAACATTCGAAACAACTTTACAAAGTCTTTCAAATCCGACTTGAGTGAAAGGAAAAGGCTTGATCATGTTCAGTAAATTATAAAGCAAAAGCAACAATGAAGACTTTTGAAGGTCTTATGAAGGGAAAAAGTAAGACATTTATGGAACACAATACATTAATATGTTCATTTATAAAAAGCAGAAAACTATTAGCAACAAAACCTCTATACTTTAGATTTTTTATACCATACGTTTACTTGAGATTTAAAATTACACGAGAACATGATATAAGTTTTGTTTTCTGTGAAATCTAACACGATCTAGCCTGAAAATCTATTTTAAATTTAAACGAATAAGTAATTTCATACAGTATTGACAGAGGTTTTTGTTTGTTTAAAGCATGACATGGTGTTCACATTATTGTAAAAGAAAATGTTATGTTTTTACTTTGAATCTCAGGTAAATCTGATTCAAGGATGTTTATAAATATTGAAAGACAACTTTACTGAGGAAGGTGTTAACCTTTTTGCTGTGGACGTTGAATATAATGTCATGACTTTATGAATTTAAGACTTCCTGCTCTCATTTAAGTTCTTAAACTGTAGAACTGCAACTTTTAATGACTTTTTAATGTCCAGCAGCAGAATTTATTCATATTTACCAACATTCATATTTCATTATCAGTGTTTTGTCACACCCGTGTGGAGATGCTTGGTACTACAAAAATACGTTTTACAATTATTAATAATAACTGAAATCCTGGAAAATGATAAACAGACTTTTAATTTAATGAAAAATCATTATAGTTCAGAAAACAATTCAAAAATAGTTTAGATAAAAAATACACTGGAAAAAACGTGCTCTTCTAAGCACACGTGGCAATAGTCACCACCAGAGGCCAGCATTTCAGCAAAAGCTTATAGTTGTCAGGCCTGTTGAACAGATGGTTTGATAGTTCTCCGTGCTAAGTGCAAGCATCTGTTTCACGGTCTGTTTCATGCATCCGCGAGTCCAAAACATTCACCCACACAACATGAAGATTTACTCTTTAAACTGACATAATGTCAGCTTTGGTTAGTATTGCGTTTTTTTAATATAGGGGTTAAAGGTTTGAATCAAACTTGTAAAGCTAAGCCTGCCATTTTGAAACTTACAAAACTTTAGTCACAAACATTTACTCCAAACGTAGAAAACTCAGCTATTTAAGGCAGCCTACCTGAGCTTCAGATGATTCAGATGGTCTCTGTCACCTCATGTTCACATCACATTAAACATACTGAAGTCTTGTGCCTTTGTAAATACATTGCCTGCTCTATAAATTGTAATCATGCGGTTAATTAAACCGCCATGTCTACAGCGGTTTAGCTCAATGCTTAATTGACAGGTGAGGGCGGGGCGGTAGCCTACTTGCTCTCAAAAAGTGCTTGACAACATGAGTGTTTATACTACGAATCCAGAGTGAAGGCCTACTTATGTGCCCTCAAATGTGACTGGATAGTAAAAGTTTTAACTGCGTTTACACCTATGGTTTACACTCATTTTGTTGCATTAGATTTAAATATTATTAAAATATAACAAAATATTAATATAATTGGTAAATTTAGTCTTAGTTACAAATAGTCTAAAAACTACCCTCAACGAATCTATAGCCTTACCATTTAAATAGTTATAATGGAAATTGTATTAGTTTTACTGGACATCATAATGATGGTCTTTTTTGGCAATGTGTTGCCTTGTTTTTGGCATGTTAAAAACACTAAATCCTATATATCCCAAACACACACTAGCATTCAAATTTCGTTTATTGGTTGAGATTTTTTTAACTTGTGTTGATGGTTTATAATTGTTTTTAATGGTTACCTTCTTGCTGTGAGGCAACCATGCTGACCACTAGCCACTGTGCCACACAATTTATGGAAACTGTTAAAAAAAAATGTACATTTTAAAAATGTAGTATCACTATAAACAAATCACTTCCTATCCTAGCTATCTGAGATTTCTGTATGTAAAGGCTTTAATCTTGATTATTAATAGTATTGCAGTAAAGAAGGCTACACATGACCATGAGTCTATTAACACTGTCTGATAAAGCAGTTTGTACTCAGAAAGGATGATCTATGCTTTCAGACTTAGCAAACAAATTAACCGAACCATCACAGAAGTCTTAATGGTTTCCAACATAAATACCACTAAAAGTTACCCATTAAAACATTACGTTTTGCTAGTTTTAGGGATATATTCCATTAGTATTTTGTGTTTTAAACATGCTACTAATTTAAGGAAACAAAACAATCACCAATTTCCATTAATACTAATGCAATTGCCATTAAAACCATCACAAATTCTTTGAGGATTTTCTATTGATTTTCAAAGAATTATGTGTAGATGCCACATTCAACTGCCTTCAAGAAACAAATGGTCAACATGTCATCACTTACAGTAAAAAATTATTCAAATCATATAGATACTCAAAAATGCAACTACATTTGCAGATTAACTTGATTTTTAGTGTTTACAGAATGGCTTTATTTTAGCTTACATTGGCAGAAACAACAATGTAAAGCTTCTATGTATAAATATACACTCACCGGTCACCTTATAGGTACACCTTACTAGTACCAGTTTGCCTTCAGAACTGCCTTAATCCTTCATGGCATAGATTCAACAAGGTACTAGAAATATTCCTCAGAGATTTTGGTCCATATTGACATGATGGCATCACGCAGTTGCAGATTTGTCAGCTGCACATCCATAATGTGAATCTCCCGTTCCACCACATCCCAAAGGTGCTCTATTGGATTGAGGACTAGTGACTGTGGAGGCCATTTGAGTACAGTGAACTCATTGTCATGTTCAAGAAACCAGCCTGAGATGAATCGCGCTTTATGACATGGCGCGTTATCCTGCTGGAAGTAGCCATCAGAAGATGGGTACACTGTGGTCATAAAGGGATGGACATGGACAATAGTCAGGTAGGCTGTGGCATTGACATTGACATAATGCTCAATTGGTATTAATGGGCCCAAAGTGTGCCAAGAAAATATCCCCCACACTATTACACCACCAAAAGCAGCCTGAACCGTTGATACAAGGCAGGATGGATCCATGCTTTCATGTTGTTGATGCCAAATTCTGACCCTACCATCTGAATGTGGCAGCAGAAATCGAGAATCATCAGACCAGACAACGTTTTCCCAAACTTCTATTGTCCAATTTTGGTGAGCCTGTGTGAACTGTAGCCTCATTTTCCTGTTCTTAGCTGACAGGAGTGGCACCTGGTGTGGTCTTCTGCTGCTGTAGCTCATCTGCCTTAAGGTTCGACGTATTGTGCATTCAGAGATGCTCTTCTGCATAGCTCAGTTGTAACGAGTGGTTATTTGAGTTACTGTTGTCTTTCTATCAGCTCAAACCAGTCTGACCATTCTCCTCTGACCTCTGGCTTCAACAAGACATTTGCGCCCACAGAACTGCCGCTTATTGGATATTTTCTCTTTTTCAAACCATTCTCTGTAAACCCTAGAAATGTTTGTGCATGAAACTCCCAGTAGATCAGCAGTTTCTGAAATACTCAGACCAGCCCGTCTGGCACCAACAACCATTCCACGTTCAAAGTCACTTAAATCACCCCATTCTGATCCTTGGTTTGAACTGCAGCAGATCGTCTTGACCATGTCTACATGCCTAAATGCATTGAGTTGCTGCCATGTGATTGGCTGACTAGAAATTTGCGTTAACGTGCAGTTATACAGGTGTACCTAATAAAGTGGCCAGTGAGTGTATACTAGAAATGGCTTAAACATGCTATAAACGCTTATCAATTAGCAAATGGTGGGCAAACTTAATGACAGTGGAAGAAATTAGCTTAAGATCTATTTTTATGTCTTTACATACCCTTTCCTCAGCATTTATGCATTTCTGCTTCATACAAAATATGATTCAGCGTCCTTAATATTTCAAAAGGCTTTTTGTCTCCTGCAAGTGACAAATAACATGGGGAATTTTGCAACAAATCTGAGAGAGAGCTAATCTTTTAATAATCTTACAGTGCTGCGAATGCGAGCTGCTGTACAGGCTTGTTCTCCCTCAATGAGATCACGGGTTTGACAGAGCTCTGTTGGCTGGCTTATATCATTACCCTCCTGGTGGAAGTGAAACTTTCAGAGCAGCCATAATTTCGCTAGCGCCCAGACAGATGACGTTTGAGTCACACTCATCATTTTATTACATCTCCCGCTAAATGTCATGTTCATTTTTGCTCGCTCATTCATCAGCCTTCACATCTGTTAATAGAGCGACTGGAAATCATGCACACCACTGGGATTGTAACGCTGAAAAGAGAACAGAGAAACTACATGTTGAGCCTGTTTTCCAACCCCAGCATGACTGATTTTAGATTAAAAGAGAATATTTTTAATAATAGCATGTTTAAAGGATTATGAGAAAAATGAAAATTCTGTTATTAATTTCTCACCGTCATGCCGTTCCAACCCCCTGAGACCTTTTGTCATCTTTGAAACACAAATTATGATATTTTAGATGAAATCAGAGAGCTCTCTCATCCTCCACAGACAGACATTCAAAGTCCAAAAAAAGGGTCAAAACATGACAAAACAGGGTCTGAGTCAAAACATCCAATCTATCATTAGCCCCTTTCCCACATACAGACCTTTCCGGAAAATTACTGGCAAATGATCATGTGTGAACAAGTCATTTTTGAAAATACCGGTAAATTTGTTTCGGCAATTTTTCGGAAAGAGAAGTTGTAACATTAATGGTAATTTGCCAGAATGCTGCTCTGTGTGAACGCAGAAGGAAAATTCCTGGAAAGAGCACGTTCACGATTAGAACGCACTGATGTGAGACGTCTACTCCAGCCAATCAGAACATTCAGACGCATTCACATCCGCACTGTTTATGAAAATAAAAGCCTTTGAATATTTTTCCAGACACATTTAGCTGCTAGATGTTAGTCAGATAACGTTTCTATCTTCCTTCTTAATGCAACTGTGGATAAAATTATCAATAAAATGCTTATGATAAACCGCTGTTTGTTTACCTTCAAGCTCTGCTTTAGTTGCTTGACTCGTGTGCACGTGAAGGAGTGAGCGCCATCACACACACATATCATATACATCTCGACATGTGAAAGTGTTCCTCCATATGTTTTCATCAAAGTTGTTCACAATACTTATCCATCCAGAGAATTTGTAATGTAGTCAAATGCGAAAATATTTAGATGCGGTCCGCGCTTCTGCCTTTGGATGTCTCTGGGACAAAAGCAGCTGCATGAATGCTAAAGCTTTAAATCAAAGTGAAACCATTAAAAATGACCCCTTTTCTGTTTACAAATACAAGAGCAGCCATTTAGAGGTCACTTCGGGTTAATGATGTCAGAACTTACCGGTATTTTGGAATGAATGTGTAATTGGTCTTTTCCGGAAAAATTCTGGAACGTTCTCGTCTGTGTGAACAGCGGTTTTTTGAACTTACCGATAAAGTCGTTCCGGAAATTTTGCAAATATCTACAGGTATCACTATGTAAAAGAGTCTAATGTTTTCCACATCAGGTCAGAGTGCACATTTACTACATACCATGTATTTGCTGCTGACTCTACACTTTAAATACCAACACAATCACATGGCAATTCGTAACTTTTTGATTTAGTGGCTAATTCGAATGAATTCGTACAATCTTATTCATACAATTTAGTACGATTTGCTTATCCCCTTAATGACGATTGGGTTTAGGGGTGGGGTTTAGTGCCATGCTTCCTTTTAAAAATCGTACATTTTCATATGAGTCCAGTCGTACGAATTCGTTTGAATTTATCCACTAAACTAGTTTAGTAACACTAAAACAGTTACGTTTCCTCATGAAATCAGGCTGGTGAAAACAGTTGACTCAACTTAAAATTGTAAGGCAACTTGCTGCACAGCTTTTTTGACTTGACTCAACTTTGAACCCAAGTACTACACTTAAGTCAATTTAAGTTGTGTCAACTAAAGAAGCTCTGCAGCAAGTTGCCTTACAAATTTAAGTTAAGTCAACTTTTTTCACCAGCCTGATCTGCACTCTGATGACCTTATGAGGACAAGAAAACATTGGCAAGTTTTAGGGCTTTTGGTGCACAAAAGAGCTTTGTATTATTACAGTTGAACCACTGAAGTCACATGAAATGTTTTCCCAATGTTCCTTTTCTTCACTTTTTTGTGAACGTCTTGATCTGTTGCTGTGTATGGAGGATGCTCTCGAATTTAATCTAAAACATCTTAATTTATGTTCTGAAAATGAACAAAGGTGTCAAGGTATTGGAACAACATGATGGTGAGTAGGGCTACACGGTGGCTCAGTGGTTAGCAGCACTATCGCCTCACAGCAAGAAGGTCGCTGGTTCGATTCCAAACTGGGTCAGTTGGCATTTCTGTGTGGAGTTTGCATGTTCTCCCCTTGTTAGCGTGGGTTTCCTCCAGGTGCTCCGGTTTCCCCTACAGTCCAAAAACATGCGGTATAGGTGAATTGAATAAGCTAAATTGGCCGTAGTGTATGAGTGTGTGTGTGAATGCGAGTGTGTATGGGTGTTTGCCAGCACTGGGTTGCAGCTGGAAGGGCATCTGCTGCGTAAAACACATGCTGGAATAATTGGCGGTTCATTCCGCTGTGGCAACCCCTGATAAATAAGGGACTAAGTCAAATAAAAATGAATGAATGAATGATAGTGAGTAATTAATACCAAACAAACCCTTTAACCCTTTTCCAACCATTGAAGATATTTCGTTGATGCCATTGATGATTTTTTTATGGCAATCCATGTTTTAGGTATATTACGGTAAGGGAGGCTCTATAGCACATGTCCTGCTAAGTTATGGGACTTCTGGGTGCAAAGTATAAGAAGAACAGAGAAGCTTATTTATCTAAGTCTGTCATGTTCCAACTTAATATTCTGGTGTTAAGCAAGCTGTTTTAAGTCAGTTTAATGTAATAAGTTCAAATGACTCAAGGTTAATCTGATTCAGCTTAAAAATGTAAGGCAACCAGTGTACACAGTTACAATTAGCTAAAAACTATGTTGTCATGACTAATTGATCATATAATATTTTAAATTTTTTTAAAACCTGTTTTAACACATTTTAATCTGTTTTTATCTGTTTTAATCATTTCAAATTCTTTTAATCATTTTTGTTTTCTTGTTTCTTTTATTCTTCTTTATGTAAAGCACTTTGAATTACCATTGTGTATGAAATGTGCTACATAAATAAACTTGCCTTGCCTTGCCTTACAGTGCAGATCAAATTGCATGTAAAAAAAATGTAAAGCTTTTGAAGAGGATAAAATTTGAAAAATTGAGCATTTTTATAAGAGCTCATCACAGTTAAATGATCTGCCTTCATTGATGTGGATGAAGTTATATATGTGTATGTGTTTTATATATATATATATATATGTATGCGCAAACACACTCACAAATACTGTATATATAAAGCATTTTTCTCTTTTTTTTTGTCAAAAATATTGCATTTTGGATGAAATGTGTCTGCAGTCAGGTGGTGATAAAACATGAGCATATAAAGATAGCATAAGCTGCTGCGTTTTGTTGTTGTCATTGTGTAAAATGCCTGATTCTTTATTTTGATATATAATATCATATAATTATGACAGAATTGAGTTAAAATCATAAAATACTGCAGGTGGCTGGCAACGTTCAAAAAAAAAAAACCTGGCAGGGAAAGAGTTAACGATATTAATCATGATGTTGACTAAGGGAGCTTTTGAACAATCATTGTGGGACCGAGAGGGAATATTATTTAAATATTTTAGCTGAAATGATGTTTATGTAACTTAATTGCTTTATTTGTAACCGAGGTATGCACTTTTCTCAGTAAATAAATGTTGGGAATCTGTTCAAGATGTTAATCTCATGCCACTAGCACTTAAGCGAGTGAAATTATGCAGTTTTTTAAGCAAGAAAACAGTATGTGGCCCTAACGTGTTGTACTTGAACTCAAAAAAAGAAAAAGAGTATGTTTTAATATTTAAAGAGGTGCACAAGGAGCACTAAAGCTGAATGCTGTGCAGCATAAGAATATAAACAAGTTTTCTTTGTTCAGACGGTAATAACTTTTCACTACATTGCTGTTTTATTCAAATGGTGTGCTCTTTATCGAGAGTAAATTGGACATGTTGTTGGATGTATTGAATGTCACACAGTGGAGCAATAGGCCTAAGTAGCTTATCCTAGATTCAGACTCCATCAGCAAATACCCAATCAGCATTTTTGGAAAATAAAAAAAAACACCCAAAATAGTCAGCAAGATTAAGTCTAATCAGACTTGCACCACATTGTGAGAGGCTTAGCTGCACTTTCCGAAAAATCGACCATTATTTCCAAACGCACGGCCTGCTTTGGTAAGGAAGCGGTGCATTTTTTGAGGTGTAAAAATGAGTTGACGCCCAGCCTTCAGTAAAGCCACAGAAGAGAAAATCCTGGCTTGAGCAACAAGATTAGATTCTCGGCACATAACACCTATTGTGTTCGCTTCAAATCCCACAGATCAGCCATCTCATTGGCAGCCTTGGCCGTGGTTCTCCCTATATGACGACGGGGACATGATGTGTTAACAAGAATATAAATAAACTGCGGCTGAAAAAAGTAAATATAGAAAAACAACAGGGACGTAAATTGAAAATGTGAGGAAGTTGGATGGCCTTCGTGTTTGTCTTTGCCAAAACAGTGAAGATATATTTGTGAAATAGTTAGCATTTTAAATCTACATATGCGGTCAGTAGTAATAGTAAACTGTATGTGTATTTACAAGATGGACTTATTACATCAGAATTGCATGTATGAATGTATATGACTCGCCACAATGCTTAATCTGTTCTCAGTAGATATTACTGAGAGTAATTTAAAAGTCTTCATGATGTTTTGTTGCATGTAAATTCACTCATAAAATTACTGCTTGTTCAAACTACACTCTAAAAAATAACTCAAGAGGTCTGTTACCACTAAATAGTTTAATACATTGTTGTAACTTAAAAACTCTAAATTGCTGATTAGATTAAACTTTTCATTTGTCAGAATAATTTTAAGTTTTCACAACAGGAAAATATTGATAATTACATCAACTAAAAAATGTGGCTTATTTAATATATGTCTGTCAATTAGTTTGAAACAATATTTAACTTGTAGCAACCCAAAGAAATTGGGTTGATAGCTCAATTTTTCCACACACAGTAAATGGAGTTCTGAATTTCAAAGCTCCTCCCCCACTGAACAAGCAAGAAGCAAGTCCGGACAAGTTTTAGGCAGACTGTTTAGCACAAAGGACATTTTAAGGTGACATATCTGAGTTTTATTTAATTTCCAAATCAATTTTCTCCAGTTCACTAGAGCAGTGGTTCCCAAACTTTTTGCTGTGTGCATCCCTTTCTATATGATATGACACCTGTTAAGCACCCCTTTCTCCGATTAAATTACACATTTTTAACTACAATAACTAAATACACATTTTCTGTATACATGATTAAAATTAAAATAATAAAATACATGAATTTAATGGATGAGCTTTTATGAAGTTGACAATTTTCACAGCATCATTAAGTACAGACAAAAGTTCATCTGGCATGTTTTTCACCGCTAGAGCTTCTAGTTGGATGCTGCAGCGTACCCAGGAAACCGATGGTGCAACTTTTCGGATGAAAGCTACTGCTCCTTTGTGCCTCCTTTTTTCTTTTTCTGCAGTTCCACCAATTTTCCTTGAAAAAACTTACAGGCATGTCTTGTTTGTAAGTGCCGGACCATATACAGTATGAGGGCTTAAGACTGCTATAGCTAAAACCTCGCCACAGATTGCGGATTTGGATTTTCTGCATCTCCAATCCATGTAAACCCAAAACCAATGTAACTGTAGCTATATTTGCATTTCTTACTTGACATTTTCTCACTCTCTAGCGTAGGCCTAATTCTCTTCATCAGTACATCTCTGCTGGATTTTTTTGTTCCCACCTGCCTTCACCTTCACCTCGTTCGTTATCCTCTGAGTCCATGTATTCAAGGCCGCTGCACATCTCCATAGAAGAGGCTGATGTAAATGGTTCATTTCCACTGTCACTTGACTTCTTTAAAGTGCCAGTTTTTAACCAGAAATCCATTTTGATGAATATAGTAAGCGGAAAAAAATGATGAATGTACTATCACTTAGCGACTAATGTGAAAGGGTGGGGCTATTGTGATGTATTGTGACGCAGACGTGAAACCGCGAGATGAGTGAGTATGCAGAGGTTGTAAATTACAATTTGTATTGTAATTTTTTTTCTCTCTCAGTGAATGTCTTTTCTCTCAAAAATATGACACGTGAAGTTTACCCAAGATAAATAATAATATTAAAAGATCAAATTTTCCACCATTACAAACATTCTCTCGCGCACCCCTGGCGGTCAGACTGCGCACCCCTAGGGGTGCACGCACCCCAGTTTGGGAACCACTGCACTAGTGTTGGCTACTCCTGGTAAATACAGTTAACGTTAGCAGTGTTTTTTGACTTAAAAAAAAAAAATTTCTTACTTTACAAGAATACAGGACCTTGAAAGGTAAGTGATGACAATTGCCATCATTGATGATCAGCCTACTTTGGAATTGAGAATTTTAGCTCATCGTTAATTCTGTTTATTTACTTGTGTAAAAGTGTGTAAATTTATCGTTTTTAAATTAACTTCAGTAATATTATTGACTAATATGAAAATATTCATATGATTTATTTATAATACTTTATAATATTTATAAAATACAGTTTGTAAAGTAATATTTTCTGTCTTTTAGTAGATATATAATATGAGAGACTTGTTTTGTTTACCAAATAAAGTGGATGAAATTGGATTTGCATTGTAAACATTAAATAAAAGTTAAAAAGGTATTACTTTTTTTATTTCATATATTAAAGTTTTAGTTATGATACTTCCAAAATCATTCAATCATCAACCTAATAACGGATTTCTTTTATCTTTGCCATGATGACAGTAAATAATATTTTACTAAATATTTTTCAAGGCACTTCTATACAGCTTAAAGTGACATTTAAAGGCTTAACTAGGTTAATAAGGTTAATTAGGCAGGTTAGGGTAATTAGGTAAGTTATTGTATAATGATGGTTTGTTCTGTAGACTATCAAAAAGGGTCAGGGTTAGTTAGGGTTAGGCCTTAACAGAAACATTCAAAAACAGAATACAAAGAACATATATTAAAGAAACAACTTCACATTTGTTACTAACACCATAGAACACAGTAGCCGGTTCTCACCAGTGTTATCAGGGCCGGCGCGTCCATAGTGAGGGCGGCGTCCACGAACAACCCCACCACACTCTCCCTCCCGGTCCTCACTTTCAACCGCGAACCGATCACTTTCTTTTTCACTTTCGGGTTGATGGCAGTGTGATCGCCGTTCGCCTAGAGCGCCAGTCCAGCTTGCTCCAGCTCTGACTGTTATTCAGACACCTCACCCCGAACCTAACCCTCCGGTCTCCCGGATTTTCAGGGACAGATGTTGGCAGGTATGTGTGTGCAGTTTTATTTTGAAACTTGACTGCTGCAAGTATGTAAGAACAGCTGACGATGGCCATAGCAATGACAAACAGCAGAGGATCGCAGGCTCATAAACGCATTTAATCCGTAAACAAAGCGCCACGCATCGTGTTTTCAACGTGGCTTAAATTTAGACGCGATATGAGAATATAGAGTTAACCATACAGTACAAGCGGTTACAAGTAACAAAACACAATTAAATAAATAATTTGCAAGCTAGAAAAAGCAAGGAGGCAGCCATTTTAACCATTTACACTTGTGAAATGGAGGAACTGATCCACGATGCACTGCTACATGTTCTGACATAGTCCCTCACAGCAATAATCTTTTCTGATCCTTCCTTTAACAAAAGGCCGATGAATTCTCCGTTGTAAGTGTGTAGATTCCAGAAGCACTCGAACAGCACAAGGCTGGGCTATAATGCTGAGGTTTTTGCGAGCGCAACAACTGGGCGAAGTTTCGTATCGACGTCACGAAGAAACGGCTAAAGACTCATTATCAAAACGATTCATTTAAAGTACTAGGAGTCGACTCTTTTAAAAATGAATCAATATTTTTAAACACTGTCCACTTTCAGATTTAAGCCCTTTTCAGATTTTACTTAGAGCTGTGTTACACACTTTATGCTAGGTCATTCTCAAAAACCCATAATAGGGGCTCTTTAAAACATGTGTTTGTTTGTCGTAAAACTTCAGTAAGCTAAATTGGCCATAGTGTATGTGTGTGAATGTAAGAGTGTAGAGATGTTTCCCTGTGATGGGTTGCAGCTGGAAGAGCATTTGCTGCGTAAAACATATGCTGGAAACGTTGGCAGTTCATTCCGCTGTTGGGACCCCAGATTAATAAAGGGACTAAGCTGAAAAAAAAATGAATGAATGAATGAATGAATGAGTAAACATAAAAAAAAGTGGTCCTAAAAGAATTGTGTTGTTTTAGCTCATTTTAAATAAGTAGTTTAAACAAACAGCAAAAAATTTTGAGTGATAAAAAATATGATAAAAAATATTTTTTACAGCACATAATACTAATACACTAATAATGTTTTTTTCTGCACATGACTAAAAATCAGGGTTATTCTGACAAATATTGATTTCTTAACTGTTCTGAAGTTAAAACATTGATGTTTTAAATATTAAAATAAACATACAGTATCTGATTTCCCAGTGATGGGTTGCAGCTGGAAGGGCATCCGCTGCTTAAAACATGTGCTGGATAAGTTGGCGGTTCATTCCGCTGTAGCGACCCCGAATTAAGAAAGGGACTAAGCCCAAAAGAAAATGAATGAACATATCTGCATAAACATGACACTTGTTTGTTATTTTATGCAAAAACAAATGCTCTAAACATTTTATTTTTCATTTGTAAGAAATGTCGTTACAGAATAAAACAAAAAGTATGTTTTATTTATACTATAACTATAAATCACAAATCTAAAGAACTGGATTGAAGTCAGACTCTTAATTTTTTTTCATAGCCTAAATACATTACAAAAAAAAACTAAGAAAAGTATGCCTAGTATTGCACTTTGCAAACTTTTCTTTATGGACTGTAAAACTGCTGGGTTCCACACAATTGATTTGTATTAGGACAACAAGTGAAGTTTATTTATAAACTAATTTCGAGAGGATCATGTACTTATGATTGCTCATGGCTGGTCCCGCAGTATTCAATTTATGATTCACCAATCAGATGATTCCTAAGTCCCCATAAAAAACCTTCCATACCATAGTCATCCTTATTTTGAGGAATCCCCCCTTCCTCCACTACTCCTCCTCCTTTCAGATAGGCAGCACAG
The DNA here is from genome assembly GCA_903798195.1 of Danio kyathit. Classification (NCBI taxonomy): domain Eukaryota; kingdom Metazoa; phylum Chordata; class Actinopteri; order Cypriniformes; family Danionidae; genus Danio; species Danio kyathit. The sequence goes on along the minus strand of LR812537.1, from coordinate 40,088,285 downwards.
CGGCCCAGTGGTTATCACTGTTGCTCCACTGCAAGAACGTCATTGGTTCTAGTCCTTACCAGGCCAATCAACGTTTCTGTGCGGAGTTCACAAGTTCTCCTCGTGCTCACGTGGGTTTCCCTGCAGGGTCCCCTGGTTTCCTCCCACCATCCAAAAACATACAACTTAAGTTAATTGACTAATCCAAATCGGCTCTATAGATGTGCTCTATAGATGTGCTCCTAGTAAGTAGTTATTTCTTCTTAACAATCCCTAATTTGACACTAGCTTCAAACAGCAGGGGAGTTCTCGAGATCTACCTGAGCTCGAGGATCTTCTGACACGGGAGAGCATGCCAAACACACTTTATAATTAATTATCAGTTAAGTGTGAATGCTTGAAACAGTTATTTTGGAGTTTGTGCTTTCAACAACACCCCCCACCCCCACTCTGACTTTATATTGCGTTTAGCATTTAACTAGATGTTGTGTGAACCTCCCAAAAGTACAGCATGTTAACCACCTATGTGCAGTGTTTGTTTTTTTTACCTACCAAAGCAATTTACAAAGACAGCAGGAGTGACTCAGTGCATTGTTTTAATGATGTGAGGAAAAAAATATTATGAACCTAAGATTAACTTCTCCACCCACACATGAAAACCCTTGCACCTTGCCTTTTTATTGTTGCTCTTTCAAATTACAGGGTCTTATTAAATCTTTCAGAGGAACACAAAAGAATTTCTTTCTCTTTTTTTGCTGATGCAGTACCCTCCACTAGTATTAACACCTTTTGTAAATATGAGCAATTCTGAAAAAGTCTTTGTTTAACCTTCTGATCTTTTGCTCAAAAATATTAATAAAAGGACCTGCTGCTCACTGAGAACAAACAATTGCAAACACTACGATTTTATAAAAAACAACTAACAAAACATTAAAAAACAATAACATCTTTGTTAATACGGCCCACAAATATTGGCAACCTTGTGAAGTCTTATGGGCAAAACCATTTTTAAAGAGTATTTTATGTATTTTAGTACACTTGGATGACTAGAATCTGGAAATTCTGTTTAAAAGGGCTATAAATATGAGGAAACACACAGGCAATCCTTCATTCATACTGGACTCCACACATTACATTCAAGTTGACCCAACACAAATCGATTAAGTTAACTTAATATGCTTTACAAATTTAAGTGGAATAAACATAAAACAATTAAGTTGTTCCAAAAAAACTTAAGAATTGTGTTGTTTCAACTCATTTTAAATAAGTAGTTTAAACAAGCAGCAAAGTCATGTTTTGAGTGTTCACCACAATGGGTAACAGCAAAGAATTTATCATTATTATTATTATTATTATTATAGCCTTTATTTTACCTACACTGTAAAACCTAACAGTCAACTTTATCAAATAAAATGAGTGTAGTTAACTCAAAATTTACTTAATTCTAATCAACTGAAAAGAGTTTTGAACTCAGTGTTGAAGGTAATGAGTTAATTAAATACCTCATTACTTCAACTTAAATGGATTAAGTTCACAGTACTCATATAGATTAGTTTTTGTAACTCAAACGGTTTGAGCTGCCTTAACTTGTTGGGTTTTACAGTACTCAGTTGGTTTGAGTTCTCTTCCTTTATTGGGTTTTACTGTGCTCAAACTGCTTCATTTACTCAAAACGATTAAGTTCACAGTACTCATTTGGATTAGTTTTTGAACTTAAATGGTTTGTTGTAATCGATTTCCTCAAATGGTTTGAGTTACCTCAACTTATTGGGTTTTACAGTGTAGAAAGAAGCACATTGAGATTAAAAATCTCTTTTACAAGAGTGTCCTGGCCAATATTAAGCATAATACAGCTCACAGGAGTTTTACACACATAAAGAGCTGTGATTTTCAGCAAAAGGTTGTAGAGCTTCACAAAATGAGAAGTGCTTATTTAAAAACAACAAAATCATTAAAAATTTCCATTTTTCAATCAATGGCCAGGTATTTCAGTCAAATGAAAAAGGTTCTGAATCGACGAATGTGTGTCTATCTTGATGGTTTGAGTGGCCATAAACAATTCCAAGAATCACACCTGGAGAACTTGTTAGTTAGTTTGGTCTTAGGTTCAGAATGTCTCCAAAACTACAATCCAGCAATACCTACATCACCGCCAATAATTTGAAAAGGATTTCAAGAGAAAGTCTATACTCTGATCTAAAACAAACTCAAGCTTCTTCTAATATTATAAGCAAAATACACTACCTGACAAAAGTCTTGTCATCAATCCCAGTTGTAAAAGCAACAAATAATAACTTGACTTTTAGTTGATCAAACTACAGCTGATCCTTATCTAATCATTAGCTAGCCTATTGGATCATTCCAAAATTACTATAAATATCCTGCCTAAACTTCATTCCCTATCTTCGTTTTGGAAAAACCCCCTCTATCCTTTACTTCTCCCTCCTACTCAATTCTATAATCGGGCAAAACGGCGGCCAGTGGCTGGGGCTGCTGCCTCGCAGCAGGAGGACCAATGGTTCAAGTTCCAATTGAGCCAGTCGGTACTCTTTGAGTTTACATGTTCTCCCTGTGTTCGTGTGGGTTTTCCCAGGGTGCTCCGGTTTCCATCCACCGTGTAAAAACATGTACGTAAGCGAATTGTTATAACAGTCACAAGCAATTAACGCATACATACTGAATCAATTAGAATCACCATATTAACCAAAGTATAAAGGTAAAAAACGAACTGGGGGGCTCTCGAATATTATCTGATTTTGTTACCCCTTCTAATGCTCATTGACCAGGCGGGAACCTTGGGTTCATCTATTTCTGAGCTCAGCATGCCAAACCTGCTATTATAGTTGAGCATTATCTAATGTGAACTCTTGAAATTCTGTTTTCAGATGATGCATAAATCCCAGTTTTGAAAAATAGTTTTGGTTTTTTTTTGGTCCAGGGTCACATATTAGTGTCAAAGTGCACAATCTTACACTATCACTCCATATAAGGTCTTTAGAAAGTATTTGCACAGTTTTAACATCAACCACCCACTCTTGTGGTTTACTGAAGGTTGCAAATAGGTTATGCACACCTTCCTCCACCCAACACCGAAACCATAAACTGTCACCTTTCTGCTGTGCTGAATTTTTCAATATGTGCACTACAGCATCTGCCCTGTAAAGGCAATAAGGAACATCACATAATCTACCAAGTGATTTTCTAAAGATGAACGAAACATGAAAAGGCTGCATTTACAGTCGTGACCCGTACAGATGAGTAACAGCATGAGATTGGCATGTCTACGGGTGAAGGGAAGGAGGAGAGATGTATGCATGACGTCCTGCAGGAGAAACTGGGCTTCTTTAATTACATTTCAGCACTTGCTGCTTTTCAGAGGCAGAGAGCATGCTTCTGATCATCTCCTTCTGATTATTAGACCTTTGTGGAGACTCTGTGTGCTGTCAGGCTGTAATTATAAGAAGCTCGGATAGCTTTTTACATGTCAATGGCTTACACAGTGCAGTTCGGGAGAATATACTGGCTTAGGGAGAAGAATAAAAACACTCTTGGTGAGAACAGCGTGTGGACTACTGTATAAATGATTATAGCATTATAACTCTGAACTGAAGGCAGGTTAAAGAAGGTAAACGTATTTCTTATTTCAACTGTGACTGCTCTTCTTTTTTTTATAATTTACATTGACTCTCAACCTGAAAATTAATGTCAGTTGCATGAAATGAATGTTGAATGGTGTTAAGTTTCACGGTGAAAGAGCAAATTGCATATTAACTGCACTGTAAAAGCACAGTGTGAAGTCTGCATATCCAGATTCTGTGAAATATACTCAAGTTCAGTTTAAAATTAAAATCTCTAAGTGAAAACACTCCAATATACTGTACACTCACCGGACACTTTATTAGGTACATCTGTCCAACTGCTCGTTTTTCAAATTTCAAATCAGCCAATCACATGGCAGCAACTCAATGCATTTAGGCATGTAGACATGGTCAAGACAATAGGCTGCAGTTCAAAGTGAGCATCAGAATGGGGAAGAAAGGTGATTTAAGTGACTTTAAACGTGTCATGGTTGTGAGCAGCAGTTCTGTGGGCGCAAATGCTTTGTTGATGCCAGAGGTCAGAGGAGAATGGCCAGACTGGTTCGAGCTGATAGAACGGCAACAGTAACTCAAATAACCACTCGTTACAACCGAGGTATACAGAAGAGGATCTCTGAACGCACAACACATCAAACTTTGAGGCAGATGGGCTACAGCAGCAGAAGACCACACTGGGTGCCACTCCTGTCAGCTAACAACAGGAAACTGAGGCTACGATTGCCACAGGCTCACCAAACTTGGACAATAGAAGATTGGAAAAACGTTGCCTGGTCTGATGAGTCTCGATTTCTGCTGCGACATTCGGATGGTAGGGTCAGAATTTGGCATCAACAACATGAAAGCATGGATCCATCGTGCCTTGTATCAACGGTTCAGGTTGCTGCTGGTGGTGTAATGGTGTGGGGGATATTTTCTTGGCACACTTTGGGCCCATTAGTACCAATTGAGCATCGTGTCAACGCCACAGCCTACCTGAGTATTGTCAAAGTCCATCCCTTTATGACCACAGTGTACCCATCTTCTGATGGCTACTTCCAGCAGGATAACGTGCCATATCACAAAGTGCAAATCATCTCAGACTGGTTTCTTGAACATGACAATGAGTTCACTGTACTCAAATGGCCTCCACAGTCACCAGTTTTCAATCCATTAGAGCAGTTTTGGCATGTGGTGAAACGGGGGATTCGCATTATAAATGTGCAGAAGTCAAATCTGCAGCAACTGCCTGATGCTATCATGTCAATATGGACTGAGGAATATTTCCAGTACCTTGATTAATCTATGCCACAAAGGATTAAGGCAGGTTCTGAAGGCAAAGGGGGGGTCCAACCCAGGCTTTCCAAAGGGCATGTGCAGATTTGTTGGGGGTGGGATGAAAGTCCCGGTTTTCACGAACAGGGGAAGGATGACAGTCCCTGTTTTCACGAAAAGTGGGGGGAGGGGTTGACAGTCCCAGTTTTCACAAAAAGTGGGGGGGGAGGCAATCACGGAATGAACAGCGGGGGCACTTACTTTCATTTTGGAAGGGCACTTTATATCCCAGACTCAAAAGGGCATGTACACTGCACAGGTTGAGCCCTATGTGTGCACGTGCCTGGTCCAACCCGATACTAGTAAGGTGTACCTAATAAAGTGGCCGGTGAGTGTATATTTACAGCTATTAAAAACCTTTGAGATTATTATTTTTATTATTATTTTTTTTTTTTTTTTGAGTTTAACAATTTTTGCTTTGTCCTGTATACTACTAGTGATGATATTTCTTCCAAATTTCAAATATATATTTTTTTTTAGCTTTTTTGGCACAGAATAATGTTTTCAGACATTTATATTGATTTTTAGACACCACAAAAGCACCATTTAGTCTTAAAAGTGTTAAGAAATCAATATCAGGTGTTATAACCCTAAAAACAATTGTTATTCTGACCAATTGCCATTTTTTGAAAATGTTTAAATATTTGTATTTAAAATTGCGAAGAAATGCCATCAGGCCAGTATAGAATAAAAGTAATGTGAACATTTTATTCAAACTGATACCTAGTAAATTTAGAGAACTGAGAATCCACATGCTCTCTTTTTATCCCCTAAGCTGCACATACACACCATTTCTGTCCTCTTCCATTTTGTTGACATGTAAACTTCTCCTTAGCTTTTTAGTATGGAAACAAAGTCCACTATTGATGGGCTGTTGGTTTTAATTTTGGTTCATGACAGTCCCTGATCCTCACTCACTCATTGTACTCCAAAGAAAAGCTAAGACTTTCTGCCACACATGCAGGTCATTTGGGTTTGAAATGACTTGAGGCTAAATAATGACAGAATTTTTATATTTGATGAATTTTTGTGGAAAGCTGGACAAAAGTGGACTGGCCTGATCGAGTTCAAAGAGAAGAAGGAGCTCTTCAAAGAATAAGAACTTCTTTATGTGACTCATCTTTTCAGCCAGAAGAAGATATGATGGGGGAAGGGGGTAGCAAAGTAGGAAGAGTGAAAGTTGAACACAATCACAGATACTACCATGAAGCGTAATATAAATAAATTGGATGAATTAGTTTCACTTTACAATAATGTTCCATTAATTAACATATTTATTATCATAAACTAAGTATAAAAAATATTTGTACACTATTTATTAATCATAGTCAAACATTATTAAAATCTAAAGTTGCGCTTGTTAAGTAAAGGCTAATGTACAGCCAGGCGGTTGTTCTTGCAGAATAATGCCTGACAGGCTTATCAGCAGCCTGACTCAAAACGGAGACCCTTTATGTGAAAATAATCACCTAGATATACATTATACTGCTTATTAAACAGATACTTGCCATAATGGTAAACATTTAGACACAAAACATTCTGAGCTGTATTTATTTATTAACCCTTTAATTAAATGTAAATCTTTCATAGAGAAAACAAATAAATGCAGCTCACACTAACCTGCATATTATTCAGTTGCAAGATGGTGTCAAACAAGCAGTGGCGGGACAGACATGCATGTACACGTATAAATACTCACTAATGCCGCATTCACACAGGCATCTGCACTATCACTTCTCATTTGCTTTGAATGGAGTGACGTCAAGCGTAGGAGAACTGAATTCCAGGTTAGTTGAGTTGCGTTGGGTCCATTGCTAGTGGAAAAAAATGAAAATCAATCATTTTTTTCAAGTGCCAACGCAGACATTTAGTCAAATCGATACTACTGTAGTCGCTAGCCAATCACGTTTGAGCATCACCAGAGATAGCAGTACATCAAAATATTAACATCAAGCGTTGCAGAACTAAATTGTGGATCAGTTGAGTTGTGTTGGGTCCATTGCTCGTGGATAAAAATAACAACGGTAAACTCTTCAAGCGCCAATGCAGAAATTTAGGCAAATATACTAGTGCAGTCGCTAGCCAATTACATTTGTGCATCATAAGAGATACTGTAGCAGTATGTCAAAATGTAACATCAAGCGTTGCAGAATTGAATTGTGAATCAGTTGAGTTGCGTTGGGTCCATTGCTCATGTAAAAAAAATTTTAAACATTAAATTTTTTTTAAGCACTGACGCAGACGGTTTGACAAATATATACTATTATAGTCGCTAGCCAATTGCGTTTGAGCATCACCAGAGATTACAGTACGTCAAAATGTAACATCAAGCATTGGAGAACTGAATTGTGGATCAGTTGAGTCGTGTTGGGCCCATAGACTGATTCACACGGCTGATATTTTAAAAGCAAAACCGAGGCTGTGGTGGGAAGAAACCAGGAAGTATCACCTGGAATCTCACAGGAATGTTGTGTATCTTCCCTGCTGAAAAATCCAGCTTAAACCAGCCTAAGCTGGTTGGCTGGTTTTAGAGGGGTTTTGGCCATTTCCAGGCTGGTTTCCAGCCATTTCCAGCCTGGTCTTAGCTGGTCAGGCTGGGAGTTGACCAGCCAAAACCAGCTTGACCAGCCAAAACCAGCTATGTCCAGCTTAAACCAGGCTGGTCAAGCTGGTTTTAGCTCGTTTAAGCTGGTCATTTTCCAGCCTGACCAGCTAAGACCAGGCTGGAAATGGCTGGAAACCAGCCTGGAAATGGCCAAAACCCCTCTAAAACCAGGCTGGTCAACCAGCTAAAACCAGCCAACTAGCTTAGGCTGGTTTAAGCTGTTTTTTTCAGCAGGGTTATCAGCAAAGAAAAAGTAACATAAATTTATAATTTCACCACTTTCCGAGTGACACGAAGGTCTGTTCTGAATGGATAGTGAAAACAAAAACGGATGTCAGACCTCATTTTCAGCTAAGTTAAGTGAAATAGCACTAGTTAGCTAATGTTTTTGTTACAGTGTAGAACCAAGAAAAGACACTGTGACTGACATACATTAGATACTTATATGACTTATACATAAAATACATACACTTGTGAACATGCTCCGATTGCCGGCAAAATAATGTATACACAGATCTTTGTTGTGTTATCAGTGTATTGTACATGTGTGTGTTTGTGTAATGTGAATTTGTTTTATTGTCCAAGGTTAGCATTGTGTTTATGTAAATATCTCAATTTCATGTCAAACAATAGCCTACATCATCTTCCCATTCACACTGAAATAACCACAGACACATTTTCTTTTAAACATCATTTATTAACCAGGTATAGAAAGATTACATACACTTACCGAATTCCATTCCTCAGCACCAAACCTGTTTACACTTCAAACAAAGACATTTATACAGTCTTTTCCCGCCTTCACTCTAAGCAGCCATTTTGGATTGCATCATCAGGGTCACGACCCCCTGGTCAGTGATAAAAATCACTGCTCTGTTGTTTATATTTGTATTAGTTATTTGTTGTGTTGTATTTTTGAGTTTTGTATGCATATTTATTTACTTGCATTAATTTGTACTTTTGTTTAATGTCTTTTTATGTATTTTTTTTCTACATGTTACCCTACAACCTGTAGAATGGTTTAACCCATGGGAGGGGGCAATGATTTAAAATGGCCCCAAACCTTCATTCTGGGTGGGTAAATCAGGACAGTTATGAAATTTATTAGAAATATTGGCTTAATAGACAGGATATAGCAAATAGGTTGGAAACTAGATCCATTCTTTTCACACTCCATCATAGTAAGTGGCGGTATGCACCTAAAAGCTGGTTCGCAACCCGCCAATACAACCTAAAAAGAAGAAGAAGATTATTCTGGGTGGGTAGTTGTAGGAGTAGGTTGTGTTGTGAAAGTGTATTATTAACAGATTTTTGTTGAGGTCATTAGCTTGATTTAGCTGAACAATCTTGTAAATACTGTATAGTTTATTTTTCTTTATTATTATTTTGTCACTTTCACCTTTTTTGCTGGATTTCTTTCTTCACTTTGTGTCAAATAAATCCCACTTCACTTTCACCAGTGGCTTCTGTGACACTTTTTGCCTCGGTCAATCGTAACAGTTTTCTTTCACAAACACGTTTTAGAGGCTCAAGTTAATAAACTGATATTTTTACTATATTAGAGTTGTCATGATACTGAATTTTGGTACTGAAATTTAAAAAAAAACGACCATTTCCCCCTAACATTTAAGCACTGCTAAGTGCATTCTTAAACAGCGCTAATTTGCTATAGTATTCAACAGTGCTCAACAGAAATGACTGATTGGCAGTGAAGGTCATCAGTTCACTGCACTTCACCGATGTTTACCGAGCGCAAACACAGACGAGCAATCAACTGATTTTCACGGCTTTAAAATGCTCCAGTGTCCCTGTATTTGTGTTTGCACTGAGTGAAGAGCAGTGAACTGATGACCTTCACGGCCAATCACAGTCATTTCTGTTGAGCACTGGTGAATACTATGGCAAATCAGCACTGTTTAAGAACACGCTTAAATGTTAGCGGGAAATGGACATTTTAAAATTTCAGTACCCTGACAACACTAATACAGACAACACGAGTGTGTGCTACAGAGGACTGCGTTGTTTTATTGCTCACCGGGTTACATAGGCTAAAGCAGGGAAGCGTCCCCACGGTTTACCTTTTGCCATGAACTAAAGCCTAGGAGGACACTTAAGAGTATTACTCTTAAAGAGATTGTAATTTAGTTTGATGCCTAATATGCATTTAATTGATTAAATTAAACTTAACTGGATGATATTAAAGTGATGTTTACACCATATCTGCACTTTGAAATTGCGACAAGATTTGTAGTCCACAGCATGTTGGTGCAATGTTTACAGTGCTGATCCTATACTTCCGGGTTTCTTTCCACCACAGCCTCACTTTCATTTTTTACAATAGCGGCCACGTGAAATAAGCGTACTGCTCTTGGAATAAAATGAAAAACATAAGATATTTTTAAGAAAACACAGACGCAGACGTTTAAGCAAATATATACTAGTGCAGTCGCTAGCCAATTATGTTTTTGCATTATCAGAGATAGCGATACATCAAAATGAAGGAAAATCTTATTATCACAGTTGGTAATCACCAGTGCTTTATTTTGATTGATCTTTATACACTACTACAAATTGTTGGCTGGATATTATCAATATGACAATCACACCAGTGTGACGCTTCAGACACGCCCTCCATCAACACCGACAGCCCTGGTGAATGGGTAAACTCTAGATGGGATACGGCTGCAGATACTCAAGTGACACTGTACAACAATAATGAATATTTTTACATTACTGTGAGTGTTAGGTTTAGGGTTAAGTAGATGTTAATAAAATACAATTTAATGTGTAGTTTAATAAATAATATAAATAGTTCTTGTTAACTTCTGTCCACAGCTGTATCCCATCTAGCAACAACTTGGTGAATGGGGCGTGATGATGGTTTGTAGTACCCAGATGAGCCTGTGTTATAAGTTTCAATGGTTGTTATCTGGGAAACAGACAGCCAGATTTCATGAGGAAACATAACTATTTTACATTTTGTTAGTTTAGTGATTAATTTGTCCAATTAAACCCAGTCGTCACTAAGAGAGGAGCAAATTGTACTAAAATATACAAATGAGATTGTACAAATTCAGCTACAAACTGGCATGAGATATCATAGGAATAACATACCTTGGAATGACCAATCAGAATCAAGTATTCCAGTGTAATAACATTAGTTATTGCACTGTGAGTTAACAAGGACTAACAATAAATGCTGATTTCAATGCTGAATGCCTTTAATTTCATTAACTAACATTAACAGTGATGAGTAATTATGTGCATTGCTTATGTTGATAAATACACTTTCAAGAGTTCACACTTAGCTGATGATTGATTATAAAGCTTGTTTGGCATGCTGTCCCGTGAGAGAGCCCTGAGCTCATAAGATCCTCGAGCCCGGGGCTCCCTCCCGTTGCAAGGCGAGAGGGGAGTTTGAGCTCAGGTAGATCTCGAGAACTCCCCTGTCATAGTGGCTGAAGAGCTGATAGACGTTTCTCTTTAAAGAGATAAGTACTAGGTAGGAGCAAGTCTATAGTGTTGATTTGGATTAGTCAATAAACTTACGTTGCATGTTTTTGATCGGTGGGAGGAAACCGGGGAACTCGGGGGAAACCCATGTGAGCACGGGGAGAACGTGCAAACTCCACACAGAAACGTCTGCTGGTTTGGTAAAGCCTGGAACCAGAGACGTTCTTGCTGTGAGGCAACAGTGATAAGCACTGGGCCACCGTGTCACTTATCTAGGAAGGAGGAGGAGTAGGGGTGGAAGGGGGGATTCTTCAAAGCAAAGATATCGGTGATACGTAACTCAGGGTATTTATAGTAGCTTAGGAATCGTCTGATTGGTGCATTGTGAATTGGATAATGCGGGCCGTTAGCAATCATAAGCACGTGATCCTCTCGAAATTAGTTTATAAATAAACTCCACTTAAAAAATAAATGTTATTTTACACGTAATTGTCTGTATTTAAATTTTTTTTACAGAAATTTCAATTTTTTTCATTATCCAGTGAAATACCTGTTGTTTTACAGATATTTTCTGTAATAAAAAAAATCTAACATTAAATTTACAGTTATTGCTTGAATTTTGGTATTACGTTATTTTTCTGTTTTTTAAAGGACATTTTCTGTATTTTCAGAGAGCAACACATAATTTTACATTAATATTTACAGATTATTCTTGTAAAAAAAGAAACAAAAATTCAGTCAAATTGTTTTTAGTGAAGATAATAATCATTTGAAGATTAACGAGAGGTTAATAATGTCAAATAATAGTCTATTGTTTGTAGGCTGCATATAATGCATGCACTGTAAACTATAAAATGTTTATTTTACTACTCTAACCATACTGCTATGCTAATTGTTACGATCACCAGTGATCTAGCTGCTGCGGATCGCTGGAAATTACTACACACACACTACTTTAACGAACTACAACTCCCAGCATGCACCTCGCAGAACCCACACCCTGGTTTCTAATTCTGACTGATTACAGGCACAGTCAGAAGATCGTTGTGGACTGATTTCAAGGACTATACACTCAGCACCCACAGACACAGTTGAGTCTTAGTGAACATCACGACACGTTTCCCCTTGCCTTGCTGTGTTTGACTCCTTTGCTTGTTATTTTGTCTGCCACCTTCATGCTTGGGATTATCTGTATGCACCTGTTTGTTACTATTTCAACCTTTAATTGCAAGAGGATGCAGACCTGGTGCAGTGCAATCTGAGCTGCATCCAATGCTTTTTAATGGGCTCACCTAACCCCACCCCTAACCGTACCCCTCACAGTGACGTCACTCGCTTCATTTGAGTGCATTGTGTCTGACATCGCATCGCTGATTGATGCAATCTCTGCTTGCATCATAAAGGCTGCATCCAGATACTATTGAGACGATTCTCTTTATAAACTGCTATTTGATCCTCAACTTTGTTGTGCAGGCGTCCTCACATGACACTAACCTTGTTTTTGTTGTTAAACAATGACCAAATGTGATATTTGTAAAAAAAAAAAAAAGATATAAAAAACTTTAGACATATAACAGTTTTGTATTTTTTCAAGGAAATTGTTTTGGAGTTTAACCAACATTTCCTAAAAATATTTGTTAAACTATATTATAGTTTACAGCTATATTTACAGTGTTTTATGACAACAGCAATTATTTGTACCTAAGTTTTTCTAATCATCCTTTAAAATATTTTCTTTCTGTTTTAAATGTATGTTAAAAGTGGAAATATTTATAGAATATTTAGAGATTTCAAGCATAATTACATGAATTAATCTGTATAATCACATGAATTAATGTTATAATTACAGTAAAAAAACTGCATAATTACAGTAATAATCATTACATTTACATTAATTCATTTGTATAATTGCATTAATAACCTATATAATTACAGTAATAATCTTTAAAATCACATTAATCTGTATAATTACAATATAAAATATATATATTTACAGTAATAATTAGTAAAATCACAGCAATAATCTGCATAATTGCAGTAATAATTAGTAAAATAGCAGTAATTACCAGTTTATTTTTCTTTTTTTTCACAGTTTAAATGCAAATTATCAACAGTAATAAACTGTAATTTAATTAATTTTGACCGTAAAGTATGTTCTGTATTTCTACAGTTTTTGCATGTAATTTTGTTAAATGGTTATTTTCTGTAATTTAACGGAATATCTCTGGATTACTGCTTCCAGTATTTTGACCGTTTTTTACAGATTTGTTTTTTTACAGTGTACCTTAACTAACATAAACTAATAGAACCTTATTGTTGTAAAGTGTAAACAATAAATCTCTCACTTTTCTTATTGCTAAGATGTCAAACATCAACCACTTTATGGAGCAAGAGGCTTTCTGTTTTGCGCCCATTCTTGCTCGTCTGAAAAGATTACCCTCTTATATCCCACAATACCTTTCAACTGGACCAAAAGCAAGCAGCAGGTGTTCATTGATGTCCAGCAGTGTCCAAAGCGCCGCATCCCACAATTCCTCTCACCTGTGTGGACTGAAGGTCGTTTACCCTCTGGGTGAACAGAAGGCTTCAAACAGCTGTTGCAGAGCTTTGAGTGGATCACTCTCATCTCGGTCTCCAAGCTGGCATCAAACCGAGAGGTGCTTCACACTCCACATCTCCTCAGAGAAATGTGCTCTAGGGGCAGAGACGGCTATTGACTTTAAATCAAAACAAATATCAGTGAAAACCATTCATACAAGAGTTGTTATGACTTGATATCACTTCTGCTTTAATAAAAATGAACCAAGGTTTTATTCTGGATTTGTAAAAACATTTTGTTATTGTGGTTATATGGACCCTTTTCACAAGACCGACGTGTTTAATGGTCATCGGCATCTTAAATCCTTGAAAGTTTTTAATATTTAGATTTTTTTTTTTAAATGTATGAACATTTATATGAATTTATGTATTTATTATATCATCTTTGCATCAAATTACTGCTTGTGCGAGGTGTTTAGCGTCCATGGGGCAGGACAGTAAATTTGACGTTGCTCTCTCTTCTGGCTGCCTTTATCAGTTTCACATTATTTGTTCCTTTTTCTGAAAGTCTTAACCCATTCACTGTGCTCTAGGTTTACCCAACTATGACGACTTTCACTACTGAGAAACCCGGAAATGGGAAAAGGGTCCATAGAAAACACAAGTCAGCCATGGTTTTGTGACGCTAAACATAGTTTAACCATTGAGAACAAAACAACAATTTGCTAACAACAATTGAATAATTGAAGATGACACAATCTAAGCTGTTCTAAAATTCACTTTCTGAATGTGTATACGTAAATACTGTGGCTATGTTTCGCGTGGCATCCATTTGCGTAATCAGTCTACACTTATTTAGTGTTGGGGTAATGCATTACAATTTATTTCGTCACCTCAAGCTGAAGGAAAATTAGCAAATATCTAAGGAAATTCAGATATTTTCTTGAAAATTACAAAAATAATGTGTTTCTTTATTAGTTACTTGAAATTAACTTTCCCCAACACTACACTAATGTCATTGTAGTTGCTTTTTTACTTTATTGGTTAGACACTGCTATTATGTAGAAACTTATTTAGTTCTTCAGCTTTCTATTTTTTCAGTTTTTATAATGTGAACATGCCAAAATCTGGGTACTTTGGGTAAAAGTTAGCCTGGTGCAAAAGCAAACAGCTTTTCTTTAAGCTCAGATACTCAGATATTTTCTTGAAAATGACAAAAATATTGTGTTTCCTTACTAGTTACTTGAAAAAAGTAATCTGATTACATAGCTCATGCGATATTCGATATTTGGTTTGTTCACCACATTTCACCTTTGGTGTAAAACAGAGTATCATCTGGAAAAAATATAAGTTTTTTCTTACTAAAACACAAGCCCAGCCCTGGTGATAAAAGTAATGCAAAAGTAATGCGAGACATTGCTTTCTTTAAAAAGTAACTAGGTTAAATATTTAGTTAATTTTTAAAGAATAGCAATATATTACTTTTAATAGTAACTTTCCCCAACACTACACTGATGTCATTGTAGTTGCTATTTTACTTTATTGGTTAGACCCTGCTATTACTGTATGTAGGAACTTATTTAGTTATTATTCAGTTTTCTATTTTCCAGTTTTTGTAATGTGAACATGCCAAAATTTAGGTGCTTTAGGAAAACGTTAGTCTAGTGCAAAAGCAAACAGTATTTCTTTAAGCTCAGATACTCAGATATTTTCTTGAAAATGACAAAAAAATAGAGGAGTAACATCTGTGAAAAATATTTCTTTTTAATTACTAAAACATAAGCTCAGCCCGGATGATAAAAGTAATGCAAAAGTAATGTAACACATTACTTTCTTTTAAAAGTAACTAGGTAAAATATTTAGTTACTTTTTAAAGAATAGCAAGATTGTATTATTCATTCATTCATTTTTTTTTCGGATTAGTCCCTTTATTAATCTGCAGTCGCCACAGCGGAATGAACCGCCAACTTATCCAGCATATGTTTTTACGCAGCGGATGACCTTCCAGCTGCAACTCATCACCAGGAAACATCCACACACAACTATTCACACACATACACTATGGACAACTTAGCTTACCCAATTCACCTATAGCGCATGTTTTCATTTTGTGGGGGAAACCAGGGCACCCGGAGAAAACCCACACGAACACGAGGAGAACATGCAAACTCCACACAGAAATGCCAACTGACCCAGCCGAGCCTCGAACCAACGACCTTCTTGCTGTGAGGCGAACGTACTACCTGTACGTTCTACGTACTACAATAATGGCATTGTAGTTGCTTTTTTACTTTATTGGTTAGACACTGCTATTATGTAGAAACATATTTAGTTATTCAGCTTTCTACTTTTTTTCAGTTTTTGTAATGAGAACATGCCAAAATCTGGATACTTTGGGTAAAAGTTAGTCAGGTGCAAAAGCAAACAGCTTTTCTTTAAGCTCAGATATCAGATATTTTCTTGAAAATGACAAAAATATTGTGTTTACTTACTAGTTACTTGAAAAAAGTAATCTGATTACATAGCTCATGCGATATTCGATATTTGGTTTGTTCATCTGGAAAAAATATACGTTTTTTATTACTAAAACACAAGCCCAGCCCTGATGATAAAAGTAATGCAAAAGTAATTGCTTTCTTTAAAAAGTAACTAGGTTAAATATTTAGTTACTTTTTAAAGAATAGTAAAATATTTCTTTTAATAGTAACTTTCCCCTTTTCTATTTTTTTTTTTTTTTTTTTTTTTTTTTTGTAATGTGAACATGACAAAATGTGGGTACTTTGGGAAAAAGTTGGCCTGGTGCAAAAGCAAACAGTATTTATTTAAGCTCAGATAGTCAGATGTTTTCTTGAAAAGGACAAAAATAATGTGTTCCTTTACTAGTTACTTAAAAAAGTAATCTGATGTCGGCGCCAGTGGTGTAGTGGTTAGTGCGTCGACACATGCACTCCGGTGTTCACGGCGACCTGAGTTCGATTCCGCCTCGCGGTCCTATGCCGATCCTTCCCCTCTCTCTGCTCCCCATTCTTTCCTGTCAATACTCTCTACTTTCCTATCAAATAAAGGTGAAAACCCCTAAAAAATAATTATTAAAAAAAAAAAATTAATAGTAGTAATCTGATTACACAGCTCATGCGATATTTGATTTATTCATTTCATGTTTCATCTTTGGTGTAAAACCGAGTTCAGCCCTGATTATAATGATAATGCAAAAGTAATGTAACACATTGCTTTCTTTTAAAAGTAACTAGAAAAATATTTAGTTACTTTTTTAACAATAGCAAGATTGTAATATATTACTTTTAATAGTAACTTTCCCCAACACTACACTAATGTCATTGTAGTTGCTATTTTACTTTATTGGTTAGACTCTGCTATTATGTATTACTTATTTACAGTAGTTACTATCCAGTTTTCTATTTTTTAGTTTTTGTGATGTGAACATGCCAAAATTTGGGTGCCTTGGGAAAAAGTTAGTCTGGTGCAAAAGCAAACAGTATTTCTTTAAGCTCAGATACTCAAATGTTTTCTTGAATTTTTTTTAAATATAGCTCATGCGATATTTGGTTTATTCACTTCACATTTCAACTTTGGTGTAAAACAGAGTAACATCTGTGAAAAACAGAAGTTTTTTATTACTAAAACTCAAGCCCAGCCCTGATGATAAAAGTAATGCAAAAGTAATGATAGATTACTATCTTTAAAAAGTAACTACAGGGTGGGCCATTCATATGGATACACCTTAATAAAATGAGAATGGTTTCCTGAGTACAGTTTCCTGAAACGTGGATTGGTCATCGTGGGCCAGTTGAATGGCCCCCAAGGTCTCCTGATCTGACCCCCTTATACTTTTATCTTTGGGGTCATCTGAAGACAATTGTCTATGTAATTTATTAAGGTGTATCCATATAAATGGCCCACCCTGTAGGTTAAATATTTAGTTACTTTTTAAAGAATAGTAACGCAAGATTAGTTTAGTAGATAGTAACTTTCCCCAACATACTAATGTCATTGTAGTTGCTATTTTACTTTTTGCGGACATGCCAAAATTTAATTATATTGGGAAAAAGTTTGTCTGGTGCAAAAGCAAACAGTATTTCTTTAGGCAAAGCAACAGAGAATGGTTTTGACCCCCCTGGCTTTGTTCTGTTTCTTTTGACAAGAGTGATTTTCGAGTTGATATTAGACTTGGTAATAGATAGAAAACTTTCTGGTTTCCCCCACATGAGTTCCTCTTGACTTGATTGGGCACAAGGAGGAGGCTGGCTTGTGAAATTAACGTTCCGCTCTAATAGCTCTGACCCTGAGCTTGCTGTATTCAGTGCTCCAAATATTGATGTACTTAAAATGCGTCCGAGGCAATCACGGCTCCGCACCACTGAGGCACTGTGAATGAATCATTCAGTCGGCCCCTGGGAAAGTCAACAGAAGCGGTGATCAGATCATTCAGGCCTTACCTGAAGAGGCAAGGAATGAAATCTACAAATTGGCAAAGGTTTTGGATTTGATATATCTGAGGAACGTATGATTCAGCATTTGTTAGTCACAGTGGCTGCGCTGATCTGTAGTACCAGTTTCTGAGTAACATGACAACCATCAAACCACAGTCAGACTGGATAAATACAACATGCAGATTGCTTGGAATTAGCTGTGATATTTAGCGTCCTGTTTGCTCAGGGAAATAAAATGGTCCCAAAATGTATTTGGAAACTAATTTGACTGCATTTGATAAACAAAGAGGCATCTGTAAACAAATAATGCTAAATCAGCCATCAGAACCAATCACATTATAATTTATATCACTTTAGGGAAGCTGACAACAAGTAGCCAAATTCCTTACGTTAAAATATAAGGTATCGTGTTCTAGTTTACTTTTTTGTATTGTGTTACATCACTATGCCAGTAGTTGACTTGAGTAAGTGAGTTGTAATTTGGCTGCCATTAACAAACCCTCTTGTGTGACAACCATGAAACTATGTTACTGAACTTTAATATATAAATTATAACACCATTTTCATTAAACATTTGGCCCTCAACAATAGAATATCAATATCAAGTTGTACATTTTGTTTAACATTTTACATAACAACATTTTACATGAAAACATTTTTTTTTTCAATAGGATCAAGTAAAATCAAAATCAGTTCAAATAAAATAAGTAAAATATCCATTATTTAACTTTTACTTTTAAACTATTGAGGGGCTATGTGTCACCCACTGATAAGTAAAAGCTCTTTCTCTGTTGGCTGTTGCCTTGGTGCTGAGGGACACATTGGCCAATGTTTGCATATGTACAGGACCAACCAATGGTGGCGTGCAAGACATAACCTAAAGAGAAAGGTAAAAGTAATGCAAAAACGCATACAGAGGCCACTGTGTATGCTTTTTGAGATCTCAAACTTCCCTCGCAAATGCCATTCGCACCTGCTGTTCTCGTGTAAATCCACCAGAGGCCGCTGTCGACTGACTGACTGACTGTCTGAATGTCTGAATGACTGACTGACTGACTGATCGACTGACCCACTCTCCTCCTTCCCTAAACCCAACCAATAGTATTTTCCAAAGCACAGATTGACCCGTCCACCCACTTCCCTAAACCCAACTGACAGTTTTGAAAAGCAATACAGAAAAAGAAAAACCCTCGCCTGATTTTTACCACGTTTTTTTAGATTTTACCACATTCTCACTCTATTATTTATTTGTTTATTTATTTTTTTGGCTTCCGTTTTTGTCTTACCCGCTTTCTGGAACCGTTCTTCACCGAACTCGAACCCCGTCAACATGGTCAACTCCTCTCTGCGTCTCAAATCTGTCGATGTACATGGCGAGCTCCTGGATAAACTGGTAACAGCAGAAAAGTTGTCATCTAAGGTAAGCGGTCATCTGGGAGGCATGAAAAGAAATGACATCATACCACCCTGTAGCGTTTGTTTTAAAAATGAAATGCAGCCATACGTACTTCTGGCTACATAATTCACAATCTCCAGAAATGTATATAGGGCTACGTTTTCAGAATGAGCCTATGTTGCAACAACGGACTCACAAACTGTGTTTTTGCTCATTATACAATTTGGAAGTAGGAATGTTTGTCAACTCCACTTGATGTTTAAATAATATATTAATAATAAAATCAAAGATACTGTTTACATACTGTGTCGATCAAAAGTATTTTGAAATTTAAAGTTACTTTAACAAATTGACCGTTTGGAAAGCTGAAGGTTTGGAAAGCTGACACCATATTATATGCTAAATTCACACCAAGGACAATAACTATTCATTTATAACGCTACTTATCAATAACAGATATATACAGTATAATATAATATAATAAAATTACAATATATTGGTGGCCATATTGATCTTGGTTGGAAAATGCTTATGGTTAATATTAAATATGATGAAGGTGAATATGTTGCCTCACAGCAAGAAGGTCGCTGGTTCGAGTGCCGGCTAGCCCAGTTGGCATTTCTGTGTGGAGTTTGCATGTACTCCCTGTGTCCGCGTGGTTTCCTCAGCGTGCTCCAGTTTCCCAATTTTGAATTGAATAGACTAAATTAGTCGTAGTGTATGAGTGTGCATGTGAGAATGTATGGGTGTTTCCCAGTACTGGGTTGCAGCTGGAAGGCTATTCACTGTGTAAAACATATGCTTAATAGGTTGGCGGTTCATTCTGCTGTGGCAACCCCTGATGAATAAAGGGACAAAGCCGAAGGAAATTATGGTATTTTTTAGCATTTCTTATTGTATTTTTTCTACTTTACTTTCGTAAACAGGCTCAGAAAAAAAATCACCATTTGTATTTATCAGCCATTTTATCGGTTATCGGTTTTCAAAAATACATTTTTATCTGCCATCCGTATATGTTACAATTTTTAAGATTGGTACATTAATACTTCTAATACTCTATAAGAAAACACACATGTTTTACGAAGCGGATGCCCTTCCAGCCACAATTCCCAATATGGGAACCAACAGCTAACAATAATGACATAAAAAAAAACAATATCGTTGGATTCACTTTCATAAACAAAAATTCCAGCTGACACACAATAATAATATCAAACAGAACTTTACTAGTTGGTGGTGAATGCTAAAAGAGTCAGTCATGACAGAAATCATCATAGTTGTCATCTATCAGAGAATTTGACTATGTTTTAAATTTAGTTGTGGGCAGGGTGCGAGTTATACATTGGCGATCAGGGGGTCGACTTTTTTGTAAAGTTTTCAGTGAATCAAATTTATCTATTTTTTTAAATGACATCAAATTTATTAATACGTTTTCAGTGTTTGAGGGATATTTAATGGGTCCCACTTTATAGTGTCGCTTATACCTGTGAACTTACATGGTAATTAGATGTGTAAGTAGTATGTAACTACAGTGTATGTACACACGTTTACACAGTATTTACTTTTGTATTACTGGTGTAACTACACTCATGTAACAACCCACTGAATAGTATGTGTAAGTACAAATGTGTAACAGGACATTGGTAACAACACTAGGAAAGTACACATCTGTAACAAGAATTATGTAAGTGCATTGTGTAACAACAATATGTACTTGCAGATGTTTTCCCACTTCCACACCTGTTTGCAGATCATGCACTTGTGAACACTGTATGGCTGAACTAATGCTGCATTAGAAGGTTTCACCTTGTGATACAAGTGTACTTGCATGGTAAATCCACAGGATCCACTCAATATAAAGTGTAAAATGGTCACAAATTACTGTGTAACTTGTAGAAATATCTTCTATGCAACACTTTAATAACAGTCTAGTTACATGGTAACTCCACAGGAACAGTCCACAATATAAAGTTTAAAATAAAATTCATTTTCGTTTCGGCCTAGTCCCTTTATTAATCTGGGGTCGCCACAGCGGAATGAACCGCCAACTTATCCAGCATATGTTTTACACAGTGAATGCCCTTCCAGCTGCAACCCATCTAAGCCGAAAAGAAAATGAATGAATGTATGAACAGTAATTTGTGACCATTTTACACTTTATAATGAGTGGATCCTGTGGATTTACCATGCAAGTACACTTGTATCACAGGGTGAAACCTTCTAATGCAGCGTTAGTTCTGCCGTACAGTGTTCACAAGTGCATGATCTGCAAACAGGTGTGGAAGTGGGAAAACATCTGCAAGTACATATTGTTGTTACACAATGCACTTACATAATTCTTGTTACAGATGTGTACTTTCCTACTGTTGTTACCAATGTCCTGTTACACATTTGTACTTACACATACTATTCAGTGGGTTGTTACATGAGTGTAGTTACACCAGTATACACAAGTAAATACTCTGTACCAGTGTGTATATACACTGTAGTTACATACTACTTACACATCTAATTACCATGTAAGTTCACAGGTATAAACGACACAATATAAAGTGGGACCCTATGCGTCTAATTTTACTTTACTTTTAGGCTATATGTAAATATAAACACCTATTTTACAAGAAAAGTGTCTCGTAACCACTTACGATATCATCGCTGCTCTAGACCTGCTGGTTTAGACTGTTGAATGACACTTGCAAAGATTGATTAACGCTATTATGCATGAATCCCTATATTGGTATGAACCATTATAAGGGTGGTCAAATGTATATTTGTATTATCTGTTATTTTAATTATTAGTGTTATTATTTAAGATACAGATCAGGGAAAACTGTTTCTCACTATTAAAGGGCTGACCCCCCCTTACATCTTGTTTTGATGTCCTTCAGGGAGGATCAAGCATTAATTAGGGGGGTCAATCCCCACAAACCCCCCTGTAATTCACACCCTGATTGTCAGAGCACAAAAATAGACAAAAAAAACAAAACATCTGTGCCTAAATATAAGTTATTCTATAAAACCATCTTGTTTACTGAACTATTGTGGTCCTTCAAATGATGTAACATCACACGTTGTTGCATGGTTTTGAACGATCAACATGACTATGATTACCCAAGACTGAACCACAGCTGTGCTGGTATAAATAGCATACTTGTGATGTTGCTTAGGGCTATATAATTTGAAATTATACAGGGGCACGCTGAAAAAAACTCTTTCGGTGACTGATATAGCCTAACATTCGATTCAAGCATTTATTACAGCAGTGTTCAAACATGCAGACAGCGTCATTTATGCTTCTACTCCATTCATTCTTATTGAATTATTATTGAGGCAAGTGTGAAACAAGTGACTAAGAAACAAGCTGCGGAGGGAGAATATGCTCCAATTTGTTGGAAGCATGTAATTAAATGCAAAGCAGATTACCCAGTGAATTCATACATCAGCGAAGGCTTGATTAGAGCTTGGAGTATGTGACTGCTGGCGTTTGTCCATTGCCGGAATAAAGCCTTTTCACTTACATTCTCAGATGTTTGGTGTCAAACAGGTTGGCAACCATTTAATCTCCCGTTGAACATAGTGGCGTCTAAATTGGCCTCGTTTTCCAAAAAAACTGCTCATAGGTATTGTCATTGCAATGCTATGGTTGCTAAGCCTCAGTAATGTCAGGAATGTTTGTGTGTATGTGTGTGTGTTAATATTTACCTTAAAGTTAAAGAGTTCTCCTAATGTGAAAATTCATTAACATGTTTTGACAACCATTTAGTGTTACATTTGCCAGCGTTTAGGTGACTAGGTAACCCTTGGTTAGAACGCTGTTTGATGTAAATAAATAACCAATTTCAGTGTTAGCAATAGTGTCTTGAAGGGGGTGGAACATATCAAATCCTGGACAGCATTTGATTGGTCTAAAGATTTGATGAGTAACTAAAGTATGAGGTGACGTCAAGTAATTTGTTGATTCATTTTGCTGGAGGTGGCGAATGTAAAGCTTTGAATGTTTATATCTTCTAAATGTAAATTGTCACTGATTTGGATCACACTACCTACCAAGCAATTTTGTGTTTAATAGACATCTAATAGACGTCTAGAATGGATGTTTCGGCTTAACGAGGCTACATTTGGGCTGTCAGTGAAAATCTAATAGATGTCTAAGGATAGCCCAAAATTAGACTAATCAAATACACAGATTACATCGATTTCATGTGTAGTTATTTATTCCACTTTATTTGATGACCAGTCTAGTTCTAGGTTATTTTTAGACGTAGATTAGATTTTCACTGACAACCCAAATTTAGTCTTTTTTAGCCATGGATGTCTATGTTTAGATGTCTATCAGATGTCTATTAGACTTCTTTTAAACACAGGAAATGCTTGCTCGATTTACGCAGATTTTTAGCCCATCATTGAGTGATTACCTGTGTAAATGTGTGTAAACTTAAATTTTTTCAGTTTTTAAATTAATTTTAGTAATATTATTAACTGTTGGTAGATATATGAGTAGACTTGCTTTATTTACCAATTAAGTGGATCTAATTGAATTTGCATTGTAAACATTATATAAAAGTTAAAAATGTATTATTTTTAATTTCATATAATAAGCTTTTAGTAATAAAACTCCCAAATTCCACATAAATCCGCAGAGTTTTTACAAAATTCTGTGCAGAAATGTCTGAAAATTCTGTCTGGCCCTACTTATAACCTCCTTAAGATGGTAACACTTTATAATAACAGTACATGAATAATGATGTATTAATATGTAAACTAAACATCACTTTATTATGAATTAATGATGAGTTAATGTATGCACTAATCATGAACTAACTTGAACTACAACATGAGTCACATGAGTTCATGTGTGAATTACGGCTACCTTAATTACTTGTTAGTACATGATTGTTTGTTAATTAATGTATTAATTACCACATTAGTTTATGCTTAATTTAACCATCATGAACTCATGATATGTTAATATATAATTATGTTGTGACTTTACTTGAAGGGGCACATGATCATTAACCCATTCTTAACTACTCATGAACTCCTTATGCACGTCCAACTAGTCAGTTTACACTGAATAACAATAGAAAAGTGTTCTGTCAACATCAGCATAAACAGGAGTTCATGAGTAGTTAAGAATGGGTTAATGATGATGTACCCCTCCAAGTAAAGTCATGACATAATCATACATTAACAGCTCATGAGTTCATGTTGGTTACATTTAGCTTAAACTTAAATGTTAATTAATACATTAATTAACAACATGTACTAACAAGTAATTAAGGTAGCCGTAATTCACACATGAACTCATGTGACTCATGTTGTAGTTCAAGTTAGTTCATGATTAGTGCATACATTAACTCATCATTAATTCATAATAAAGTAATGTTTAGTTTGCACATTAATACATCATTATTCATGTACTGGTATTGTAAAGTGTTACCCTTAAGATTAACATATTGATGCAAATGCTGGCTTCACACCAAACGCAGAGTTTTGTGTCACTCGCTCTAGTTTACTCATGGAATGTTTTTCAACTCAACGATTGAGGGAAATTGTGAACGCCACACATTCTGTGCCACATGTGCACACATTGTGCCACATGATGGAAATGTATGTATGTTCATGGGTTGTCCTTTGCCTTTGACTTTATATCTACTCACATGAACACTTCATTTCCAGCATTACTCCAACAAGTTTGTTTTTAATTTTAAAGGGACTTTAATGCTGATGTTTCTAGCTGGGTTTCCATCACCTTGTGTTAATGCACATTTTGATGTTTTTGCACAGGTGAGGATAATCAGTCAAATTTCAAATTCAAGTTGGCAAAAACTGCTTGAGGTGGTTATAGGAGGAAAAAGTGTTAAAGGTGCCCTATAATCTGGGCATAGTAGAATAATCAAAGATCAGTATATGGAAATAGGCATACTGTGACTCAACCTGGATTTTACAGTGAATCACAGTACGTTAGCATCTCGAATACTCTCTTTTGTTTAAACAAGTGCTGTTTGTTCTGCATTTCAGCCGTTTGTCTTTGAATGAAACAGTGGCATAATATATGCTAAAACAGACGTACTAGACAAATTAGTGGTCGCTTTAAGCTAGAAAAAGACCAAGTTTAATCGCGTTTGATAGCTAGGCACACTATTTAAAAAAATTCAATTTGTTATCTTGTTTTAATTTGAGCCAGAAAGCACATTAGAGCACATCAATCTAACATTAGACTTGTATGCATGGCTAATTAGGCTAACGCTACCTTGTCCATGCAAACTAAAGTTAAATGTTCGCTAAGCTGGAAAAAAAGAGCAAATCCATAAACAAATATTAATTTTGCAATCATTCTGTAAATTAATAGGAGAAAACTCATGATCTTACCTTTTTCACTTGTCCTCTTCACTGGTAAAAATGCAGGTGTTTTTTTTCTCCTTTTTTGAATTTTTGCAGGGGGCACATAATGATGACATCAAGACGTTTGATTGGCTGATGGAGTTGTTGTACCTGGGTCATCATAAAAAAATGTTGGTCACAGGGCAACTAGCACTTGGCAAAATCAGGACGAGCGTGAGCCTCAGACACCACTGTTTCCTTGTTTTCATGTAAATTCCACAAGTGTAAAACCCCAGTGGACAATGGGCCAATCAAAGGACAAACCAAACTGTGACGAGACTCGCATGCCATGCCCTCCGCATTTGCATGCATGCCAACTTTAGGTCATTTATGCGGAGCTGACGAGCATTTCATCAAGAGAGCCCGACTCATATTCAGTTCTGAGATCATAAAGAAAACTCTGAAATCATTGATATGCATGCCTCAGGCTGCGTTTGATAAGCCAAACGTTTTCTAGTGATACAATAGTGATAATTTTCATCCCTTAGTTATTTTAAGCATATTTATCACTGTATGTGGAACTTTTATTTTGAAAATGCAAGCCCCAAATAATTTATTGTGCATTACTAGACAACGACAGCACGAGGCACGTTCTAATTCACCTCAGGATGCTAAATTTACAGATTACACATTTATTCATCTCCTTTCTTAGAGGCATAAGGTACGTTTTATTGTATCTTTTGTTAATTTATCGGGTTTATTGTGAAATTTGTTGTGTATGTTTCAACAAACACATGTAGACTGCTGAATCAAATCATTTAGCTCAACTGTCATCTGTGCAGAGGTTGATATTAATTCCTGGCTGTGTTGTCTTTGACTATAGCTTCAAAATGCAACTTGATACATCTCTATCACTCTCTTTTGTCAAGTTTAATTATAATTTAGCCTTTATCCACAAAAGATCTGGTGAGCAAAATAGGTTAACGTTACTCTGATTGGGTTTATATTTGTCTGTGTTCAGCGTACATCATCCTCTGTGTGTGTGTGTTTAAGAGCGGCATGTCAGAGCGGAGCTCATTAATATTCACAACACAAACCTTATATGATCAATCATGGACCTTCTGATTCTATGGGTATTTTATAGAGTAATAAATGAGCTTATAAAACCATTTCTGGAGCTTTTTTGAACTTACTGAAGCCATAAACCTACTATGTAGATATCAGAGAACAATTTAACTTATTAAACTAATGCAGTATATGGCTCCTTTAATTAAATAATGGGAGATGGAAACACATTTGCAAACATTACATCCATGTGACTAATCAGCAGTCTCCATTATGTCTGCCTTGTGTACTGTTGGTTACTAGGTTACCAATACTACAGTCAGCCGCTCTAACTACTTGCTGTAAACTCATATAATTTGCATTTAGGATGTCTTTTTTTGGCGAACTTTGAAAAGATTCACCTTACATTGGGAACTGTTACTTTCATGCATTAAATCCATCTTTTTTTCCTCATTGTTTATGGATGCTGTGATTATTTTTCATCAGGTCAATCAAATTGACCTATTTCTATAAATACAGAATGACACAAAGTGTCGTACGGGATGCTTTTCCATTTACAGTCGCGTTTCGAAACCCACTTAGTGGCCTCTGTCGTCCAAGCTTTAAATGTACTAAGATTCACAGTCTGGAGCTGAGCAGAACACATTTACTACCAATTACCTTTCTCAAGTCATTTACTTCTCTAACATAAAACTTTTAACTCAGCCACCGGTGGGTCCTCTTAGCAGTAAAGGTGTACTATTATGAATGATGGAGGTTTGGGTTGGAGGAGCTTTTATGAGTCAGACCGGAGAAGTGAGAGCGCTATAATGACAGATAAGGCTAGTCCTCCAGAGCACTTATCTGCATGATGCAGACCTCAAGACGCCCTCTTCTCTTAAATGTATTAATGCATAACCAATTCCTGTCTCAACACACAGAAGCAAGCGGTGATTATTCCCAACACATTTAAGCTCTTTCGAAAATACATTAGGCTGTTGTTCAGAAGCACTCAATTGATCAGAAAGTAATGTGTAATAGCTAGGGATGTTCGAAATCAACACATCAGTGGGCTTCCAGAAGGACTAGCTGACAAATAACTTATAAAGTAGCTTTGTATAATCAAGGTCTATAATAACAGTCAGTTCTGAAAGGAAAACCCCACTCATTTTGTCCACAGAGACATTGATTTTTTTTTTTTTTTGTAACTATTGTACATAAAGCTTTCAAACTGATGTGCTGTGAGTTTCAGTTTCATTCGTGGATGGAATTTGCTTCTGTTCACTTTCAGAGAAAAAAATATCTGTCACAAGGATGGTACTGTACATCTTTGTACCTTCTTTTATCATTACTGGTGTAGACAGTGCGTTAAAGACTCATCATTTTACTGTCTAAGATTTGTCATTTGTGTCACGCTGCATCCAGTGTAGAAAGAATTTCCTTTAGTCAGGTTGCGTCACACTGCTTGTTAGGGTTGCCAGGTCTGCATAATAATGTAATGTGCGTATTTTATATAGCGCATTTATTGTGTATTGCCATACACCCAAAGCGCTTCACAATCATGAGGGGGGTTTGTCTCTCCACACCACCACTAGTTTGCAGCACTTGAATGATACAGCGGCAGCCACAGGACAATGGCGCCAGCGCGCTCACCATACACCAACTATAGGTGGATGGGGATGATTGGGAGGTCATGATTGGTAAGGGCCAATGGAAGGAATTTAGCCAGGACCCCGGGGTTACACCCCTACTCTTTACGAGAAGTGCCATGGGATTTTTAATGACCACAGAGAGTCAGGACCTCAGTTTAACGTCTCATCCGAAAGACAGCGCCCACTGACAGTATAGTGTCCCCTTAACTATACATTAGGACTCACACAGACCACAGGTTGAGCGCCCCCTGCTGGCCTCACTAATACCACTTCCAACAGCAACCTAGTTTTCCCATGTGGCCTCCCATCCAAGTACTGACCAGGCTCAGCCCTGCTTAGCTTCAGTGAGTAACTGGTCTTGGGCTGCAGGGTGATATGACTGTGGCTGTGGCATAATTAAACTTGCCCACATGCTTGCCCAAGCCTTAACCCAAAAGTAGCACACTGGCATTTTAGTATAGACTGGTCCCCCTCCATCAGAATTGAGTTGTTCATTTTTAAACTATTATAAATAAAGATTTCAAGACTGATGTATAATGAGTTTCAGTTTGGTTCATGGATGAAATCAGCTTCTGTTTTTCAGAATAATAAACTTTCAGAAAAAAAGCAGTCACATGGATGGTATGTCCAATGTGACTATCCACTTGTTAAGTCGTGACTTATCAGTGACGTATGGAATTCTGTTTCGGGGTCCAAGCCGCCACTCATTTGAATTGAGAAAAATATTCGTTTATGGACACTTTTTAGTCATATCACACATTACAGTAAAGTGAATTTATATAAAATCATGGTGGACACAACAGTCTCTGGACTTGCTGCATCACAAATACCAAAATTTTAACAATTTATAAAAAATGAATCACTTTCTGGCCATCTGATATTAGTCATGGATATATATATATATATTGTGATCGTAATTTTTGAAAGTATTACAGCACTTTGTGAACATTTATTATTACCATTTGATGAGTTTCCCCATACAGTTAGATATATCGATTGGACCCGGAATCCGCGTCATGTAACGTCACACTAAACAAGCGGATTGTCGCTTGCATCTCAGCAGCATGAATCTGTATGCACTGTGTGACAAAACAAACATTAAATATCGATTTGTCAGAATTAGTGTTTTGAATAGATCAAAAAGGGCAGCACGGTGGCTCAGTGGTTAGCACTGTTGCCTTACAGCAAGAAGGCCGCTGGTTCGAGTCCCGGCTGGGTTAGTTGGCATTTCTGTGTGGAGTTTGCATGTTCTCCGCGTGTCCACGTGGGTGAATCAAAATTGTATGTCATCAAAAATGTGGCCTTTTTGTATTGTATTAGTGGGTGAATGCAAGTGTATGGGTGTTTCCCAGTTCTGGGTTCCGACTAGAAGGACATCCGCTGCGTAAAACATATGCCAGAATAGCTGGCGGTTCATTCCGCTGTAGCGACCCCTGATAATTAAGGGACTAAGCTGAAGGAAAATTAATGAATGAATAAATACATCCAAAATACAACTAGGCTTCAGTTTACTGTATGAGATTTGTCACTTGCATCATCTATACCAGAATAGACTAAATATATTGAATATAACGCATTCTATTTACTATTTTCTGTTTACTATTTACAAGTCAAGTCGCGCCAGAGTTGCCAGGTCTGTGTAACAAAACCTGCCCAACTGTTAATCAGAATTAACTCAATCACACCCTGGGGACTTACCTGTAGGAAGGTCCCCAACTTCTAAATTGTGGATGAGGAACCTCAGCTCAAATAGTGTTCTGGTTTAAATTCCATTTTTATGGCCCACCTTTGCTGAAATGTATTTCTCTTTGGTTGAATCTACAATTAAAAAAACAACGACTGTAAAAGTGAAAGGGTGTTTGTCTATCTAAGCATTTATTCCAAAGCTGAGTGTATATTGAGAGCTGTCAATGGAAGTGCCACCTTTTTTAGATTGCCAGCAGCATGACGAGGTGTTGAGCAGTCACCGTTTTTTAAATTTGCTGACAGCTGAGCGACTTTGGTAGAGCCCTGGCATTGGGCACACACCCTAAAAGGAGCCCAATTTAGTGGAAAATGATGGCCTTGGCAACACTGCTTGCATCTGGTGTAGACAGTGTGTTAAAAAGTCAGAAACAGAATGAGGCTTCAATTTACTGATTTGTCATTTGTGACATGCTGCATCTAGTGAAGACAGAATCAATGAATATAAACGGACCCATTTTCTTTAGTAAGGTTGCATCACACTGCTCACCAGGGTTGCCAGGTCTGCATAACAAAACCTGCTCTATTGCTAATCAAATCCAATCAAATGTAAATCACTGCGCTCTTTCAGATCCGTTTGGTGCTGTGACCAAATTTCTTCAAATGACTCAATCATTTATTAAATAAATCACAGGAGACATGAAAAAAAAAAAAAAACGTTTCGGCTGTGTGCCTTCATCAGTGTCAATCAAATCCAACCCAACAGGTGATGGTGTTCTTGGGTAATCATAGTGCTGGCAGGGTTGCCAGCCCTGCATAATAAAATCCACCCAAACCACTCGGTTGGTCCACATGTGTCAAAATTGTGTTTGGGGGATCTCAGCATTAATTAATCAACTTATTCATTCATTCTATGGTATTATTTTTATAATATATTATTTGTAATTTATTAATCAGCCGGTACTCCTACTGTTATAATATCTTTGTCACGGTTGGTTGCAAGAGAGCGGACCCAGTTGCAGCAATGAGCTATACAAAGGGGTTTATTAACAGAATAAAGCTGCAGTTACACTAGAGTTTGAGCTTGCAAAATTCTGTAGTACGGCGCTGCGAAAAGGGGCGGATCATTAAAGGGGCAAGATGATTAGACATTTAAAAAAGCGAGCGATTGGTCCATATTTTAAATTTCTGTCCAGAGAGGTCATATTTTGTTCCTCGATTGGTCCAAGTGATGCGATTTCGCAGGTCAGACTTCACCAAGCTTGAATTTTGCAACGCAGTGGACTGCAAAACTTGTCGCACAAGCTTGCGTTTCCGGTCTGACGCATTTGCGTGCCTATGAATGGAAGTCTATGGGGAAAAAAGTCCAGTGTGACCGCAGCTTTAGGCACAAGTAGACAGACAAGGGGATGACAAGGTCCAAACAGTAGGGGCAATAACACAGGGAAGTCAGTGGCAGAGACAAAATGCCACCAAAATGAACAGCCAGCCAGGAGTAAGAGCAACAGTGGTCAAAACCAGAGCTAGATCCTGGAGCAAGCCATGTCAGGAGGTCAGGACATGGGATAGGACTGGAAAATTATAAGACACAAGACAGGACAGCAAAGAGGCAGCCATAATACGTATACAATGAAACCAACTAAATATAAATTCTAGTAGAAGAG
Source organism: Danio kyathit (assembly GCA_903798195.1). Lineage (NCBI taxonomy): Eukaryota > Metazoa > Chordata > Actinopteri > Cypriniformes > Danionidae > Danio > Danio kyathit. Next base: position 40,056,586 of record LR812537.1, on the reverse strand, counting down.
AACTAGACTGACTTGGGCAATCGGATAAAACAGAAATAAAGACTTCTAGAATCTTAAAGAGAGATAATAATCAACTACTAATAAGACTGGCATGGACTGAAAAAAAGGAACAAAAATGGTTCAAATGATAAAAGCAAGATAAAGATTAGAACACAAAATTAAGTAACCACTAGGAACAAACAAAAGAAAATAGTAGCTACAAACAAACAATAACTAGACAATTCTTGAGCTCACACATACCTCTTCTATATGTGCAAGACATGGGCTTACACAATGTAAGATTCTACATAGGGTTTACTACACTAATGCTAGACTTGCTAAAATATACCCCTCTGTCAGCAATGCATGTAACAGGTGCAAGCAGTCACCAGCGGATCTCATCCACATGTTGTGGGAATGCTCTAATTTATTTGATAATTGGACAAAAATATTTAAAACTTTGAAAGATGCATTCAACATAGATCTGGTCACAAATCCACTTCTGGCCATTTTTGGGTTGGCAGTAGATGCTAACCTTTCAGTAATGGTCCGAAAGGCTTTAGCTTTTACTACTTTAAAAGCGAGACGTCTCATCCTTTTAAAGTGGAAACATGTCTCTCCACCCTCTTCGGTCCCACTTTATATTGTCGCTTATACCTGTGAACTTACATGGTAATTAGATGTGTAAGTAGTATGTAACTACAGTGTATGTACACACTGGTACAGAGTATTTACTTGTGTATACTGGTGTAACTACACTCATGTAACAACCCACTGAATAGTATGTGTAAGTACAAATGTGTAACAGGACATTGGTAACAACAGTAGGAAAGTACACATCTGTAACAAGAATTATGTAAGTGCATTGTGTAACAACAATATGTACCTGCAGATGTTTTCCCACTTCCACACCTGTTTGCAGATCATGCACTTGTGAACACTGTATGGCAGAACTAATGCTGCATTAGAAGGTTTCACCTTGTGATACAAGTGTACTTGCATGGTAAATCCACAGGATCCACTCAATATAAAGTGTAAAATGGTCACAAATTACTGTTCATACATTCATTCATTTTCTTTTCGGCTTAGATGGGTTGCAGCTGGAAGGGCATTCACTGTGTAAAACATATGCTGGATAAGTTGGCGGTTCATTCCGCTGTGGCGACCCCAGATTAATAAAGGGACTAGGCCGAAACGAAAATTAATTTTATTTTAAACTTTATATTGTGGACTGTTCCTGTGGAGTTACCATGTAACTAGACTGTTATTAAAGTGTTGCATAGAAGATATTTCTACAAGTTACACAGTAATTTGTGACCATTTTACACTTTATATTGAGTGGATCCTGTGGAGTTACCATGCAAGTACACTTGTATCACAAGGTGAAACCTTCTAATGCAGCATTAGTTCTGCCATACAGTGTTCACAAGTGCATGATCTGCAAACAGATGTGGAAGTGGGAAAACATCTGCAAGTACATATTGTTGTTACACAATGCACTTACATAATTCTTGTTACAGATGTGTACTTTCCTAGTGTTGTTACCAATGTCCTGTTACACATTTGTACTTACACATACTATTCAGTGGGTTGTTACATGAGTGTAGTTACACCAGTAATACAAAAGTAAATACTGTGTAAACGTGTGTACATACACTGTAGTTACATACTACTTACACATCTAATTACCATGTAAGTTCACAGGTATAAGCGACACAATATAAAGTGGGACCAAAAGGAATTTAAAATAAACAATAAGTAGACAAGAGAACGAGAACAGGCAAGACAAAACGCCCAGTAAGGATACAAAGCTATGATACAAAACAAGCTCACATAGAATGAACCAGCAAAGAAATGAGAACACATAGCACGATATATAGAACAAAGCACACGAGAGACAGGTGAAAACAATCAGAATAGCGAAGTCTAAATAAAGCTGCAGTCACACTAGAGTTTGATAATGGAAATTCTGTCGTGCGTCACTGCGAAAGGGACTTAAGGCAGGATTAAACAAGATGATTAGACATTAAAAAAGCGAGCGATTGGTCCATGTTTTAAATTTCTGTCCAGAAAGGTCATGTTTTGATCCTCGATTTGTCTCACGCAATCAAGTGATGCGATTTCGCAGGTCAGACTTTTGCACCGCTGTGACCTGCGAAACTTGACACATGACCTTGCGTTTCTGGTCTGACGCATTCCTGTGCGTATGAATGGAAGTCTATGGGGAGAAAAGTCCAGTGTGACCGCAGCTTAAGAGTGCGGGGTAACTGAAAACAAGGAGGTAAGACAAGAGGAGCACATGGCCTACACAAATTAAGGCACAGCAATGTAAACAAGCACAGGACAAACAGGGAAACATTAAACACTGACAGGACAGACAAGACTGTCAGGTCAGGACCATGACAATATTATTTTTTTTTTTGTAATTAATTAATCAACCTGGAGACGCGGTGGCCCAGAAGGTAGTGCTGTCGCCTTACAGCAAGAAGGTCGCTGGTTCGAGCCTCGGCTGGGTCAGTTGGCGTTTCTGTGTGGAGTTTGCATGTTCTCCCTGTGTTCGCGTGAGTTTCCTCCGGGTGCTCCGGTTCCCCCCACAGTCCAAAGACATGCGGTACAGGTTAAATTGTCCGTAGTGTATGAGTGTGAATGTGTGTGTATGGATGTTTCCCAGAGATGGGTTGCAGCTGGAAGGGCATCCGCTGCAAAAAACATGTGCTGGATAAGTTGGCGGTTCATTCCGCTGTGGTGACCCCGGATTAATAAAGGGACTAAAAAGAAGAATGAATTAATTAATCAACCTGATTTGGCATTTATTTGAACAGAAATCTTTTATTGAATCATTACTTTCACATTTGATCAATTTAATGGTTCCTTGCTGAATAAAACTATTTGTTTCATTAAAAATAGATCATTTGCTTTTATTCTTAGTCTTAATGTCCCTCATCCATGCATTATAAATGATTAAATAGGACACAGCAAAACAAAGCTGTAATAAATATCTAAATGAGATACTCTGATATTATCTCCTCACATTATTGCATATCTAACTGAAATATTTAACGCATTCGATCGCACTGCTGCCAAAGGCGACTGATACGATTGATATGCTAATGTCCTTTATTTTTAGACATGTAATGCTTGTCTCATAAACGTGACAAAAAAAAATCAGCATTAATGAAATTAGAATAAGGCGCAGCGTCGATCAGCACCACATGCGGTGACTTTGTATTGTGCACCCGGTGTTATGATGCTGCCCGGCATCACAATGAGGCCTTGCAAGCCCTAGAATTTCCATTGATTTGATTGAGCCAGCAGGTACTCAAGCTAAGAGTGATCTGTGCGAGTTCATTATATTCCACATCCAGAATGAAAATTTCCCTCGTGGAGTCCGGATGATTGATAGGTGTGTTTGCTATTTTTGTGTCACTTTATTATGCTCCAGGCCTTTTATTAATTATCGGCAGCTTCAGAAGTAATTCAATCTCTAAATATTCAGTGTCATTACGCTGCTAAACGGCAGTTCTGAAGGACAAACTCTAAAACCTTTTAAAAGCTTTCAAGAATACATCGACGCTCTGCGATGCAGGAGAAGGAATGAATTCAATCTGTTTTTATAAAAAATGGATTGATGTGGTTTTCTGAGACTGGCAAAAAACAATATTTCATGAGTCCAGCAGTGGTTTCCATGTTCTTCTATGATAGCTTTTATGTTCGGCGATCAAATAGGTTTTTCTTCTGGAGAAATAAGATAAATAATCAAACAGGCTCTACCCTCTTTAGGATGTTCAAAGCAGAACACAGACAGTGGGTAAAGTTAATTTGACTACAGACTGACAAAACTGCTTCAGGACGTGGATCTTTCATGTGGAAGAACAAGCGGTATTTAAAAACCGAATAAAATAAGCATTAAATTAATAGAACAATATATTCTCGAACCATTTTTGCTTTTATACATATGTTGTATAGGAGGAGCATTGGGTAAACATTTTAAGAAAGAGAGACTTTTCTCAGAATGCCAAAAATCTTCTATTGTTTTGCTAATATTTCAAGAGTTCGCACTTAGCTAATGATTGATTATAAAGCGTGTTTGGCAGTCTGTCCCGGGAGAGAGCCCTGAGCTCATAAGATCCTCGAGCCCGGGGCTCCCTCCCATTTGCAGAGCGAGAGGGTAGTTTGAGCTCAGGTAGATCTCGAAACTCCCCTGCTGTAGTAGCTAATGAACAGATAGGGATTGCTCTTAAGAGATAACTATTTACTAGGAGCATGTCTATGGTGCTGATTTGGATTAGTCAATTGACTTAAGTTGCATGTTTTTGGACGGTGGGAGGAAACCGGGGGACCTGGGGGAAACCCATGCGAGCACAGGGAGAACATGTAAACTCCGCACAGAAACGTCGGCTGGCTTGGTAAGGACTAGAACCAGCGACGTTCTTGCTGTGAGGCAACAGTGATAAGCACTGGGCCACCGTGTCACTTATCTAGGAAGGAGGAGGAGTAGGGGTGGAAGGGGGGATTCTTCAAAACGAAGATGGCTGTGATATGGAACTAAGGGTATTTATAGTGACCTAGGAATCATCTGATTGGTGAATCATGAATCGGCTAATGCATGACCAGCTGTGTTTTATCATAAGCACATGATCCTCTCGAAATTAGTTTATAAATAAACTTCACAAAGACGTTTCTTACCCGATCACTCTGTCCATCTTGCATTTGTGCCAGCTTCTGTTGCCTCATGAGAAAGTGTGAATAAACAGCTCAGAAGTGGGTTATACAGTTGAAACCAGAAGTTTACATACACTGTATTAAAAGGCACATAACCATTTAAAAAAAAAGTCAGATGTTAATGTGACTAAACTTTTTCTCTTTTAGGTAAGTTAGGATTATCAAATTTGTTTCTGTTATGCTTAATAGCAAAATAATGAGAAAGATATTTTTTGAGAAATTGTTATAACTTTTCTTGAAAGTCTACCTACAATAAGATTATTATGCCTCTGAAAAAGCTCAGATGATGGTGTCAAGGTTTTGGAAGTGTCTGATTGGCTAATTGACAACATTTGAGTTAGTTGGAGGCACAACTGTAGAATAGTATTTAAGGAAAACCTCAAACACACTGCTTCCTTGTGTGACAACATGAGAAAATCAACAAGCCAGAATCAACAAAAAAGCCAGATTACAATTTGCTAAATTACACTGGCGAAAAGAATAATTTTTGGAGAAATGTCCTGTGGTCTGATTGAACTGTTTGGCCATAATGACCAGTGTTACATTTAAAGGACAAAGGGAAAAGCTTACAAGCCTAGTAACACCATCCCAACTCTGAAGTATGGGGGCGGCAGCATCATATTGTGGGGCTGTTTTGCAGCAGGAGGGACTGGTCCACTTCACAACATAGATGGCATCATGAAGAAAGAACATTATGTAGAAATACTGAAGCAACATCTTAAGACATCAGCCAGGAAATTAAAATCTGGGCACAAATGGGTCTTCCAAACAGACCATGACCCTAAGCATACTGCCAAATTAGTTAAAATGTGCTTTAAGGACAACAGAGTGAATGTTTTGGAGTGGCCATCACAAAGCCCTGAACTCAATCCTATAGAAAATTTGTGGGCAGAGTTGAAAAAGCTTGTGCGAGCAAGACAGCCTACAAATCTGACTCAGTTACACCAGTTCTGTCAGGAGGAATGAGTCAAAATTCCTTCAAACTATTGTGAGAAGCTTGTGGAAGGATACCCAAAACTTTTGACCAAGGTTATACAGTTTAAAAGCAAAGCTAAAAAAATACCAAGGAAATGTATGTAAACCTTTGACTGTCTAGAACAGGGGTGTCCAAACTCGGTCCTGGAGGGCCGGTGTCCTGCTGAGTTTAGCTCTAATTTGCTTCAACACACCTGCCAGGAAGTTTCTAGTATATCTAGTAAGAGCTTGATTAGCTGATTCAGGTGTTTGATTAGGGTTGGAGTTAAACTCTACAGGACACCAGCCCTCCAGGACCGAGTTTGGACACCCCTGATCTAGAAATTAATAAAAAAATTCTAAAAAAAAAATTCTCTCATTATTTTGCCATTTAGCAAATGTAAATGATTTAGGTAATCCTAACGGACCTAAAATAGCAAACGTTTAGTATGATTTACCATCAGACATTTTTAAAAAAAATGGTTGTGTTCCTTTTTTTAGAGTGTATGTAAACTTCTGGTTTCGACCGTATATGCTAGCTGCACCGTCTCTCTTCATTTCTCAAAAACTAAACTTAATTGTAATTCTGGTAATAGTGGAAACTAATTGGAACTCCACAAAAAACCTCTAAATGCCATTTGATATTTTCTTCTAAAATTAGCATTTTTCTCAGCCTCCTTTGTGTAGGCTCAGTCATTTTACTTTTATAGTGACGAATAAGTCTATTTTGTTGCATTTAAAGTGAAATAACTGAACATAAACATAGGAGGCTGAAAAAAAATGCTCATTTTAGAAGAAAATTTCTCAGTGTTTATGTTCCTCTGTGTCGAGTTTCTTCGCTGGTGTTTTGTTTTTTCTGAACACTTCCTTGATGTACAAGTGGTTCAAACTCACTCATTTTGAGGCGGGAACCGGCGGACGTGCAACAACTTTAACCTAAGGTAAATACAAAACAAAACTTTTCATCTGGAGCTCCTTCATGGGACTCGACACTAGTAAACAGTCCTTCCAACGGAATCGCGCGGCTCTCGGTCCCGCCCACACTCGTCAGCGCTTCCAAGCCGACCAATCACAGAGCTTGTGCTATGCATGGTTGCAACGTGTAGTTACATTTTTTCGCCGACGGCCCTGGCGAGGGCTTGGGCGTGCGCTTGACGCAGAAGTATAAATCAGCCTTTAGAGGTTTGATTTTGTGTCTTTATAGTAATCTGTGACAGCTCTTTTGAAAAGAAAAAGATAGTTTTAAACTGAGAAGTAGCCTATGAGCAGAACATCATCTGAGAAAGGTAGTTACAAGTGTTGTATCTACAAGTACACTACCTGACAAAAGTCTTGTCATCGATTCCAGAAGGTAGATTTTTCAGATGAGTCATCTGTTAAACTGCATCCCAATCATCACAAATACTGCAGAAGACCTATTGGAACCCGCATGGACCCAATATTCTGATAGAAATCGGTCAAGTTTGGTGAGGGAAAAATCATGGTTTGGGGTTACATTCAGTATGGTGGCATGCGAGAGATCTGCAGAGTGAATGGCAACATTAACAGCCTGAGGTATTAAGACATTTGTGCTGCCCATTACGCTACAAACCACAGGAGGAGAAGTAGGCTACTTTCAGAATGCACTTCTTAGAAATTCACTTTAGTGTACTCGGTTATAGGCTACTGTATATTTTGACCCATATTAGATTTCATCAGGAGGCAGCCTTAAAAATAGTAACAATACTTAACAGGCTATTCTATGACCTGTGTATTCTATGATGTTTGGTCAGAAATAGTTTTAACTCTTCTTTGAACACACACTGAAAAAAAGAGATTAGTAACTTTACTTAAAGTGAGCAAACCTGTTACCTTAAAAGCGACAAGTTGACTATAAAGTGAGTAAACTCATTGTATCTTGAAACTTTTAAGTTGATTTAAATGCTTTTTTTTAAATTAAACACTTTTCACAGTGCAATCATAGGCTAATAATAAAAACATAGCATTGCATTGGCTGATTTTATTCTTACACTGTAAAAAGTGATTCGTTTCTTAAAACCCACTCAAAATATTGTTTGATTATTTGAATTATTTTATTATGAAATAACTGTAATTTGTTCAAATGAACTGTAAACTGTAATAATTGAAATGTTTTTTTAGTATTGTGCACAATGTATTATTAAACTCACAGATTTCACTTACAAGATTATTAGAATATGACAACTAGAATATAACTGTTGAGTTGTAATAATAGTTATATAAAGGCTGAATGGCTGGTATATATCTACAATAAATCAAGTCTTTATACTGTATATCTCAAGGACACTTGCTTCTAAATCTCACAGAGGTTTCATTCAGACTCTTTTATGGCATAGAAAGCATTCAGAAAAGCTTGGCCTTGACTCACTTTAAAGAACAACAAAATATTTTATATAAATATATACTTTCCTTTTTAATATAACATACTTGATGTTTTTGTGCAGGTTTTATGCTTGGCTGGTTTAGGCCTGTCATGGAAAAGTTAAAACGACACTAAAACAAATTAATTTAGTCATTCATTCAAATTATTTGCTCAAAATGGCTGATTCATTCAGAAATTAGGCAAGTGATTCTTTTTGAATGAATCATCCAATTTCTGACTCAAGTGATTCATTCAAAAACTATTTTAAAAGATTGATTCAGAACAGTATTGCTCTGAAATTTATCAAATTTGGTGTTCCATATGCCACTTCCTACATTTTTTCCCTTTCAACATTGAATTGTCTACTGAAAATCTGCAATATTACACAATATTTATCAATGTTGTTGATTGTGTGAGGTCGCACAATCAAGTGGAAGTGTTCCAATGAAACACTTAGATATAGTTATACAGTGTTGCCAGGTTGCAGTTTTCCCACACAATTGGCCTCTTTTGAAATTGCCGTTGAGGGAAAAAATTATGAAACTACTTTCATAGCGGGATGCAGCCACCATATTGTTTCTTTCTTGCAAATTCAAAATAAGACTTTTATAAATAGACATTTTTCCTGAAATACCTGGCAACCCAAAGACACCTGCAAGTGAGCGAGTAAAACCATTGACTGGTGGCAGGTTATATATTAAATGAGCAGAACATCAGCTATGCTCACATCTGAGAAAGGTATTTACAAGTGTTGTTTGGTGTACGGAAAATCAGTTAGTACTTTTTATACGTATACTGTATCTACAAGTACACTACCTGACAAAAGTCTTGTCATCGACTTCTAGTTGGTCATTTGCAAAAGTGGCAGAAGGTAGATTTTTCAGATGAATCATCTGTTGCATCCCAATCATCACAAATACTGCAGAAGACCTATTGGAAACCGCATGGACACAAGATTTTTACAGATATCAGTCAAGTTTGGTGAAGGAAAATTGGGGTTACATTCAGTATGGGGGCGTGTGAGAGATCTGCAGAGTGGATGGCAACATCAACAGCCTGAGGTATCAAGACATTTCCGCTGCCCATTACAATACAAACCACAGGAGAGGACAAATTCTTCAGCAGGATAGCACTTCTTCTCATACTTCAGCCTCCACATCAAAGTTCCTGAAAGCAAAGAAGGTCAAGGTGCTCCAGGATTGGCCAGCCCAGTCACCAGACATGAACATTATTGAGCATGTCTGGGTTCAGATGAAGGAGGAGGCATTGAATATATCCAAAGAATCTTGATGAACTCTGGGAGTCCTGCAAGAATGCTTTCTTTGTCATTCCAGATGACTGTATTAAAAAGTTATTTGAGTCATTGCAGAGAGCAGTCATCCAAACCCATGGGAATCATACACAATATTAATTTTTTTTCCACTGCAGCATGACTTTATATTCTAAACTGTAAATTATTTCTGGCAGTGTATGTGTATCACAAAATATCAGAGAAGACATGTAAACCTTTCCATTGTGGAAATAGAGAAATTGACTTGATTTGAACAAGCACAAATATGGGGCTACTTTTAATTCCTTTTACGTAGGTTTTGAGTTGTCACTGTGCTGAAAAATATTCTTGGACCTGGCAACCCTGGTTAGAGAAGTAAATATGTAATTAATGTGCATTTATATAGCGGATTTATTGTGTATGGCCATACACCCAATTAGAGCTGCACGATATTGGAAAAAAGTGACGTTGCAATGTTTTTTGTCTGCAATTCAAAAGTTGTCTTATAACACTATTTGGAAAAAAATCTTAATTTTAGATTGATTGAGATTATTTTGTGGGGATAATAAACAAATAATAAACAAATTAGAAGCATATTACAACAAAGCAAATTACAATGAAGACGCAAATGATGTAATATAAATATTAATGTTTTATAATATAAATGATTTTAAAAAATAAATAAATAGTATTTTATGGTTTTCTGTGGAATCTAACAGTATTAAGGCCAGGAATTATATCATATAACATTGTATAGTCTTCATTGTATAAATAAATATAATGAATCTTTGTTAAAGTCAACTTTATAACTTTTTGGTTTAAATTCACTTGAAATCTCACAGTCACAGGTCTTTAGAAACATTCATTCATTCATTTTCACCTGCTTTTCCGGGGCCGGTTGCAGAGGCAACAGTATTAGGAGAGAACCCCAGACATTTCCTCCAGCTCCTCAGAGGGAATCCCGAGGCGTTCCCAGGCCAGCCAAGAGACCTAATCCCTCCAGCGTGTCCTGGGTCTTCCCCGAGGCCTTCTCCTGGTGGGAGATGCATGGAACACCTACCTAGGTAGGCGTCCAGACGGCATCCGACACAGATGCCCGAGCCCCCTCAGCTGACTTCTCTCGATGTGGAGGAGCCGCGGCTCTACTCTGAACTCCTCCCGGGTGACAGAGCTCCTCGACCCATCTATAAGGGTGTGCCCTGCCACCTTGCGAAGGAAACTCATTTCGGCCGCTTGTATCTGAGATCTTGTCCTTTCGGTCATGACCCAAAGCTCAGGACCATAGTTGAGAGTAGGAATGTAGACTGACCGGTAAATCGAGAGCTTTGCCTTTCGGCTCAGCTCCTTCTTCACCACAACAGACCGGTACATTGACCGCATCACTGCTGCCGCTGCACCAATCCGCCTGTTAATCTCTCAGTCAATCTTTTCCTCACTTGTGAACAAAACCCCAAGATACTTGAACTCCTCCACCTGGGGTAAGGACTTTCCTCCAACCTAGAGATTGCAAACCACCTTTTTTCGGTGAAGCACCATGGCCTGGAACTTGGAGGTGCCGATCCCGGAGCACCCCCCACAGAATGCCACGAGGGACACAGTAGAATGCCTTCTGCAAGTCCACAAAACACATCTGGACTGGTTGGGCATACTTCCACGAACCCTCGAGCACCATGGTGAGGGTATAGAGCTGGTCCAGTGTACCCTGGCCTGGACGAAAACTGCATTGTTCCTCTTTTGCCAGAAACACTTCCAAATAAAAACCTTTTACAATATTAGGGTTAATTTTTGTTGAAAACTACACAAATCACATGTTCTGTGGTGGCTGGTTGTTATAACCCCAACTTGACATTGAGGATCTTGCAATGTGACTATTGCAAAGTCACACATTGCGAAATCAACGCTGAAACGATATATTGTGCAGCTCTACACCCAATGCGGTATACAATCATGTGGAGGGAGAAAACCATCAAACTTTGAACATGAGAGCCTGATACAACAATCTTACTCTGCCATCAAAACTGAGGACAAGGGCAGCTCTCAGAGAAATGAGCAAGAGGCAGGTTACAACACCAGAAGAGCTGCAGAAATAGCAGAAACAGCCCAGATATCAACACACACTGCAGCACTTCACAGTTCATGACTCTCTGAGAGTGGCTAGAAGCAAGACACTTCTGAGCTCGACATTAAATCGAGCCTGAAGTTTGAGAACGTGTGAAACCTTTTGAAGCAAAAATATGTGCACTGACGAGACTAAAATTGAGCTCTTTGGCCTAAGAGTGAAGCGTTATATTTGAAAAAAAAAAAAAGCAAATACACCTCACAATATCATGCTGCGGACCAGCATAGGATCCTTGAAGAACCTGTTTTTGTTAGCCAGAGATCTGTGTCAAGGGTGAAGATGATTTTTCCATCAGGACAATGACACAAAGAGCACAATAAAGGGGATAAAAAGATGGCTTGAGGAAAAAAGGTTTGCGTTCTTCGAATTGCTGCAAAATTCAATCGAAAATATTTGGTATGAGCAGACACTCTCGTCTAATCTGGCAGAACAAATCTAAGGAATGGGTAAAAGTTTTTAAATGTAAATTTGTGATGCTCAAACAGACATGTCCAAGAAGTTTCAGAACTGTTTAAGAAAGAATTAACTGAGAAATGAAGTTGTGTAATAGATAAAATAAGCTTGCACTGTTCTTGAATATTTATTTTTGGTTCATAAAAGTGTTTTTTTAGCGAAGAAAAGGACTGGATTAGTGAAGTGAATAATATGTCAAGACATTGTAATAGTTTTTTTTTTTATATATATATAAGAAGAAGAATATATTTATTTAATAAGAATATGTTTTATAATCTGCACTTCGCAAAGGCTCAAAGATCAATGTGGAGGAAAATTGGGTCATTGCCTTCCAAACGGAAAATAAAAGAGAAATTACAGCATTAAAGTTCCCGTGAAGTGCTTTGAAATGTGCATTTTTTTATTCGATGTTTAATGTCATCTCTACTGATAAATGAAGAGAGGATGGAATATAGAGTAGCGTTTAATTTTTTTATCAAAGCTCTATCATGGATAAAAACGATTGGTTGAGCTCAAGCGCATCAAGTAAAAAGCAAATGAGAAGTGTCTTGAAGGGGGCGGGGCATGTCAGATACTAGAGAGCATTTGATTGGTCAAGATTTGGTAAGAAAGTTTGAGCTGACGTGAAAAAAAGCGGTGATCCATCAAGGCAGAAGTGACAAACTGCAAGCTTTGAATGTTTATATCAGTTTTATATTTTCTCGATGCGAAATTTGTTACTGTTTTGGATCACACTAGCTAATAGATATCCTTAAAACTAACAGCCTGAAACTATAACATCAAAAATGTTTTATTTTAATTTCACAGGACCTTTAAAGTAGCTGCTTTCTGTCTAAGCCATTGAACAGCAATATTAATGGTTACTGCAATAATGTTTACCCACCATATTTCTAGCTAAAATTAAAGGGATAGTTGACCCAAAGATAACAATTCTGTCTATTTTTACTCATCTGCTTTTTGTTCCAAACCTGTTTGAGTTTCATTCTTCTGTTGAACACAGAAGGTACTTTGAACAATGCCAGAAACCGGTAACCATTAACTCCCATAGCCATCTTTTTTTAATGGCTACCAAACCAACATTCTTAAAATTCTCTACTCATGGTCTGAAACCACTTGAGGGTGACTAAATTTTCACTAACTTTTTGGGTGATCATCTGAACTGGAGAAAGGTTATTAGAAATTTTAAAAATCAGTATTTGATTTAATTTTGTCGTACAGGTCGACACATTGTTACAACACTGAATTTTTGTTAGGTCTTAAAAGCTGCTTTTTTGTCAATGATTGTTTCACTTAATGTTTTGAAGGATAGAGCCTTCAAATTCCAATTGGAAATTGATTTATTTATTAGAAGTTTCTTTCAGCATTAGACCTAAATTACAAATTTGAGAGCACTTTGATACTATATATTTAAGGCTGTTCTCGTTTTTATGTATGAAAGAGACTTGTTCCCCAATTGGGTCATATTTTATTTTAATGTACAATCACGCTATTTAATATCACGCTATTTATATAATTGTAGTAAGTTAGGTTTAGGTATTAAGTAGGATTGGGGATGTAAAATAAGATCATACTCTTTAATTGCTAATAAATGGTTATTATCTTAATAATAGATAGGTAATAAGTAGGCCCACACGGAATCTGCACGCGCAGAATTCTGCAGATTTTCTGCAGATTTTCCGCAGATTTCCGCAGATTTTTAGCCCATCATTAATTCTGTTTATTTACTTAAAGTTAACTATTTACAGTTAATCTAATTGGATTTGCATTTTAAACATTAAATACAAGTTAAAAAGATATAATATTTTATTTAACATATTAAGGTTTTAGTTATGATACTCCCAAAATAATTCCGCAGAAATCCGCAGATTTTTACCAAAATTCGCAGATTCCGTCTGGCCCTAGTAATAAGCCACTAGTAAATGGTGTGAATTGTTGAAAATTTTACCAATATTTGCTACATGATAAGCCCAAAAACTTTAAAGGGAACCTATGATAAAAATGATAAAAATCAATTATTGTAAGCTGTTTGAACAGAACTGTGTGTATGTATAGTGTGTCCAGTCATATTGGATTGATACAAACCCAACAAGTCTCTTTTTTTTTTTTCTGACGAAAAATAAAATAGGACTGAAAATAGAACCCAAATCCCACCGCAACGTTACGTAGGAATGCAGTTTTCCCCACCCACTGATTGATTGGTATTTTTGACTAATAAGCTGTATTTCAGCTTCATCTGTGTCTATCTCTATCACTGACGGCCGTTTATCTGACGTACCGCATGAGAAGCAGACATGCACGTCAGAGCGGTGGGCGGGGAGAAGCAGTTAATTTGGATTTAAAGCCACAGGCTACAAAAACAGCTACTGTGTACTCAAGACAGCAAAATGGGCAGATTCTGGAGGCTATAATAAATAATCTGATGGTATTTTGAGCTGAAACTTTACAGACAAATTCTGGAGAGACCAAAGGCTTATCTTACATCTTGTAAAAGAGGTAAAATGGGTGCTGTTCAAAGCTCAAAATCTCAAAAATGCTCAGAATAAAGACGACTGAAACGTTCAAGGTGGCGATTAATGCTAACGAAAATACATTTCTACACACTGCAGCTGCTTTGCACTTGCAACAGGAAGGTTCATGAAAGAAGTGCGAAAACTAAATGACATGATGTAACTTCCTTCCTGCTAGTTAGCACCAAATACGAAGGTGAAGGAGAAGTCACAGCTTTTTTAAAAGATGGTTAATCTTCAACGCTAAACTATTAACATAATTTAAACGCAGCTCAAGAAGGCATTTAGTGAAGCCCTGGGGATATCGAAGGTGTATCATTTAAAGACACGCTCTTAACCTGCATGGTAATTTACAAGAAAGCCGTGACTACATTTATGATATTAATGGAATATTATAATGAAAGTCTATTGAACGCTTCAGACATTACAGCGTAAAGTGGATTTACATAATGACTCAGGTGTGAAGAGTCTATGATAATGAGATAATGAGAAGCGAGGAAAAGGTTTTGCTGTGGTTAAATTAGAATGTTTGATTAAGTTAATAAGCGCTATTTAAGCATTGACAAATGAGCTTCACAAGTTCACCTCAATCCGGCTAATCTGATGTAATGAACAGCCAGAAATCAAGTAGTAGTTAAAGAGCAGTGTTGGGAAAAGTTACTTTTTAAAGTAATATTTTACAATCTTAAGCACAGCCAAGATGTGGAAAAAAACACAAAAATAATAATCAAAATAATTCAAATAAAGTTTTTTAGATGTTAGTTTGAATATTGTTCATTTTTAAGATAACTATAAGCTAATGTGCTCCAAAACAGTGACAAAATTCACGTTTCAAAGATATAAAATCAATATAAACATATAAAGCTTGTAGTTTATCACTTCTGCCTAAATGGATCAACGTTTTTACTCACGTCACCTCATACTTCAGTTTCTTATCAAATCTTCTGACCAATCAATTGCTCTCTAGTGTCTGACATGCCCCGCCCCCTTCAACACTACATTTGATGCGCTTGAGCTCAACCGCTCTCACTGGCAGAGCTGTGATAAAACAAAATGCTATTGGCTGTTTTTAAAAAGGGGGAGGAGCTACACTATATCCCACCCTCTCTTCGTGTTTCGGTTGAAATTATGTCAAACAACGAATGAAAATGCACATTTGAAAGCACTTCACGGGACCTTTAAAGACACACTGGGATTTGATGAATGGTGCTTGACTACTAAAAAAAATTATTTTGTTTCTTGAACTTATTTTAATTATATGTTGATACTGTTTAAAAAAAAAAAGATTGTTTAAAAAGTTGAAAATTTGGTAATCACACACTGTAAAAAAAATATTGCTGCCCTAAATTTTTTAATTGAATCAAATTACCTTTCTAGTCATCTCAACTTACATCAATCAAACTTAAAAATATTAAGTTAAACTTTGTATAACGTAAAACAATGTGTTAAAACTTATTAAAATTAGCTAAAGCAACATTTTTTATAGTGCAGCTTTTGTTTAATAAATAAAATTATTTAGCTTTTTTGTAGTGTACATTTAGAAAAATGTGAATTTATTACTGCCACAACAAGCTGTTGATTGGTTGATTGGTTGGTTGGTTGATTAATTGATTGATTGATTGATTGATTGATTGATTGATTGATTGATTGATTGATTGATTGATTGATTGATTGATTGATTGATTGATTCTAAATGTATTGAGCTTTAATAAAGTCATTGTATTTTTTTAAATGAGGCCTTTTAAAATTATTTCCATTTTTCAATGCTTTTTTTAGCTTCATCACTATTATTTACTGATGCAGTTAAAATATATAAACTGTAATTTGATGAAAGTCACTTTTTTGATCAACTTTCCATACTATACATGCAGGATTTAGTGAATGCCACATTTTTACTTTAAAAAAACCTATGCAGCAACAATAAGGGATTTGATGAATAAACGTAATTACTTACTTAATACTTAGTAAGTTAGTAGTTTAGGTTTAGTTATTGGGTAGGCTTACACTGTAAAACCCAACAGTCATATCAAATGAAATGTCTCAAATTTACTGAAAGTGAATTCTACTCATTTGAGAATAGTTTTAAGCTCAGTGTTGAAAATAATGAGTTAATTAAAAACCTCTTTACTTCAATTTAAATTGAGCAAGTTCACAGTACTCATATAGATTAGTTTTTTAACTCAATTGTTTTGTTGCAATCGGTTTCCTCAAACGGTTTGAGTTGCCTTAACTTATTGGGTTTTACTGTGCTCAAATTGCTTCGTGTACTCAAATGGATTAAGTTCACAGTACTCATTTGGATTAGTTTTTGAACTTAAATGGTTTGTTGCAAACAGTTTCCTCAAATAGTTTGAGTCACCTTAACTTTTTGGGTTTTACAGTGTAGGGGATGTAGAAGATCATACTTTAAGTACTAAAACACAGTTAATTTCTTAAGTCTCGTGAAGTGCTTTGAAATGTGCATTTTTAGTCGTTGTTTGATGCAATCTTAACTGAAACACTAACAGAGGGTGGGACATAGTGTATCTCCTCCCCTTTTTAAAAAACAGCCAACAGCTTTTTGCTTTATCACAGCTCTGCCAGTGAGGGTGGTTGAGCTCAAGCGCATCAAATGAAAAGAGTCTTGAAGGGGGCGGGGCATGTCAGATACTAGAGAGCATTTGATTGGTCAGAAGATTTGATGAGAAACTGAAGTATGACGTGAATAAAACCGTTGATCCATTTGGGCAGAAATGACAAACTACAAGCTCTACATGTTTGTATAAGTTTTATATCTTCTAATGTGTCACAGTTTTGGAGCACACTAGCTTATAAATATCCTAAAAACTAATAATACTGATACTAACATCTAAAAAACTTTATTTTAATTTCATGGGACCTTTAATAATAGGCAGGTAATAAGCCAGTAGTGAGAATTGTAATAAACTAAATCGTTACCCATTTTTTATACATCTCTATTACATTATCTGATGAACAGTATATAATGGAATTTGATGGATATCTGTATTTTTAAATAAATTTTAAAAATTGTAAAATTACAGGTTTTAATTACAGAACATACACATTTATGAAAACACTTGATTTGATGACTAAACTTTTTCCAAAAAAAGACTTAATGAAAATTCCTCCCCAGTATGTACCCTGGAGTTCTATACTTGGCCAGTATAACCTTTTTCGAGCCTCGGCTGGGTCAGTTGGCGTTTCTGTGTGGAGTTTGCATGTTCTCCCTGCGTTTGCGTGGGTTTCCTCCATGTGCTCCGATTTCCCTCACAGTCCAAAGACATGCGGTACATGTGAATTTGGTTGGCTAAAATTGTACGTAGTGTATGAGGGTGAATGAGTGTGTATGGTGTTTCCCAGAGATGGGTTGCAGCTGGAAGGGCATCCGCTGCGTAAAACGTGTACTGAATAAGTTGGCGGTTCATTCCGCTGTGGTGAACTCGGATTAATAAAGGGACTAAGCCGAAAAGAAAATGAATGAATGAATGAATGAAATCAAAACTAACCGTACGATTTTGTTAGCTCATTGCTAATTTTGTGGTAGTATTGTTTACCAGTTATCTGAAAATGCACTTCCTGTTTTTTTTATTTAAATTGTCAGATTACATATAAATCTTAGGTATGAGGCGCGACTAACAAACTTAGCCACGCTGCTCCAACTGTCAACAAACAGTTGACAACAAACAGAAATGTGAGGAGGAGATGTCTGTTAAGGTTGTAATAACCCTCCCCAAAACCCTTTTCCCAATCTTTCTGAATAAAATGCCTACTTTGCCCACTTATACATTCAGCTTGCAGTAGAAAAAACAAGCCACGCCTACTCCTTTCTCATTTAATATTCCGTTTCTCTAAGAACTGAGTCACAAAAAAAAACAAAAAAAACGCCGCAACAGCATCCAGTTCATGTGAACTTTAATGAAAATTCCTCCCCAGTATGTACAGCCTAGTGTCACAGTTGCATAATCTGAACCAACAGAGCTGTTCAACCATGAGGTCAAAGTTGTTGGCAATGCCTGCATGTTGCCATGGACTCCCTCTGGAATTTCCAACACTTGCTCTATTCTCGTTTTCTGCACAACCCAAAAACAGCTCTAGCGCAAAAAACAACTGCTAACTCTCCGCAGATGAACCTGCACTTCAGTCAGATCACATTCAAAACATCACCCGCTAAGTGCTCATTAGGGGACTGTTGTCTCAAGCTGGCAATAGTGTTGGCTTTCCAGTGATTTACAAAGACTGTCTTGTTGCCTTTGTGGGCAGCCATTACTCACTCACAGTATGGCAGTTGTAATTACTTCCCTGTTTCCCAGCATCCCTGTTTACTCAGAGTAGCCCTGGAGCAGCGCGATTGGGCACAAACCCATAAAACACCCTTTCCTCCTGCAACAAAACACGTCATCTGCGGCATATCTCGAAGACACGGCTCCTGTTTGGAGAGATAAGTCACCGCCGGTTTCGGTGACATTGTGTTTTTCACCTCAGGTTCGATCACCTGATGTTTTCTCATGAGGTTAAAGTCCAGCCTGAGGCCTGATCAGCATCTTATGATTAAACAGTGCTGCTTTAAATGGCTGGCATTTGTTAGGGCTCTTATTATAGCATCCTCGAAGCAGAGGTGTAAATTATACCCTACATGGTATTTTACGCCTTGGCCTTTGCTGTATTTATTTAATCCAAACTGTTGCTTTCAGCTCCTTTTCTACAGCCGTGCGCCATTAAATTCAATTCGCACACACGGAGGGAATTGTATTAAAGTTCTCAAGTGGGAGGACAATTAGAGGGTAAGCCAACTTTGGCAGCCTCGCAAATGAAAGTCGTGGAGAGTTTGCAAGGTATTGAAGAGGCTCAGGATGAATATTAAAACACTACATCAAATGATTTCTATCAGATTTTTTAAACAAGCTGGTGTAGCTTCTTTTAATGCTACAGTATAATGCTGCCACTAACTATGCTTACACAGACATCAGTAATTTAATCATTTGCCTTAATCTAAATAAGACAATAATATGATTAAGGTGTTTACATGGGCTGCTTTTTGATTGTTCCTTTCATGATCCTGTTTTACATGTTACAGCACATAATTTGATTAACTTTATTGCGTCACCACGCTATCCACATTTCCTCCGGAGTTTCACATAATTTCGGGCGTTTTATTTTTAATTTGTCGACTTTAACTGCAGTTTGGCACTTTTACTTTCATTCAGGAACATTTCATGCATGCCCCCCATGACAAACGAGATATTGGATGCGAGTATGAACTGCTGGAAGTTTTAATGGAATTTGGAAAAAAAACCTTCGCATTTTGCAATGCAGGCGTCTGTGGTCCTTCACGGACTCGGTAGGTGCAGAGAATAGTGTCAAACAGCTGTGTGTGTATAGACTATCCTGTCGCAAAATGCAGCCAAAATCCTACACTACGGTGATAATTTGATTGCAGTGTTTACATGTCTGTACTGTATTTCAATAATGTGACTAGAATCGGCATACTCCACATCTTAATTGGATTTCTGTTTAGTTCGATTATGACTTTGGTCGGATTAAGGTAATCAAAAATCGCTGTTTACATGGTAGACTCTTAATCAGAGCATTGTCTTAATCGTATTAAAATTAATGTCCAAGTCAACCAGGGGTGTCCAAGCTCAGTCCTGGAGGGCCGTTGTCCTGGAGAGTTTGGCTCCAACTCTAATCAAACACATCTGAACCAGCTAATCAAGCTCTTGATAGATATACTAGAAACTTCAGAAAGGTGTGTTGAAACAAGTTAGAGCTAAACTCAGCAGGACACCGGCCCTCCAGGACCAAGTTTAAAACACTCCTGATGTAAACGTACTGACTGTTTATAAAGACACAATCTTGCAGTAAAACACACGGAAACTTTTTTTTGGCAAATTTGTGGTTCGCTTTTATGAACGTACTAATAAAAAAACGAAGTCGCAGTTTGAGGACCGACTGGAACTACCTGCAGTATAAAAACACCAAATAAACAACAAACACACAGATAACTTGTGTAAGAACACATATACTTTGGCTATATAAAGTATATTTTGTGCTAAATCTTATATGGTCATCAGACATATTTTTTCAGCAATATTTTTCCATATGTAGTTATTTATGCGTTTACTAAGGAATCTATTCAGAGTATGAAATTAGACATGATTTACATTTTGATTCATCCGGAGAGTTGCACCGAATTGTTTATGGTAGTTCCTTACACTAAATAGTAACAGCCTAAAATACTTAATGATACATTAATCAAAGCATGGATGTTCACCTATAAATTCAGCAGTGTGGAAGGATAAACAGCATTGTTTTTTTTTTTTTTGGACTGATATAACTGACTGTTAAGACACCTGTTGTGAGCTCTATTGAACCTATCAAAAACTGGCGAATGAGCAGATCTTATGATTTTATACAAATTAGTGACAACTTCAAACTAAAATGGAAAAACAAGTCCCCTTTACTAAGAACAAAGAAGAAAAAACGCTGTATGAAATATCCGGTAATTTACCGTTTCTGTATTTTGTGATGCACAGGTGTTTTGATTGACTCTTAAACAAAGTGTCATTTGACATTATAGTTTGAAGCAATCTACTCCATAATATATAGAATTAAGTTCGTAACATAACATAAACTGTATTGGCAGTTTATTACCAGTTTTTTTTAACTGTAATTTACAACACCAACCCAAACAATATATCACTTAAAACTATTAAAATGGTCAATAAAAGTCACTTTTTCAAACTTTTCAAAATCTAAATATCAAGATCCCATAGTGCAATTCAAAAGCTTAAATAAACCAAAAAAAACTATAGAAAACTGCTTATTATATTTTAAATTTTGAATGAATGTTTATTTACTAAAAGGACAAATAAAGATTAAAAACAATTGACTCATCTTCCAGACATTTAAGATGTAACTTTTTTTTTTTGGTTACAGACACTTTGAGAGTGAAAACATTCATTCATTCATTTTCCTTCGGCTTAGTCCTTTATTTATCAGGGGTCGTGACAGTGGAATGAACCGGAAACTATTCCAGCATATGTTTTAGCAGCGGATGCCCTTCACCTACAGTGCATATCTTTGGGTTGTGAGGAACACCAGAGCACCCGGAGGAAACCCACGCGAACACAGGGAAAACACGCAAACTCCACAAAGAAATTCCAACTGGCTCAGCCGGGACTCGAACCAGCAACCTTCTTGCTGTGAAGCTACAGTGCTAACCACTGAGCCACCATGCTACCCAAAACAAACATGAAGAGGCTAATTAAAATGACTTGTGAGTCGTGGCTCCTGATGATACACTGGGGTATTACGAAGTGACAGTAAGTGCAAGATTATTCACTACAGTATTACCTTTAATCCGCAGCCCTTCATGCTTCCTGATGCATACAGTATAATGACTTGCATTTTATGAATAACCAAAAACCAAAGTTTCAGCTAAAAATCTGCTTTAATATTCCACTGATTAAAAAAAATGATCATCTACATATTGGATGGCCTGGCAATAAGCTAACTAACAGCCCATTTCCATTTTTAAGTGATGTATTGCTTTAAGAAATGCACCATACTGACCTCACTTTAAGGAGCTGTGAGGTTAAATACTGTACATTCTCAGAGGATTGTGTAAAACGAAAAGCAGGAATAACTGAGAGAGAGAGAGAGGATAAACAGGTGGATTCAGTCACTGTTTACTTGCTCCTATTTCATTTGTGCCAAAACTTTCAGAAAGTAAAGTCCACAGATGATGATGATTTATGGCTATTTTTCAACTCTCAGAGAGCTTTTAAACAGTACATTATAGACACCAGCTTACAATTCCAGAGCCGACCTATCTGAATCACAATACCATCCAACTTATAATATTTAAGAGTGAAATTATTTAGATTTCAAACTTAATTAGTCATAATATGTCATTTCAGATATCAACATATAGACGAGTCTCACAAAGCCCTAAAATTAAGGGATTTTTCTGCTTAAAATAAATGTAGCATACATTTAGGACCATTAGGATATTTTCAACTCAACTGTCCAATTAATTAATTAATCAATTCATAATGATTTTATGTTTTGACAAATTAATGGCTAATTTGTATAAATTTGTACAGTGATGTTGTGTTTAGTGGACATTTTCATACTAGAAATTTTATGAATTCATACAAATCAGCCAGCTATAAACTCCAATTGAGAGATCAGTTTACAGTGAAACTTTACATCCCCCAATTGTCATTTTCATCATTTAGCTTCACATTCATTTTCAATTAATTAAATTGATTTTATTAAAATCAACTATATGTGATTTATTGTATTAAATTAAAGATCCTATAAAAATACATTTTGCTTTAGAACAATGAGAATTTGAAGGGGAAATGTCATGCAGAAAACATTAAGTGTTGTTCACTTAAGCAGCATTGATTCTTAGAAGCAATTTCCAATTCATTTTACCATGAAAAATACTGTCAGCTAATGCTTTATGAGCCCTGAACTGAACTAAAATGACCAGCTAGGAGGTGAATCACAAGATCACAAACTTTGATTTGAAAAAGTATATCAAAATGTGCATATCGGTGTGGGCGGAGCTACAAATCTCTTTTGACAGAGATAGATTGCTGCTACATTCTGATTGGTGGAATTGTCTACATGGCATAATGCAGTTTTTTTCTGCACAAACTCAACTATTAAACACTACTGTTTTAAAAAAGAAGAATTAATGGGACTCAAATTAGTTTAACAGCAAATGCATCGATTAACAACCTCAGAGGTCACAGCAAGTCTGTATTTAAAGGTTTATCAGTGTTTAAAACCTTATCTATTTTCTCATGGAGAAAATGTAGATGTCACTTCCAGAAGTCCAAAGTATCTTAACAAATAAAGCAAGATCTTGTGCTATAATATTGTCTGTTTGGTTGCAATTAATTACAAATTTTTGAAGACAAGTATTTGAGAAATGTTTTTCTTTTTAATAAAAGTGAAATCTTTCTAATAGCTCATATAGTCCTTCACATGACAGAAGATTGGGACCATTGCATTGATATGACGAGCTGGTAGTACTTCATGAATGTCACTGGTACTCTGTGCTGACAAATCAAGAATCTGTATCCTAAAAACAACAGTTTTCATACATTTCTTTGCAGTGAATTGTTCTGGACTGGCTTCTCTCCACTACCTGTTGCATGTCAATGAACGGTCGCCTCACTTCCGCTATTGCTCAAATGATGCGCCAACTCCTGTATAACGGCTGTTTTGCCGATCTGATCGTTTCTCCTCTTTTCCATGATCAAATCCTCCAAACTCTGAAACTCCAGTACATGAAAGCGTTTGTCGGGCAAGCACAGTTTTAATCTGTACGGCTGCTTTCCTATCCGTATCTCCCCTCCCATCTTGAACTCCCGTTTCCCGAATTTGCACCAAGCGGCGAAACACTCCGAATTTCTCCAACTTAACTCTCGGTCTTTTGCGCCCACCTGCTCCATCGCGTTCTGCACAACCATGTCGGGACAAAGGGCTTTGAATTTGTACAGTTCGTTCACGACCCTGCCCCTCCTGCCCTGACTAGCATCGGTCAGAAAACTGTTCTTGACCTCCGCCCGATGCAGGTGCACCACCTGGAAGTCCCCGACATACACAGCCCAGTGCGGGAACTGCCCGGCGGACACGAACTCCAGCAAGTCGCCGGGCTTACATTTGTTCAGTAAATTCTCCGGACTGAACGTCTCCAGTTCCGCAGTGCTGCCGCTCTTCTCGTAAACGCACTCGTCTCTGTGGTAAACCGCGCAGTCCAGCTCGCTATAGTGCTTTTCTTCTTCCGTCTGCTGCGATGCATCGACATGTTGATGGTGACCGTCGTCCAGCTCGTCGTCGTCGGTGGCGAAAATGTAGGAGACCCCGATCCGCGGGCCGTCTTCTTCCGTGTCCAGTCCGTTCGGGTCGGTCGTAGGAACTTCGGCGTAACTTAGGTGTGACAGTTTGTCAACCTGGTTGCCCATAAATGCCACTTCAGCAGCGGACAGATGGAGTGAAATGAGCTCCACCTGTTACTAGCACGGAGAGATGATGGACATCTGGAAGTGGATTTCTCCGTCTGCTTACCAACGCTGCGTTTGCCAGATCCGTGAGCATCACAATTACAGACCAAAACAAAGCACTTTACATAAGAGCTACGTGTTATTAAGTGCGAGCTTACATCCAGTGTTGTTGTTGCTCCTCCGCACAGTTAGTTTAGTTAGCAGCCCATTGATGTTTCCAAACAGAAAGTTCTTCACGGCTCCTACGGCATAATGTGAATAAAAATGTTGCGGTCTCAGAACAGTTACTCGCGTCCTTACAGTAGCGTAAAGCGGTGTGTTTTGTCAAAATTGTGTTGTTGTTTTAAAAGGCACCTGCTGCGCATTGCTCGGGTCCATCAGATATTATGCGAACTAACAGGCAGAGATGAAGAAACCCAGGCAGAGGCACACTTACACACGCTCGGCTCGGCTCGCTCACTTAAAGAGACATCGCTGGAAATAAGCAACAGTGTAAGATAAACATCACGGAGGATCATTGCTCACTCGCAGTTTGGGGACCAACTGAAATTACCTTCAGTATAAAATAACCAAATAAACAACAAACACACAGATAACGTGCAATAATACATAAATACTTAAGGTTATCAATGTATAAAGTACATTTTGTGCTAGACCTTATAGCTATGGTCATCAGATATATTTTTCCAATAATATTTTGCCATATGCAGTTATTTATGCGTGTCATCCAAATCATTTACTAAGGCATCTATTCAGAGTATGAAATTAGTCTGAAATGATTTACAATTTAATCCATTCAGAGTTGCGCTGAATTATTTACGGTGGTTTCTCACACTACAATAGTAACAGCCTACAATACTTTGATACAGATAACAAAAAGTGGATATTTACCTAGAAATCCAACAGCCTGGAAGTGAAAACTGTTTTCTCCATGGGAAATTATTATGTTTTTGACTGATGTAACTGACTGTTAGGACACCTGTTGCGAGGCTCTATTGAACCCATCTGTGGATCATGTTTATAGCTAAATATACTACGAAAAAACTAATTACCCCTGATCCCATTCATAAAATTCCACTAATCAGAGAGTTGCAGTGAACAAATAGCAGAAAAAAAGATATTTTCTTATATTAAACATTGCAAATCATATAATTCAAGTCAGTCTCTTTTATACTACTAAAATGTATTAGTATTTTTACAGATAAATGCTGATAAGTGTGTGGTTTTACACCCTGTTACAACTAACCCCGCTGGGTCGTGTTTTCCCCAAAACTGGCTAGCAGTCACTGTGTGTTTTATACATCTTTCAAAATGGTTTCATCTTTTAGCCTAGAGGACGGTAATCACAACAATATGAGATTTCAAGTACATACTTTTACAGATTTTTTTTAAAAGAAAAAAATATTGACTATAATAAAAATACTTTCATGCTGCAAAAATGGTTTCCTGTGTTTCTTATCCAAATTTCGCCGAACTTTTTCAATAATTGGCAGGAAGACGTCTGTCGGCACTGTGGTAAAAACCTTGGAAGCGTGCCATGGTTAACCCTGAGTAAATACCTTAAAATTTCATGTTACAGTTTACCCCGCATTACTCTGTGCCCCGCGCTTCACACAGTCTTATACCTTTGTCTTTTCCCTGATTTTAATTTTCTTTACTATAAAACTGAAAAAAATTGCGTGAGCACTAATGAACTACATGTGGATGGACAGCCAAAAAAATCCAAAAACATGAGCATTTAAGGCCTCAAACTGGGTTCCTGGAGGGTCTCAGCTCTACACAGTTTTGCTCCAACCCTAATTAAACACAGCTGATCCAACTAATCAAGATGTTCAAGACTACTGGAGACTTTTAAGCAGGTGTAAGTTAAAGGTGGTAGGAGCTAAACTGTGCAGAGCTGTGGCCCTCTAGGAATTGAGTTTGAGACTACTGATTTAAAGCAACAGATGACAAAACTACATCACGCATAACATTATTGTCAGTTGTGTATATTTAGTGTGATGCTAAAGCGATATTTACTTTATGGACAATAGCTAGAAATGTGTCTTTTAATTTAATTAGTGTAATTTAATAATCTGGTGACGCAGTGGTGCAGTGGGTAGCGATGTCGCCTCACAGCAAGAAGGTCGCTGGTTCGAGCCCCGACTGGGTCAGTTGGCATTTCTGTGTGGAGTTTGCTTGTTCTCCCCGTGTTTGCGTGGGTTTCCTCTGTGTGCTCCGGTTTCCCCCACAGTCCAAAGACATGTGGTATAGGTGAACTGGGTAGGCTAAAATTGTCCGCAGTGTATGTGTGTGAATGAGTGTGTATGGATGTTTCCCAGTGATGGATTGCAGCTGGAAAACATGCTGGATAAGTTGGCGGTTCATTCCGCTGTGGCGACCCCAGATTAATGAATGAACTTACTAATCAAATCAATATCCTATCAATACAGGAAAGGCTACAGCACAGCTATAAAGAAAAAATACACACATTTATGGACAGGACCTGACTAAATATTATGCAGTATTTCCAAATAACTTGAAGTAATTGCAAATTTCTATTTTATACATGCATAGAAGTATCATAAATGAGGGATGCATTTTGAATTGTCCCATATTGAGAAAAAAAGGATATTTTTTGCTGAAATTAGGTCTAAGAATTTAATGGTGACCCCCCAAAAAGCATCTAAATAAAGTTAACATATTCCCAACTAATAATCTAAATATAGTGGTTAGATTACATGAGTGAAATGTGTTATGAGTAGGCCCACACGGAATCTGCTCACACAGAAATCTGCAGATTTTTAGCCCATCATTGGGTCTATGTATTTACTTGTGTAAATGTGTGTAAATGTATTTAAATTAATTTAACTAATATTATTATGATATAATAATAGTAATATTAAAATGTTCATATGATTTATGTACAATACAGTTTGTAAAGTCATGTTTTCTAAATTTTAGTAGATATATTATACGAGAGACTTGCTTTATTTACCAAATAAGTGGATCTAGTTGGATTTGCATTGTAAACATTAAATAAAGTTATGATCGAGGGGTTGTTAAAAGGGATAAGGGGCTTAGCCCCAAAGAAGCCCCTCCCCCCAATGCACCCTGCTGAACACCCCCTGTAACCATCCCCACCCCCCCTTATGGATTACTTGCAAGGCATTATTACATTATTTAATAAATTATACTGGACAACAATGCATTTATTGAACAATATAGACCTTTATATGTTGTTTGTTCTTCTTATCTGGCATTTCAATGGCATTTCCAATCATCTGTCATTTTCTACCATTTCTATCATAAAGTCGATTCATAACCTGATGCTAACTGACATAGAATATTACATTAGAATATAGCTTTATAATAATTGTCTAGATGCATGAACTCACTGTGATTCAACTATTTCAGAAACAGATGTGACTGCCATTTCTAGATAAATATGTCTAGATTGCTATATCATATCTAGAAAGCTAGTATTATTTACGTTTTTTCTGAATAATTTGCATGTATTTACATTATAATGACGCACATTTTATTGATTACAGTTATTTTATTTCACAAAAACTACACACATATTATACTGTGAAAACAAATATTAAGCTTTATCATATAAGTATATATTATAAGTTGGCGGTTCATTCCACTGTGGCAACCCCTGATAAATAAGCAACTAAGCCAAAGGAAAAGGAATGAATGTAATGTGTTATTATGACTTATACATATTAACATTGAGTTTAGATTTTTTGCATGCACCACTTAGGAACATGAAAGGCTGGATTTTTAGGGCAAAGGTTTCATAGGCTGCAGCACATCTATATGCATCTACATCATAACTAGAAGTATGGCAAATTTCGATTTGATAAATGCATAATAGCATCATAAACGAGGGATATATTTTGAAGTGTTCCATAATAAAAAAAAAAATAGGTCTAAGAAATTAATGGTGGCCTCAAAAAATTATCTAAATAAAGTTTTTAACATATTCCCAAATAATAATCTAAGTATAGTGGTTGGATTACATGAGTGACGTGTTTTGATGACTTGACTTTTTGCACGCACCACTTAGGAACATGAAAGGCTGGATAGAAGTAATACTCCTTTTGCACAAGTCTGTATTTCTAAAAGTTTCATAGGTTGCAGCACGACTACAATAAAAATGGATGGGCTAGCCACCCGCTGCGTCAAATTTCCTCCCGTACACACATTTCTTGAAATATTGAAAGTTTCCGACTTCAGTTAGCGACCTAGTTTTAAAGAGCAGGTCTCCAGATAAAACCAAATTCAATTATTAAGCGACAAGAAGATTAATTATAAAATTAATGACAAAAGGCAAACCAGTGCATTCACTGGCCCTGCGCATACTGAGACATGGAAAATAAAGACGACGAACACAAACTGTTGACAGGCATCATCAAATGTTTTTTGTGAGTGTGTGTGTGTGTGCTATTCCTATGATGACATGCCCCATTTCAGGGCCTCACTGCCCCCTGGTGAAACCCTGAATTTGTGTTGCTATAATAATTACAGTCACCGGGGAGCCGGCCTGCCTGTAGCCGAGCCATCAACAAGCTACAGAAAACAGCTTTGGAAATGAGAAACAGCATGCTAACACTTGTAATGGGTGTTTTTGTAACATATTTATTAGTACTCTCATATACTTTTTACATATTCGTTTGTTATGACATATATTTTTTTTTGGAGAATGGGATGGCGTGAGAGGGGAAATGTAACTTCTGAACCCATTTAATTACAAGAGCATGTTCACAGTCCCATCGAGTACACTACAACAGAGAGTTTCCTAAAATGAATGGGTGACTTTTTAAAACTATCGGTTTATTTATTTTGTTTTTTTCTCCCTAACACTGTGACAGGGTCAGGTACAGGGCCGGAGTAGTTTTGGATCGTATCTTTTCAGGAAGGAATGGACAGGAGAAATAAAGAGATGAGGAGAAAACGGCGCACAATACACACAACGAATCTACACACTCATCATGCAGCACCAAGATCTCTAATCGGTCTTCATCATCATACACCACTATTAGGTTTGATTGGGGAAACACTGGCAGCACCTTCAGGGAAAAGGTCAGGCCACTGAAGGGGATTTTAATGCTGTGTTACTGCATAATCGCACAATAAACGCTAAACTTATACTGATATTCAACACATCTACATACTGATGGATCGTTGATGATGTTATTGTCACTACTTGAAGGTTTGAGTGCCCGACTAAAAGTGAATAGTTTGGGAATGTTTTCAAACTGGCCTAGTGGAATAAATGCATACAGTAGTCTACAAACAACCAAATAAGGCATCCAAAAAAAGTAAAATAATAATAAAAATCAACATAAAACAAAAGGTTGGTCTTTGGTCTCAGCTGAAGCAGAAATAATGCTCTTCTGCTGACCAAATAAGCCATAATCTTGATTTCCAAAACAAAATCAAAATAAACATGAATGTCGTCCACAGGCTTTGTGCAAAAAGTAAACCTCATGTTTTCAAACCCTGCTGATTCAGTCAAGTAGTTTTTCTTTGTTTCTTTGTTTGTTTTTTTGAGATTTTGTGCAGTGATATCATGCATCGGGTCACAAAACATGACAATACGAGTAAGATGACTCCATCCAACCCAAGATTGGTCCTATGTTTTTCCAAGCAAAGTCTATATACACGTTAAAAGTAATTTTGCAATTGGGTGAATGGGACGTGTGATTGAACCCATCAGGGTTTTTAGAGTTACTCAGGACTCTCTGGACGCTCGCATCCAGATGTAACAGCACTTGATTGCTGCGTGTGTGTGTTTGTGTGTGTGAATGAGTGCCACATGGTAACTCATGATGACGTACGTGAGTGGAGTTTGCTGTTGTTGGATCTGGGTTATTTGGAGGGTGGTATTTTATGTGGGCTGATCTCTCTGTGGGGCAGAGATGTGTAGTGAGGGCGGCGCTCGCCCGCTCCATTCTTTCAGCTCTCCGTCCTTGAAGAGCAGGTTGATTGCGGGGAGGGGGACGCCAGACTCTGCCGGAGGCTGACTCAGGGGACCCGAGACCCCGCTGTCAGGGTCCGCAGGCTGTTTTCCGTCCTGCGAGAGACGGTGAAAAATAGGAAATTCACAACACGTACAAAGAACACCTGACAGTGAAAAAATACTAGGCGTCTCTGATTCCTTCTGCACATTTTTATAGAGATTGCACTCTAAAAGAGCAATTTCTAGCTGATGAAATATTTCAGCACAGACCATAGAAATTTCTAACACTTAATAGGGTTTCATTGGGTTCTTGCAATTTTAAAAGTGCCTGATATTTCCAGGTTTTCACTGTGTGTCTGTAATACTGTACAACTGAATGACATCTTTGATGTAAGACTGGCACTGCTAGTGTGTATTTATTCACTTTTTAAAGGGCTAGATCACCAAAAAGAAAAAAAAAGAAACATTACTCACCCTCATGTGGTTCTAAACCTTTACGAATTTCTTTCTTCTGATGAACATAAAATATATACAGTTAAAGTCAGAATTATTAGCCCCCCCCTTTGATTTTTTTTGTCCTTTTTTAAATATTTCCCAAATGCTGTTTAACAGGGCAAGGTAATTTTCACAGTATGTCTGATAATATTTGTTCTTCTGGAGAAAGTCTTATTTGTTTTATTTTGGCTAGAATAAAAGCAGTTATACATTTTTTAAATGCCATTTTAAGGACAAAATTATTAGCCCCTTTAAGCTAATTTTTTTTTCAATAGTCTACAGAACAAACCATCGTCATACAATAACTTGCCTAATTACCCTAACCTGCCTAGTTAACCTAATTAACCTAGTTAAGACTTTAAATGTCACTTTAAGCTGTATAGAAGTGTCTTGAAAAATATCTAGTAAAATATTATTTACTGTCATCATGGCAAAGATATAAATAAATCAGTTATTAGAAATGAGTTATTAAAACTATTATGTCTAGAAATGTGTTGAAAAAATCTACTTTCCTATAAACAGAAATTGGGGAAAAAAATAAACAGGGGTGCTAATAATTCTGACTTCAACTGTAAAAGATATAATGGAAGTGAATTGCCCTTCAATCTTCAAAACATCTTTTATGCTCATCAGAAGAAAGAAATTCAAACAGGTTTATAACAAGTTGAGTCAATAGGGAAATAATTAAAATTTTTAAATTGAGAACTATCCCTTATACAGAGTGAATTACAAAAAGTATACAATTAGAAAAATGTTATTAAAGAAGTTCCAAATTAACACATTTGTTAATTTGTTATTGTTGTTCAGGTAAAACCCTTTTTAATTTGCATAAAAAATGGTGTAGTCCAGTAAAAAGTGAGTCATGATGGTGGCTTTTCCACTGTTAAAACACGTTATATTTGTAACAGTATAAAATCAAAGAGGATTTACCTGGAATGACTGAACAAAACTGAGAACTTTTAATGCTAGTTTTCGACTGGAATGTAGCAACTCTTGAAGACTGCAAAGGAAACAAAGTATAATACATATTATTTTAGACATTTAATAAATGATCTGACTTTCTTTATTTAAAGTGACTTACAAATGAGAAGCATTAGAAACAATAGAAGCAACAAAAATAAACCAACAAAAGAGTAACAATGAGTCCTAAACAGTCTAACAGTGCATTTTTAATTCAGTGTATTTAAATCATATTTAAGTGATTGTTTGTCTTTGTATGATAGTACAACAATGTGTTATTTACATATAGAAGCTTGTGGAGAGCAAGTAAATCTGAAGTAGTGAGTATATGTATTACAGGTCTAATATTTATTTAATCTTTAAATATTTACATCTAATGGAGGTTGTTGAAGCGAAGACATTTAAATATGCTTAATTTTTCTTAATGAATATATTCAAGATTACATTATGAAAGAAAAAACATTGTTTCTGATATGAAAGTCATTTGTTAGTGTTGATTGATCTTTGTAGACTTACATTGTTTCATTAAACAATATTAACAGATACAACATTTGTTTTAATAACCTATTAGTAAATGTCAAAATTAACAGTAATAATGATAAATGTTTTTAGGTGTCTTTAAAATGGGGTTAACTAATGTTAACAAATAAAGAGTTTTTAAAAAAACGTATGTATATGTTCTCTTTTTGCCACTCTTATCAGTACAGATAATGGGCAGGACTGGATTGGGAAAGTAACATGATGAATTCAAATATTTTTCTCCAGAAAAATCTGCAGAGATGCACTGACACATTGAGCTCTGGTGCTCTTCATAGCTCTGTATGCCAGAGCATGTCTGCAAACACAGTGATTTTAAACACTCTTATGCACAGTAAAAATGAGCCATTTGTTCTAGTTGTCACCTGTCTTTGCTGCAGAGTTTGTGGGAGACGATCCTCTGACATACTTTGCGGTTTAACTCAGAGCTGAAGAGAGGCATCCCGAAGCAGAGCTCCAGAGGAACCCACTCATCCTCACTGGACGATGCTGAGAGAGTGGAAAATGAAATGAAATTAATAATAAATAATTAACTGAAATTGCTTACTAGCCCTCAGAACTCAATGTTTAAATTAGGGCTGTCAATTTAACATGTTCATTTGTTTAGTTAACTATATATATATATATATATAGAGAGAGAGAGAGAGAGAGAGAGAGAGAGAGAGAGAGAGAGAGAGAGAGAGAGAGAGAGAGAGAGAGAGAGAGAGAGAGAGAGAGAGAGAGAGAGAGAGAGAGAGAGAGAGAGAGAGAGAGAGAGAGAGAGAGAGAGAGAGAGAGAGAGTAAGTCAGAATTATTAGCCCCCCTTTGAACTTTTTTTCTTTTTTAAATTGAAAGATTCACAGTATGTCTGATAAGATTTTTTCTTCTAGGGAAAGTCTTATTTGTTTTATTTTGGCTAGAATAAAAGCCGTTTTTAAATTTTTAAATCATTTTAAGGTCAAAATTATTAGCCCCTTTAAGCTATATATATATTTTTCAATATTCTACAGAACAAACCATCGTTATACAATAATTTGCCTAATTACCCTGACCTGCCTTAACCTTATTAACCTAGTTAAGACTTTAAATGTCACTTTAAGCTGTATAGAAGTGTCTTGAAAAATATCTAGTCAAATATATTTTACTGTCATCATAGCAAAGATAAAATAAATCAGTTATTAGAAATGAATTATTAAAAGTATTATGTTTAGAAATGTGTTGAAAAAATCTTCTCTCCGTTAAACAGAAATGGGGGGGAATAAACAGGGGGTCGAATAATTCAGGGGGGCTAATAAATCTGACTTCAACTGTGTGTATATATATATATATATATATATATATATGTGTTCTCAGCCCACTCCTGTACTCCCTGTACACACATGACTGTACATCCAAACACAGCTCCAATGTCATCATTAAATTTGCTGATGACACAACGGTGGTGGGCCTAATCACCGATAATGATGAGACGGCCTACAGAGAGGAGGTGCACGCTCTGACGCAATGGTGTCAGGAAAACCACCTCTCACTCAACATCAGCAAAACCAAGGAGCTGGTGGTGGATTTCAGGAGAGAGAAGAAAGAAAACACACTCCCATCACCATCAACGGGACACCAGTGGAGAGAGTCATCACTTTCAAGTTTCTTGGAGTACACATCGCTGAGGATCTGACATGGACTGCCCACACAGATGCAGTGCTGAGGAAGGCACAACAACACCTCTTCTTCCTCAGGCGTCTCAGGAGGTTTGGAATGAGCCCCCATATCCTCCGCTCATTCTACACCTGCACTGTGAAGAGCATCCTGACTGGCTGCATCACCACCTGGTACGAAAACAGCACCAGCAGCTATCGCAAAGGTCTACATAGGATTGTGCGAACTGCTGGACGCGTAGTAGGAGGTGAGCTTCCCTCCCTCCAGGACATCTATACCAGGAGGTGCATGAGGAAAGCCAAGAGAATCATCAGCGACTCCAGCCACCCAAGCCATAGACTTTTCTCTCTGCTACCCTCAGGCTGACGGTTCCGCAGCATCCGGTCACGCACCAGCCGTCTGAAGGAAAGTTTCTTCCCTCAGACTATCAGGCTGATGAACACTTGACACACCCCACACAAACTCTTCCATACCTCGCACTGCACACCATCAAGATGTAGCATGCACTGCCTTTTAACAAATCCATACTTAAAACAATACTGCCTACGTATCGCTGTCAACATTGCCAATTTTACATTGTCTTGTTTTTTTGTGAGTATGTTGTTGTATATTGCACTGTCTGTATTTTGCACTGTCTGTATTTTGCACTGTCGTTGTATTTACACTGTCTGTATTTTGCACTGTCTGGAGCCAGCACCTAAGCTTTTCACTCATCATAGCACACGTGCTGCTGATGATGTGACAATAAAAGTGATTTGATTTTGATTTGAATTTGCATAATACACGGCCTAACCAGCTCCTTTTAAGGGCTTTCTAATAAGCGGCAATTGAAAAGCAGAAAAATATAAGACAAATTATAAATTAAGAAGAGAGTTATGCACCTGTGTGGAGTTTGCATGTTCTCCCTGCGTTCGCGTGGGTTTCCTCCGGGTGCTCCGGTTTCCCCCACAAGTCCAAAGACATGCTGTACAGGTGAATTAGGTAGGCTAAATTGTCCGTAGGGTATGAGTGTGAATGAGTGTGTATGGATGTTTCCCAGAGATGGGTTGCGGCTGGAAGGGCATCTGCTGCGTAAAAACATATGCTGGATAAATTGGCGGTTCATTCCACTGTGGTGACCCCAGATTAATAAAGGGACTAAGCCGAAAAGAAAATGAATTAATGAATATCAGGGGTGTCCAAACTGTTCTTAGATTTGAACCTGTTCTACCCATCAGATTTTGCTACCAGTGTAAATTTTAATGTGGAGTAGTGTGATATGAAGCTGTAATATCGCCCTAACCTACCTAATTCCTAACCCCAACCTCAGAACCATTCAAATACAGTGTTGGTAGCATATTCTGATGAGTAGGATAAAATGTCAGGACACCTGTGTTCTGCTGAGTTTAGCTCCAACATGTTTCAACACACCTGCCAGGAAGTTTCTAGGATACCAAGTAAGAGCTTGATTAGCTGGTTCAGGTGTGTTTGATTAGGGTTGAAGCTAAACTCTACAGGACACCGGCCCTTCAGGACTGAGTTTGGACACCCCTGGCATACATGATTATTGCGTATGTGTGGTAAAAGTCGTTCTTGAATTTTTTCGGAGATTTAGAACAAATTTTAGTACGAAAGTTTTGACGAATCATGATTTATTCGAGAAAACGTTTTTAGACACATTTCACGCATAAATATGTGGGTACGGCTGTTTAGTGAATGAGACCCAGGCTGCGTCCGAAATCGCATACTTCCATACTGTATAATACGCTAAAAACAGTATGCGAGCTGAGTAGTATGTCCGAATTCATAGAATTTGAAAAACAGTACGCGAGAAGTACCCGGATAACCTGCTTCTGATGAGATTCTGATGTGCACATCCGATGGACACTATACTATCCCATGATGCACCACAAGAGAATTCATGAATGGGAGTGAAGTGACGCAACTGACACGGGTAGGTCAC
Source organism: Danio kyathit (assembly GCA_903798195.1). Classification (NCBI taxonomy): domain Eukaryota; kingdom Metazoa; phylum Chordata; class Actinopteri; order Cypriniformes; family Danionidae; genus Danio; species Danio kyathit. The sequence goes on along the minus strand of LR812537.1, from coordinate 40,020,663 downwards.
ATAATTATGACAAAATTGCGGATGTAGTACATCCGAGTTCCATTCATACTACTCACATTCACACTGTATAAAACGTCCTTCTCTAACGGTATAGTAAATTCAAATTCAAATGTAGTAGGCGATTTTGGACGCAGCCCCAATGTTTTGGAGCAGCAATAAATGGTCTGTAAACATACCGATATACCAAAAACAATTCTCAGTTGAATCAAAATTTTTCTTTTTAAAAGACACTTTTTATAAATGTTGACATGTTGCTCACATTTATCACAATAACAACGTTACATTTGACTCCTGGGGATAATTTCTCAGCTAAATATAATATGCAGTTAATTAATTGCAACACTCTATATTTTGAAATGTAATCTATTAACAGGCCTAGTTTAAATCCATTCCTTGTTTCTTTCAAAGAAATCTGCAGATTCAGTCAGAGACCTACCTTCTGTTCCCTGCTTCTTACCGCCATCTCCATTATTCTCCTCCGTCACCAACTCGAAAGATTCATTGCTTCCATTGGCATCCAGCACTCCGCTAAGCTCAGCGTCTCCTGCGAGCAAAACAAAGACAGTGAATCTCAAGGTAGCGTTCAGGTTCCACTCTGATTAGTGATGCAATCAAACATGCGGCCTGCAATTAAAACATTCATTGAATTAGAGAAAACACTGCTGCTGAGAGTTTGAACTGGTTGCTCTCATTCTAATCTAATTGCAGCACTTATCAGTGGCTAACGATTAGCGTGGAAGCCCGTTTTTATCAGGCATTGGTTAAACGGATGGTGTGGATTGAGAAGAGGCTCTCGGACACACCGTCGACGTCGCTGGCTCGTCTGCGATGTCTGTTGTTGTGGTTCAGCATGGTGATGTAGCCACACTGGTGCTCCAGATCCACTTTGTCCCGTAGGATCTTAAGGGCTTTGTGCGCACACATGTTGGAATAGGAGAACTCTGGGAGAGGGAACACAAATCAGAGCGGACTGTTAGAATGGCTGGGCTTTTACAGAGCTTTTTAAAATATATGGTCTCCTTTTATAGATCGCTTTCCTTCAGGCGTGACAGAAATGGTTTTGTTTGTCAATTAGGGGTTTTTAGGGTTCATAGAGAGTGTTTTTTGTGTTCTAGTGTTTGTTTTTGTTCATTCAAATGACATGTCTTTACTGTAGGATTGTACTGTTGGAGGTATATCTGAAGGACATACAGTTGAAGACAAAGTTATTTGCTCTCTGGTTAAATTTGAATTCCTTTTCAATTATTTCCCAAATGATGTTTAATAGAACAAAGAAATTTTAACAGTATTTCCTATAATATTTTTTCTTCTGAAGATTAGTTTCGGTTGGTTTAAATTTTTTTAAAAACCATTTCAAGGTCAATATTATTAGCTCCCTTAGGCAGTATTTTTTAAAATTGTCTACAGCAGCGGTTCCCAACAGGGGGGTCCCGGCCCACAAGGGGCCTCAGCAAACTCTGTGGGGGGGTCGCGTCATATTTAAAAAATTTCTTAGAAGTGTACAATGCTAAGGGGAAAAGGTCCAGTGAATGACCCATGAACTGCCAACGTATGGATTCACAAGCCAGTTGTCAACAAATCAGGTGAATCCAGCATGGCTCTGCAAGAAGATTAACTGATGGAGATCGCAAATGACGGCGGCCTTTTAGGGGCCGTTCGCATATCGCGTATTTCTATGACTCCTGCGAGCTCACCGCAAGTCACGTGGCAAGAATTGTCTGATCAGCTTCAGCTTGTATGGAATATTCACATTTCGGTAAGACAAATTTTCTTAGATGAACACAGAACACAAACACTGCAGTGCTTTGTAATTTTCTCCATAAATAAAACTTGTATCCGAGTGACAGCAATGTTTTGTCAGCTTGTCATCCTCTGAGAAAACACCGAACCAGTTACAAATGGCGTACTAATGTTTTGCTTTTATTTTTTACATTGGGCTATTATTTGTGCATAAACAGATCTAGATATAGTAATAAACATACCGTTTGTTTGAAAACAACATTTTTTGTCATCATTACTGCAAACTTATATGAGCGATAATTTAATTAAATGTGGAGGGGGCCTTACAATATTTTTCAGGGGAAAAGGGGGTCTCAGGCAAAAAAACGTTGGGAACCACTGGTCTACAGAATAAACCACTGTTATACAGTGACTTTACCTATTACCTAATACCTTAATTAACCAAGTAAAGCCTTTAAATTACACTTTAAGCTTGAAATTTTTCTGGTAAAATATTATTTACTTTCATCATGGCAAAGATAAAAGAAATCAGTTATTAGAGAGATGAGTTATTAAAATGATTATATTTAGAAATGTGTTAAAAAAATCTTGTCTTCATTAAACATAAATTGGGGGAAAAAATATGAAGGGGGGATAATAATTCTGGAGGGCTAATAATTCTGCTGTATGTCTGGGAAATATCTATTATTTTGTCTGTGTGCTTTTCCAGAGGTGAAGACTGTTTAAGTTTGTGACTATTTAGTCACCAATAATAAGCTTAAGAGATGGTATCTTGTTTCCTTTTTTCCCCTCCATCAATTTTTTTATTATTATTCTTTTCCTCTTTAACCTTTTATTTATTTACTTATTTGTTAATTGATGAGTTCATTTATTTAATGTTATTATTTGTGATACGCTTTTGTAGTCCATTTGGGGTGGGCAATTCATTTTTCCAAGTGGCCACATTAGACTCTGGGGCGGTTTTAGAGGGCCAGACCAATACAGTTAATTTGCTTTATAAAAAAAAATAAAATAAAAAAACATTCTGAGAAACTATTCAATAAACATTTATAAAAGCTCTAAAGTTTAAATAAGAATCAATTTTACACAAAAATTATTTTAAAGACCAGCATCACAATATCAACTTCATATAAATACCACAGGGTTGTTTGTTTGATTGCTTCACCTTAGTAATCTTTATTTATTTATTTATTCCTTCATTTTTTTATGTTCAGTGAGAGAATTCTAGCCTGTATTGGGCTGAACAAATGCACTGAATGTGAGGTGGATATGTGATGCAATGATCATCACTTAGAGAGGATCTGTATCTGGATTTGTTAAATCGTTAATCTTGAGGTAATTAGTCTACCTTTATTGCTGTGTAATTCCATACAAAGTGTGAAGCTGCCTGTTTGGTTCCTGTCACATGACTTGTGGTGGTTCGCTCGGTCTGATTTGGACCTATGTCACAATATCCCTAAAAGTTGTTTCTAATTGACTGCATTTATGAAAGCACATTGTACATTCATCCTGATAATTCTGAATAACCATGTCACAAAAAATAAGAATGGCTGGACTGATCAGAGTGACAACAAGACATCTACAATTACTTGGACACAAAATACACACATTTTTGAAAATGTAAGGTCCTGATGACATTCATTGATGTGGAAATCTTTATTTCCTATATTCAGTCCGTTAAAGGGATAGTTAACCACAAAAAAAAATGACAATTGACTGACTATTTAAGTTGCTTAAATACCCTAATTTAACAAAAACCTTGTCCTTGCTTAAGATAAGTCCTATTTGTGAAACTGAGCTTATATGTATAAACAACTGAGATTTTACCTCCTTTAAGGTCTTCCTCGTCAAATGGGAAGGGGACATGGACAGTCTCACCATGTCCATGCATGCCATGACCCTGAACAGAATGAGAAATGTTGCTGTTTTGGTATGTTTAAGTAAAAGATTATGTTTGATTCAGAACTTTAGGGGGTTCAGAGTCTCCTATGTTACCTGAATGAGCACAGCAGAGTGGGTGAGGGCATCATTTAGCATTGTTAGCACGTTGGATGATGGGACAACCCCGGGATCATGACCCCATGATGTTATAAGCAGTCGGTCATAGGCCTGAGTAACATGCAAAATTATTATATAAGCATTGTTTCCTGTTAAAATTTGATTAATGTAAAATAAACATGGTGATTCTTTAGAATAGGGAACACATACTAGCCCCTTTCACACAGTGATACAGGTAAATATCCGGAAAATCACCAGAACAACTTTACCGGTAAATAAAAAAAAGCGCTGTTGACACAGACAAGAACGTTCCGTAATTTTTCCAGAAAAGACCATTCACACATCCTTTCCAAAATACCGGTAAATTCTGACATAATTAAACAGAAATGACCTCTAAACGGCTGCGCTTGTATTTGTAAACACAGAATATGTGTGCGTGCTGGCGCTCACCGGCTGCCTTACGTGCACACGCGTCAAGCAACTGAAGTAGAACTTGAAGGTAAACAAACAGCGGCTTATCATAAGCATTTTTTTATTTTAATTTTGTCCACATTTGCATTAAAAGGCAGATAGAAATGTTATCCGACTAACATCTAGCAGCTAAATGTGTCTAGAAAAATATTCAAAGGCTTTTATTTTCATAAACAGCGCGGATGTGAATGTGTCTGAGTGTTCAGACTGGCTCAAATAGACGTCTCACGTCCTTCTGTGTTCACACAAAGCAGCATTCCGGCAAATTACCGGTAATGTTACAACTTCTCTTTCCAGAAAATTGCCAGAACGAATTTACCGATATTTTCAAAAAGGGCCTGTTCACACATGATCCCTATCTGGAAAATTGCCGGTAATGTGTGACAGGGGCTATTGACTAAAGGTTTTCCATCAGTAAAACCCTAAGACTTTGAATGTAGAATATGGTCATATGTGCTTTATAATTGCTAAAATGTTGCTAACTAAAGTTCACTGCATTGAGGTTTCATTAAAATATTGGTCGAATGAATGCATGCTCAGCAGAAGAGATTAGCATTAACAATTCAACAAATAAATAATATTGTTTTTCTTTCAATTTATTTATTTACAATGAATGTACTGCGCTTAAATATTTTAGAATATTTTTCTTTGTTTTATAAATACAGAAAAAGAACAACACTCCCATGATTACGAAAAAACAATAAATAGCAAGAGGTTCTGACAAAAAATTTTCTTTTAAAAAATATATAACATATGTCTAATATTAAATAAACAATTTATTATTATTTTTTTAAAAAAGCTCAATTTAAACTAACTAGTATTCAATGACTCATTCATTTCATTACTGAATGAATCAGCGCTTTTGAATGAATCTTTTATGATCTATGATTCAGTAACAATACATTTTTTTACAGCTGCTCATCGCCACCTATTGGCATAGTAATATAACTGCTACAATACTTATTTGAAGCTTTGTGTAACTTTATATTCAAACTATACCACGTTATCCCAGTATTTCTTTGATTTGTAACATAAATAACAATACTGTCTGATTGAAAATATTAAAGATTAAAAGCTGTTACTAGTGACAACTGCTCTCTCTGGGACAACGCATATTTAAATATACTGTATATCTGTAATCAAATCTGTCAAAGATTTTATTAAAACTAATTTATTAAAAAAAGGTACAATTCTAATGTGCAATAAAGTGCAAAAAAGTATTATAAAATGAATATTTGAATGCTGACACCAACCTGGAAGATGTCTGGAAGCTTCCGGAGCCTGGAGCCCTTGGACAGTAGCAGTGAAGGAGGGCCTTGGCCAGTGACTGAGTACAGGTACAGTTTGAACCAGATGGAGCTGACTTCAGGAATGGCTGGACCAATGTGCTGAAAGAAACATATCATAAAAGTACTTCATCATAGACGTCTTCATAGTAGAGGTGTGGTTCTACACTGGTCTCACGCTTTGGTTCGGTTACGATTATCTTGCCATCGATTCGGTTCAATTCGATATCTCGGTGCATCACGGTGCATTGACAATGCTTTCCGTACACAATTGCTTTCCCGAAAGGAAAAGGAGAGTTTCCTCCTGTTGTCCACAATCTGTTTTATATTCTGCCTCTTTGTATTCTGTACTTTGTGCTGTAAGATTAAGTCAGTTTAAATCTGGTGCCAGGTTCTGGATCCTGGCATGCATCTTTATGGTGGCTCTGAATTGCCAAAGCACCTCTCAAAATGTTTATTACAAAGGAAAAAACCCAGAAGATTAGACACCCTCTGAATTTTATGACAAAATTTGGAGGCAAATATAACTGATACGTGAGGTAGTATTTACTTTTCAAATAAATATTTTGACCAAAAATGACAATTTCCTCAACATCTACTTACACTCAAGCGGTTCTAATCATTTATTAAATTATTTCTTCTGTTTAACACAAAACAAGATATTCTGAAGCATGTTGGAAAAGAAACAGCCATTGACTTCCAAAGTATTTTTTGTTTCTACTACTGGATGTCAATGGCTACTTTTTCCCCAACATTCCTCAGTATATCTTGCTTTGTGTTAAACAGAAGTTCCTTAAAGGCAAGTCATTTCACTTGCCGGTCATCTTTGAAATGCCTCTCGGGCAGTATGCTTGGGCATTCTGTTTGATTGGGGGAAAATTTCTCCAAAATTGCTTGCCAAGCTTACGATTACATTTCGTATTAGGAATCAACTATAAAATTAAACAACAACTGTGTCTTTAGGTTTATTTCTAAACGTTCGAAAAACACCAAATAAACAACCATAACATGAACATCGAAATGTGCAGCAGCGGTGAATGTTTGTTGATGGTAAGGTCATCGATAGAACAAAAAAGAAATGCAACCCTTGCGACAAAACTAGACGGAGCACTTTTCCTCCTTACAAAAATAAATAGTAAAGTGTATAGCGTGTACACCTCTGTTAGTGAATGCTACCGAATACTGTAGCATAGTAAAGTGATAAACTGTAATAAATACTGTAACGTTAGTGCAAACTCTGCTGCATTGTGGTGTATAATTATAGCGTAGAAAACTGAAGCCTATTGAATAACCTGTTTATTGCTACAGTTGTGTCGTACCACAGAGACAATATAATTACTACGACTGGTACTACTTTGGTATGCTTCAAAACTATAGTATTTTCTATAGTATTTTTCATATAACGTAATAGCTTATACAGTATCTACCGCCTCGATGACAGGCAGTAGATACTGTATAATTTATAAAGTATATTAATAATATATACTAATATATTTTAGCTCAGTAAAAATCTAGGCCCCTCTTCATCATATAAGGATCATGCCCAACATATGATATGTGGTTATTTTCTATTTATATCGCCTTTGAAATGTGGTATAATTCGCAAATATACAGACTTTCCTCTATTTCTAGCCTTTCCTCTGTTTTTACTTCCTGCCCTTCATATGTATTTAGCATGTCACCAGAACCATGTGATTGTAAACAATCTATTGAAAGTTACACTTTTCCCCATTCAAAACTATACACGTGACATGTCTTATGTATTCTATTGTCTGGGGTTAAACATTAAAGAAAGACTGGAAACATTGGAAAAATGGAAGAGTGATTAAATGATGACAGAATTTAAATTTTTAGGTGAACTTTCTCCTTACCATGTAAAAAAAACTTGAACAAGAATGTGCAAGGACCCTTAACATGTAATGTAAAGTGATGTATACTGTAACTAACCCCTAGGATAAACGGTGATCTTATTTGTGCTTTCAAACATTACATAAAAAAAAACATTATGGAAATGCATAATTGTAGTTTGCTAGCCAATGTTTTATACACGATGCATCTTTTATAAAGAACCCCAAAGGCAAAGAAAGACCTATTTAGCTTGAATCATACTCTCAAGAGGACAAGCACAGAGTGAGCACACAGTCCTGTAAGTCTCAGCAGTCGCACATCACTCTCTGTGGGTCTGAATACAGTCTCGTGGGTGAACTGTGGATACCTGAGGTGTGCAGCTGCTGATTGGCCGGATCTCGTTGCTGAGTGGAGCCATAGAAACTAGCAGTTTGTAGTTCTTGTTCAACACGCGGCTGCAGGTGGCGGGATCCAATCCCAGCAGGCTTTCACAGCGGAGGAGGTCCAGAGGCAGGCCTGATGACACACATAGCAGTGCCAAAGAGGACGGGTAAACATGTGAATACTTGTACCACTCCATAATTTAAATTAAATTTAATTCAGTAAAGAGCGCACAAGTGATACTGTTTAAATAAGGACATGGATAGTGAAGCATGTTAGCTAACAGATTTAAATAACATGCCAGTAATTCTTAATTGGGCGTATGCATTATTCATCACGTTAGAATTTCAATGAAATGCTTGTTGATATTTAAAAATAAAACACAGTGAGGAAATTTTAATTAAAACTATGAAAAAAAACAAAATCGTGCAAAGTTACATGAACAAAATTGCAGTGTTTTACACACTGTTCTTTAATAAATTAACAAAAGGAAGAATAATTTTTTTTGTTTCTTTTACGTTAAACCTAAAAACCACGTTTTTGTTACTTGAAATAAAATAAATAACAAATAAGCTACTCATTTAGCTATTTCCAAAGATAAAATTTCTGATTTTATTTTATTTTAGATTAAAAATAAAATAACCTAAAATTTGAAAAAAATAAAAATTAATGTCAGTGATAATATAATATTTAAAAAAACGAGAAATGAATGTTTTACACATTGCATTGTTTTTACTAAATGTAAAAAATAAATAAATATTATTTTAAATATAATCACCAGTGTTTATGCACAATTGAAGATACACATTTCTAAACATAATAGTTTTAATAACTAATTTCTAAATTATATTAACTAGGTTTACTAGCTTAACTAGGTTAATTGGGTTAATTAGGCAAGTAAGGGTAATTAGACAAATCATTGTATTGACCTTATTCTTTGCGTACGAGCGAGCGCAGCCATTTGAATCTCTTTGGCTTGAGACTTCCGGTCTCATTCGCTTCCATTTATTTTTAGACATTAAAAACAGCTCGTTACACTGCTTGATATTGCAAACTGATATTTTCTTATTTTATTATTCTGCTTTATCTGTATAGTCATGAACATGTGTGTTTGTAGAGCAAGTAGTTTTCTGCCGTTTATTATTCCTAGTGATTTCTCCCATAGGAAACCAAATCGGAAGTTCTAAAACAATTGCAAAAACGAGCGCACTTCCGCATTTCAGAATAAGGTCAATAACAGTGGTTTGTTCTGTAGACAATCAGAAAAAAAATATTGCTTTAGGGGGTTAAAAATAATGACCTTAGACTTCCGGTTTGGTAATGCGGCGGTGAAGACGCTCGTTGTCCAAGCTCCGCGTTATTACATGTAATTTCTTCATAATTACACCCTGATATACCAGTATATCCAATTCGTTATACCATTGTTTTTTATTCAGAGTACACGTCTTCGATCTATCCACTTAAAATGAGCAAATCCACGAGGACTGGCGGCAAACAACAGACTCAAGTTCAACATGCTTATTCCTGTCAGGAAGGGAGCAAAATGGCAGATAACGAACCCGCATCATCGCAGCTCACAGTCGAGTCTCTTGTCAAGGAGCTTGACAAATTTAGAAAGGACATGACTGGGGAATTCGTGACACTTTTAAATAACTCTCTGGAACCAATTCGCTCTTCAATCGAATCCTTCGGCGCGACCTTAACATCACAAGCAGCAACGATCGGCGCGATGGAAGTGAGCCTTTCAGATCACAGCGACCGAATAACTCAGCTCGAAAATGAAGTAAATATTCTTCAACTGAAGCTGACTAACACAGATAAAGAAAACATTGCTCTCAAGGCCAACGTCGAGGACCTTGTGTCTCGCTCAAAGCGCCAAAACATACGAGTTGTAGGATTACCAGAAGGCATCGAAGGAAAGAACGCAAGGGAGTATATGATCAACCTGCTTTCTGAACTTCTCGGCGACAATTTAGCAGAACCGCCAGAGCTGGATCGCGCACACCGGAGCCTCCGTCCGAAACCTCGCTCAGACGAACCCCCGCGGCCACTGATTATCAGATTTCATCGTTACATCATTAAAGAAGCTGTAATGAGTTGGGCTAAATCTCAAAAGGATATTTCCTACAAAGGCCAAAAGATTAAAATGTACGAGGATTTCAGTACTGAAGTGGCGAAAAAACGCGCGTCTTTCAACAAGGTCAAGAGCTTATTCTACAAGCAAGGGGTACGATTCGGAATGCTGTATCCAGCTCGCCTTCGAGTAAGCTACAACGGTGTGGAGCGGATCTTCGGCTCGCCAGAAGAAGCGGAGTCATTTTACCAACAGAATTTTTCTGCCTAATTCTAGTATGCGCAGCGTTGGCTCAGTACATATTCCAATGATGGTGAGATATCTTATTTTGTGTGAGCAGCAGTTAATAACTGGTGAAAGACTAACTTAAAGCTCTCTTTCCATAAACTCTGACCCAAGCCGTATAGTATATCTCACTGCAAGAACTTCTATTTTATTTTGGATGTACTTGTTTTTGCTCCCCCAAGTTGCATAACATAATACATGTTGCTGAAAATATTTGGTTCATGTTTAAAAATGCTGTCACCGGTTTCTAACTTTTGTATCATTTTGTGACAAGACTATCACAATGTACTAAATCCAGAGTTTTTTTTTTTTTTTTTTTCTCTCTTCTTTCACCATATTTTTCCTGGTGTACTTATCTTACGGATTATTTTTCTGTAACTAGTTCTTCTAATTGAGGTGTAAAATTTAGTTTCAGGAGTTGACAATCCTACATGGCTAATCGAAAGTGTAGTTATAAGTTCTGGATTCTCTTTGTGCTCATAGTGAAGAGCTTTAGAGTTGTAAGTATTGGTTTACTTCCCCCACTCCTTTTATTTTTTTATTTTACTTTTTATTTCTCCCTCTCCCCTCCCCTGTTTATGGATTTTATTTTTTATTTATTTTTTTATATTTATACAGCCTATCGCCCCATTCGTCTCGAGTCCATATTTTTGTATTTTTACATATTGTGCCTTTTGCAAAAATATATTGTAAATGACTAGTCCTAACGTTAATAAAGGGGATCTGCCTAATCATACTGTTAAATTCGTAACTTGGAATGTGAGAGGCCTGGGCAGTCAAATCAAAAGATCAAGAGTGTTTTCACACTTAAACAGCTTATCCACAGATATTGCCTTTCTTCAGGAAACTCACCTTAGAATATGTGACCAGACAAGGTTACGCAAACCATGGGTCGGTCAGATATTCCACTCTAATTTTAATAGTAAATCTAGAGGTACTGCTATTTTAATACACAAACGGATAAAATTTGTCCCAGACAATCTTTTTTCCGATCCAGGTGGGCGGTATGTTATTGTTTCAGGCACCCTTTACCAAACACCTGTCATTTTAGCCAGTGTTTATGCTCCTAATTTTGACAACCCAGCTTTTATCAACTCACTTTACTCTCACCTCCCAAATTTAGACACTCACCACCTTATTCTAGGTGGAGACCTTAACTGCACTATCAACCCAAGTCTAGATCGTTCACAACCAAAAACATCAGCTCCTACGTCAATGTCTAGGGCTCTTTCCTCCCTAATGGATCAGCTAGGATGCGTAGATACTTGGCGCTTCCTCAATCCAACCGCAAAAGAATTTTCTTTCTTTTCAAATGTCCACCATGTCTATTCACGCATTGACTATTTTTTTGCAGATAAAACTTTTTTACCTTTAGTTAAATCTACAAAATACTCTGCAATAGTAATCTCAGACCACGCTCCACATATTTTAGACATTTGTTTTTCTCAAACTTTGCGTAGCCAAGCTGCAACTTGGAAGCTTAACACTGAGCTGTTGGCTAACAAGGAATTTTGTGACCACATTTCTAAAGATATAGATTTTTTTTTAGAAACCAACAAATCAGACTCAATATCACCAACTCTCCTATGGGAAACATTCAAAGCATATATACGTGGGAGCATCATTTCTTTTAATTCCCACTTGTCCAAATCCAGGAGATTAGAACAACAGAGACTCATTGACAAAATTTCAGAGATAGACAGATTAAACGCTAGTTCACCAAACCCTGTCCTTGAAACAGAACGCCTAAAACTAAAAACAAACTTTGATTTATTGACAACCAATAAGGCAGAATTCTTATTAAAACGTACAAAAGCAACCTACTACGAGCACGGAGAGAGAACTGGTCGTCTTTTAGCTTCTCAACTTAGGCACCAGGCTGCTTCTCATTTAATTTCTCAGGTCTATGACTCCTCTAATAACCTTACTACAGACCCAGTTAAAATTAACTCAGAGTTTGCTACTTTTTACTCTAATCTTTACAAGTCAGAAAGCTGTTCAGATGCTGCCACTATTAATAACTTTCTTTCTGAGTTAGAATTTCCTAAATTAAACTCAGCTACAGTTAGCAAACTTGAGGAACCTCTCAGCACACAGGAAATTGCCTCTTGCATCTTAACCATGAAAAACAATAAGGCTCCAGGCCCAGACGGGTTTCCTGGTGAATTTTTTAAAAAGTTCTCTGTTCAGCTAACCCCTATGTTATTAGACTTATACAATTACTCCATTGATCAAGGCTTTTTATCCTCGTCATTGAACCAGGCTTTGATTTCACTAATATTAAAAAAAGATAAAGACCCTAAATTTTGCAGTAGCTATAGACCAATCAGCTTAATTAATCACGATATAAAATTATTAGCTAAAGTCTTATCCAAACGTTTGGAAATTCATCTACCATCTATTATATCGGAGGATCAAACTGGCTTTATACTAGGCCGACATCTATCATCCAATGTGCGTAGGCTCTTAAATGTGGTCCTCACTCCATCCCGGTCACCAAAGCCTGAAATGGTTATCTCGCTAGATGCAGAGAAGGCCTTTGACCGGGTTGAGTGGGATTATTTATTTATAGTTTTGCAGAAATTTGGTTTTGGACCCAAATTTATTTCATGGATTAATTTATTATATTCATCCCCCTCAGCTCGTGTAAAAACTAATTCTGAGATATCATCTTACTTTTCACTTTCTCGGGGCACCCGTCAAGGTTGCCCACTTTCTCCTCTCCTTTTTGCTTTAGCTATAGAACCTCTTTCTATAGCCTTAAAATCATCTTCAACCTTTTCAGGGATTTACAGAGGAGGGCTTGAACATCGTGTTTCATTATATGCTGATGATTTATTATTATTTGTTTCAGATCCTCTCAACTGTATGGATGGCATATTTAATTTACTTACTGAGTTTGGTTTGATTTCAGGATACAAGCTGAATCTAGCTAAAAGTGAATTTTTTCCCATAAACAAATTGGCAAAACAAATCCCCCCAACCATGCTTCCCTTTCACATGTCTGGTAGTGGCTTCCATTATTTGGGAGTCCACATCTCAAATTCCTTCAAGTCTTTACATAGAGAAAATTTTACTAAATTGCTTGAACATATTAAAACTGACATTTTGCGTTGGAATAATCTTTCATTGACATTAGTAGGTAGGATTGAATCAGTTAAGATGAATATCCTTCCACGAATGCTCTTTCTGTTTCAGACAATTCCCATTTTTCTTCCTAAGTCTTTTTTTAAAACATTGGACTCTATTATATCCTCATATATTTGGGCCAGTAAACCCTCACGTGTTTCAAAATCTACTCTCCAAAGAACAAAACATGAAGGAGGGCTTGCACTCCCAAATTTTCTTCTTTACTACTGGGCAGCTAACATACAGAAAATATATCTATGGTGTAGCAGCCAAGATATCAATTGGTGTAAGATGGAAGCAAATTCGTGCATCTCTTCTTCATTACCAGCACTAGTCTTTGACCCCTGTTTACGACAACCCTCTAAATATACATCTAATCCGATTGTGCACTCTTCACTTAAAATCTGGAAACAGTTTCGTCATCACTTTAAACTACAAACATTGTCAACACTTGCTCCTATCTGCAACAACCATCTCTTCCTGCCCTCTGTCTTGGACTCAATTTTCACACAGTTAAGAGAGAAGGGTTTGGTATCGCTGCTTGATCTGTTTCACGACCACTTATTCGTTTCATTCAATGAGTTGTTGGAAAGGTTCAAAATTTCTAAATCGAATTTATTCCGTTATTTTCAATTACGAAATTTTGCTAAAAAATATTTTACTACATTCCCCCACCAACCAGAGAATACCCTTATTGAAGATATATTTTTGCTCTCAAATTCTCAGAACCGCATTGCCTCTATCTATAGCCTGCTTTGTTCTGTGCATATGCCTTCTCTTTTTGCACTTAAGAATAATTGGGAGGGGGAGCTAGGCTTGGAACTTGATGAGGAGCTGTGGAATAATATCCTAGCTAAAACTAGCTCCATTTGTATTTGTGCTCGTTTGAACCTTATTCAGTTTAAAATTGTTCATAGAATACATTACACTAAAGCAAAATTAAAAAAACTTTCTTTAATAGCTGATGACAGATGCAATAGATGCTCCTTGTCCCCGGCAGACCATACACACACATTTTACACCTGCCCTAAATTGAATTCATTTTGGTCTTCTTTCTTTGACATATTATCAAGGGCTCTTAATATTCCTGTGAAACCCTGTCCAATAATAGCAATTTTTGGTTTACCTCCTAACGACACTTTATATAATAAGTGCCATATTGATATTATTGCTTTCGCCTCATTGCTCGCCAGAAGGCAAATATTGCTAAATTGGAAATCCTCATGTGCCCCTGCAAACCTGTCCTGGCTGAAAGACCTATTGTCTTTTTTGCATTTGGAAAAAATTAAACACTCTATTAGGGACTCTGTCAGCTTATTTTATAAAAGGTGGAATCCTGTGATTTCTTTCGTCGAAACCTTACCTTCTTTTTAGACACCCCCCCCCCCCCCTGTTTTTTATTTTTATTTTTTTTATTTATTTATTTATTTATTTTTTTTTTTTTTTCTTTCTTGTGGGGTTCATTTGGGTTGGGTTAAGGGTAATGTTTTAGTGATTTACATAGCTGTATTTCTGTATTATAATATGTTAAAAACTAGCAGATTATTCTATTCAGTTTGCATGTCTTGTACTTACTGTCATTCAAGTTTCTGCTTAATAAAAAAAAAAAAAAAAAAAAAATAAAAAAAAAAAAAAAAAATAATGACCTTAAAATGAGTTTTAAAAACGTAAAAACTGCTTTTATTCTAGCTGAAATAAAACAAATAAGACTTTCTCCAGAAGACAAAAATATAATAGGAAATACTGTGAAAAAGTCCTTGCTCTGTTAAACATAATTTATGAAATATTTGAAAAAGAAAAAAAAATATTCACAAGAGGGCTGATATTTCTGACTTCAACTGTATGTGTATTAAAATGAATAAAATTAAAGCATTTTTTAATGACATTTTTGTTTCATTTTGTTTCAGACTACGTCATAAAAGTGATGTGATAATAATAACACATAACTAATGCCAGCAACATTATAATATTTAACATAAAGAAAAAGCCCTCAGATACTAACACCTACCTATATTTGGTACATCGGGGCCCTGATCAGGCGTGAGATCTTTGTTGTAGCGCAGAAAGAGTATTGTGTTCCTGAGGGTCAGAGCGTGGTCAAAATATCTCTGAGCTTCTCCTTCAGCGGTGCTCTCCACCTTATAACATAAAAGCATCATCATCATTATCATTATCATCAACTCTGGCACACACAGACAGTCATTAGACCTGTAAGTGAGCAAATGTGCACAAACAAGAGAAGAAAAGCTAAAGTCTGAGAGATATTAAAGGCAGACACTGCTAGCATTTTTTCATGCACTTGCCAATTTTTATTAAAAAAAATTTTTTAAGTACAATTTAACAAAAACATCCTAAATGCATTTTTGTGGGTTTTTTTATTGGCACTTTTTGTGTCTGAAATTTGTGTCTGAAATTTCAATTACAATACATATTTTTAAAATAAATCTCATCTTGAGCAGCTCTTCTTACACTAAACCTTGAGGTATATATATATATATCTATATTTTGAAATATACAAGTTCTGGATGTCAATGGCTACTTTTTCCCTGACATTCTTCCTGACATTCTTGCTTTGTGTTGAACAGAAGTCCCTTTGAGGAAAGTCATTTCACTCGGCGGTCATCTTTGAAACGCCTCTCGGGGCAGTATGCTCGGGCATTCTGTTTGAATAGGGAAACATCAAATTTTCCAAAACTGCTTGCAAAGCTTACGATTACATTTCATATTAGGAATCAACAATAAAATTCACGTCTGCTCCAAGCCCCTCATCCAGAGAATCTTCCACCTATAGCATTAGAAGGCGGGGCTTCATTCATCATACTGACCATTACACTTTTCCCCATTTAAAACTATACGAGTGACACTATACGTTGTGTATTCTTTAGTCTTTGGTTAAATATTAGAAAAAAGACAAGTTTGAAACAATTGAAGAGTGAGTAAATGATGACAGAATTTTAATTTTGGGGTGAACTATCTCTTTAGCATGCAAAAAAATGTGCAAGGACCTTAAACAATATAATAAAAACATTCAAAATGCAATTTTGTTTTTTTTATTGGCACTTTCTCAATTTGTGTCTGAAATTTCAATTACAATAGATATTTTAAAGGCTGTTTTCTCAAAATGAGTTTATAAAAAGAAATCTCTTGAGCAGCTCTTACGCTAAAGTTTGCTGTTTTTTTCATATCTATATTTTAAAAGATACAGAAGTCCTTAGAGGCCATGCGTTATATATAGAGGCATTATATTTTTCTTTTTTGTTTTCTCATGATCATGACTTAATTTTCTCATGATCTTGACATAACAAAAGTTGTTTTCTCGTTATCACGACTTAACGTTCTTGTTATAACAAAAGTTAATTTCTTAAGTTGATGACATATTTTCAGCTTATTCTAAGAGGATATCGTAGACATGCATACAGTAGCTTCACATTATTTGCAGGGCTTCACTTTTTAAAGTAATTGTAAATAACATGTGGAAAGCACACATTAAAGCAAAAGCAGGATCTTCATCATTCTTCATAATCTAGTTCATAATTCATTTATGCAGAGAATCTACGATTTAAAATGGTAACAGTTCAGGGAATGTATTGTAAATAATGATATATAATCATATAAATGGATTCAACTTTTTGTTATGTCGGGATCACGAGAAAATCAAATCATGATCACAAGAAAACAAAAGAAATAAAAAAGATTTGAATGCATGGCCTCTTAGGACTTTCGTAGAATGATTTATTCTGCTTATAATAATTTTATTCTACAAATAAATAGTTTGCAATATTTTTATACAGAGTTATAAAAGGAGATTCCTTAAATCCTCTATGTAAAAACGATAGGTGGGCACAGATTAATTTTTTTTATCTAGATTTATCTCACTGTACTCTTGGAATTAATCTAGATTAATCTAGATTAAAATAGCTCATTTGAATTCTGTCGAAGGCATTCAGAATATGTGTGCTACCCAAATAATGACTAAAAGTACGTCTTTGAGAATGGGTTTCTCAAGCCAGGTGGCGCATTAGACCAGGGGCTCATCTTCTGTTTCCAAAATGCATCACAAACTGCATGAGAAGCTGTTCTACTATGATAATTGGTGATGAAAATAAATGATGTTCAATAAGATGTACTTGTGTTTACTAACTGTTTATTCAGTTAAACATGAATTTTAAAACTGTAGACCTACATAAGCTCCAAACAGCGATTTTTGATTAACTTAATCCGACTAAAGTCATAACTGAACTAAACAGAAATTAAATTAAGACACGTGGAGTATGCATATATTAGTGACATAACTGAAGTAAACACCGCAATCAAACTATTACCGTCATGTAGGACTTTTCGCCATATTTTCCGACAAGATCCACACAGCGACAAGATCCATTATAGCTGTCAGTAAAGGACCGCGCACGCGCACACACACACACACACACACACACACACACACACACATCGCGAAATGCGGAAGTTTTTTTTTCTTACCATTTGCTGTACGATATTAAATTCCATAACACTCTCACCAGTCCTTAATCCTTATTTTTGTCTAATACGCCAGTTTGTCATGGGGGCATGAATGAAATGTTCATGAGTTAAAGTAAAACTGCCGAACTGCACCCAAAATTACAGGAAAATCTTACATGAAAGCCCTTCACGTAAACACCTAATTTAAAATTTTATTATCGTCTATTAAGGCAAATAACTAGATTACAGATGTCCATGTAAGCGTAGTCAGTGGTGTCTTCGAAGTAAGTGAAAGATCCAGATGGGCATCCTGCTGATTTGATTCAGAAGGGCACTTTTTTGTCAGACGGATCACCGGTTTGACTTTCATTCACCGCCATTATTTGTACATGTTTTACTCGAATGCATAAACTCTACAGGTGCCTGATAGTTAGATGTGTAGCTAACATTAATCAGACTCACTAGTGAACTGCATCCATGTTAGCACATCACATTTGATGTAGTAATTTCACAGTAGGAATACAAACAGGTTCGAAGACTCGTTCTCGCCACATACAGTGCAATTCGGTCAGGTATACATCCGCCCTAAAATATCAAGGTGAAAGTCATTATAGCTTGCGTAGAATAGACCCAGCTCCCAACCCAACTTTGAGAATAGATTAACGGCCATATTTTTTGTAATCGCCCAATAAGAGTCTCGCGTTAAAGCAGCACGTTAACGCCGATAACGGCCCACCACTAGTAAAAACTTCACTAATGTCAAATAAATAAAAGAAGAATTTTAAACCTGACTCCATTCATTGTTTGGATTTTTGTGTTAGAAATGTGCTAGTGATTCATAATGTAACCAATCAACTAGAGAAGCAGGCGATAACTACTATTAGTTCATGTTTTTACTGTATTCACTAGCAGCATCTTGCCTCATGACAAGAAATGCAACAGCCTTTATGCTTTTGTGTGTATGAGAGATGAGAGCAGTGGCAGAGTGAAAAATGTGTGTGTGTGTGTGTGTGTGTGTGTGTCTGTGTGTGTGTGTGTGTGTGTGTGTGTGTTGTATAATCAGCCGCTGGCAGTGGCCCCTTTCTATTTCAATACAAGATTGTCTGTCCACTGTGTGTCCCTCAGCCTCTTTTGTGTCCTATAATAAGGGTATTACCTTCTCCAGCTCCATGAGGAAACTGTCCAGGGTCTCATCAGACAGTTTGCCCACCTCAAACATGGTCACGGCGTGACTCTTCAAGTTCTGACATCAAAAGAACCACAAGACATGCTGGCATTTTTAGATCACATATCAAAAAATATATCTTTGATCACATTTAAGACAATCCTGGAAAAGCCTTGAGTATAAACCTGGAAACTGATTTTACTTTAGGAATCAGATTTAATGCTGGTGACTCAACGCGGTACTAAAATTGTTTAGTGCACAAAATTGAATTTCAGTACATTCGTGCTTAGAGCAGACGATCATTCACAATGCTAAAAACCCTGTTCTGCTCTTGTTGCTATAGTGAACTCAGATTTAACACATTGTGGATTTTATTTTACTTTAGTTTATGCTCAATAAATCAGTATATTGTATCATATCATTGCCAATATTGAATAACTAATTGACTTCCCTATTTTTATTACGTAATGCTTTTGTTACTATCCAATGATCTTTTAAAGTCAATTTAAACCATGTATTAATGTAATAAACGTAATATTTACCAAATTTTTCAAATTAAATATCCATTTTTTTAACATACTTTGTGTTTTTCTGTGATTCACATTTTGATATTTCATTTTTTTCTTAATGGTATAACAAGTTAATATTCAGGGCGACGCGGTCGCTCAATGGTTAGCACTGTCATCTCACAGCAAGAAGATCACTGGTTGGCGTTTCTGTGAGGATTTTTTATGTTCTACCTGTGTTTGAGTGGGTTTCCTCTGGGTGCTCCGGTTTCCCCCACAGTCCAAAGACATGCGCTATAGGTGAATTGGGTAGGCTAAAATTGTCCGTAGTGTATGTGTGAATGAGTGTGCATGGGTGTTTCCCAGTACTGGATTGCAGCTGGAAGGACATCCGCAGTGGCTACCCCTGATGAATAAAGGGACTAAGTCGAAGGAAAATGAATGAATGTTAATATTCAGTTGTAACATTAAAAACTAGTTGAGTTTTTGTTTGTGTTTGTGTGTGTCTGTAAGATGATGATGATGAGACTCATTTAATAAGAGTTTTTGGTGACGTATGTATATATTGTGTAACATTTAAACCTGTTTAATTTATTTTCTGACACCTGAATTCATAGTATTTAAATATACAGTTGAAGTCCGAATTATTAGCCCCCCTTTTAATTTTTTTTCTTTTTTTTCTATTTTAAATATTTCCCAAATTATGTTTAACAGAGCAAGGAAATTTTAAAGATAATATTTTTTCTTCTGGAGAAAGTCTTATTTGTTTTATTTCGGCTAGAATAAAAGCAGTTTTTATTTTTTTAAACACAGTTTTTTAAGTCTACAGAACAAACCATCAGTATATAATAACTTGCCTAATTACCCTAACCTGCAAAGGTAACCTAATTAACCTAGTTAAGCCTTTAAATGTCACTTTAAGCTGTATAGAAGTGTCTTGAAAAATATCTAGTAAAATATTATTTACTGTCATCATGGAAAAGATCAAATAAATCAGGTATTAGAAATGAGTTATTAAAACTATTATGTTTAGAAATGTGTTGAAAAAAATCTTCTCCCTGTTAAACGGAAATTGGGGCAAAAAATAAACAGGGGGGCTAATAATTCTGACTTCAACTGTATATATATATAATGTGTGTGTGTATATATATATACTGTATATATATATAAAACCTCAAAATAATAACAATAATAATATTAATAGCAGTAATAATTAACGTTTTACATCTGTTTCACCAACCTGCATTAACAACACTAACAAAACATAACTTTTTAATGTCAATAACTTATGACTATCATTAAATTAAATATAACAATATGTTATATGTATAGTTATTCATTACTGTTTTATAGATCCTTATTTTTTATTTAGTTTGATCTTCATTCATTTTCCTTCAAATTAGTCTCTATTTCAGAGGTCGCCACAGTGAAATGATCTTGTTCTGGTTAATTACGTAATTAAAATCCCTGCTTCTATTGTATTGGGTTCTGCCGAAGACTATAAATGTACTTTAGTTCCACGTATGTGGTTCTGCTTGATATACGAAGAGATTTAAATAGAATTTAAAACGAACACAAAATTTTATTTAGGAAGTCGGTTTGATTTGCATTTTAAGACCTCTGAAATGTGGAGTTAAGACATTTTAAGACTTATTAAGACCTTATTTTTATACTATGGCATTTAAGACTTTTTAAGGACCATTGGAACATGAAAATCTATTTACTTTAGCATTTCTGTGCTGTTGTGATGCCTAAATTTACTTCATTTACAAACAAAATGTACACATTTTTTATATAAATTTTTAGCGGAAGTTACATTTTTCATCTTGCATCCTGCTTTTAAAAATAAATCCTTAAATGAGCTAATGGGACACTAACCGGGGAGAGATTGCCCATCATGAGGAAGGCAGTGAGGGTGGAGTCGAACAGAAAGGCGATCCTCTTAGTGGGAGCCACTGGGATACTCAAACTGCTCACGCTGGCTGTGTCTAGGGCACAGGGGGGAAAAAACAATCACACACTCAATTGAATCCTCATTATGATGATTTATGTAGTGACCGGAGCCTGACTAATGTTTAATAATGCACCGCCGCTGTTTACATTGTTTATCATTCAATGAGCCCATCTCTCACCTTGATCCTCCAGGCTGGTGGTGTCTGTATCAGTGGCCGAGGAACCTGCCTCCATCACTGGACTGCCACCCTCCCACGACAGCAACATCTTCTGAGGGTCCATAGTGCTCCTGGAGAAATGACAGACTCTCAGCTATAAAACACTATAGATTGTAGCTACGTTCAGACTAGAGTGTTTTTGTTTTAACACAGCATTTTAAAACCACCCTCATCCATACTGCCAAAAACAGGCTCTTGAATGGTTTAGGTCATACTTAGCAAACCGTTACCAATTTGTGAATATTAATGGACAGCTTTCACAAGTAAGGCCAGTAAAGTACGGGGTCCCTCAGCGATCAGTTTTAGGCCCCTTGCTGTTTACAATATACATGCTTCCCCTGGGGGATATTATTAGAAAACACAGGATCAGCTTTCATTGCTATGCAGACGATACTCAATTACACATTTCAACTAAACCTGATGAGATGTCTAAACTGTCTAAGCTAACCGAGTGTATCAAAGATGTTAAAGACTGGATGACCAACAATTTTCTTCTCTTAAACTCAGACAAAACAGAATTATTACTTATTGGGCCTAAATCCTGTACACAGCAGTTCTCACAACTGGACCTGCAACTAGAGGGATACAAAGTTAGCGTTAGCTCTACTATAAAAGACCTGGGTGTCATATTAGACAGCAATTTAACTTTCGAAAATCATATATCCCATGTCACAAAAACTGCCTTCTTTCATCTGAGAAATATTGCTAAATTACGAAGTATGCTATCCATATCAGATGCGGAAAAGCTAGTTCATGGTTTCATGACTTCTAGGCTGGACTACTGTAATGCTCTGTTTGCTGGTTGCCCAGCATCCTCTATTAACAAACTCCAGCTAGTGCAAAATGCAGCTGCCAGAGTTCTTACCAGATCTAGAAAATATGATCATATCACCCCAATTTTATCCTCCTTACACTGGCTGCCTGTTAAGTTTCGTATTGAATTTAAAATATTACTCCTTACCTATAAAGCTTTAAATAATCTAGCTCCTGTTTATCTAACCAACCTCCTGTCTCGCTACAACCCAACCCGCTCTTTACGATCTCAAAACTCAGGGCTTCTGGTAGTACCTAGAATATCAAAGTCGAGTAAAGGAGGCCTAGCCTTCTCATTTATGGCCCCTAAGCTCTGGAATAGACTTCCTGATAATGTCCGAGGCTCAGACACACTCTCGCTCTTCAAAACTAGATTAAAGACCTATCTTTTTAGCAAAGCATACACTTAGTGCAGTACATAGCGGTATGACGCATGATGTGCCCCACACATGATTTTGGTTCTCGTTTATATACGCTATGAACAGCAGCTACGCTAATTATTCTCCTTATTCTGTATTTCCACCTGGGGGTACTCATCTCGAGGCCCTCAGACTATGCAGTACCACTGACGCGATCCGAGACCAGCGACGAGATGATCCTAAGTTTTTCTGGACCAGGCCGTATCCTGAGCAGCTGCTGTGGTGGTCTTCATGGAGTGAGAGCATGAGACTGACTCCTGTGATGCTCCAAGGACAGACGAGTCTTCGCTGAGGTCCAGCTTCTGAGACTGCAGCTCTGCACAAGACGTTTGGCCATAGGGGAAAAGGTCGTGCCCAACTGAGCCAGGTTTCTCTCGAGGTTTATTAAATCTTCGCTTTCGCCAATTGGTGAAGTTTTTTCCTCGCCGCTGTCGCCACTGGCTTGCATGGTTCGGGACCTGTAGAGCTGCGCATCGATGGATTTGCTATTCAGTGTTTGGACTCTCAGTAGTGATTATTAACCCACACTGAACTGAGCTAAACTGAACTGAACTGAACTTAATCTCTGAAAACTGAACTGACACTGTTTCAATTCACTATAATCTTCCATGTGAAGCTGCTTTGACACAATCTGCATTGTATAAGAGCTATACAAATAAAGATGAATTGAATATTTACGGTTTCAGAAAAGATCTTCATACACATTGCATGGTACAAAAAATACATGCCAGAAGCTAAAAATATCTGAGCTATAAAATTATAGTGCAATTATAGTAGCATTATTGTAGCAATGTAAAAATAGTAAATAAAAACCGATTTAACTTTCACAGTAAAACATTAAATTAGACATTTTACTTTAACATGCCTTCTATGGATTTAAAATCACTTTTACAAATATAATTTGATCTGGACATTAAAATGAGACACCAAATAAGTTAACAAAAATCTTTTCAAAAATGAATAAAATCATCAAAAGCAATATGGAAAAAAATTACAGCAATACAAAAAAATGAAAATATATGGAAATATAGAAAAAGAGACCGTCTCGGTCTCTAAATTTATTAGAGAAGGATTTTTTCCAAATCTCAAATAAAAATATTGTGAAAAATAAAATAAAAAATAAAATAAAGAGTTAAATGAAAATAAGTTTTACTTAAGTAACTATAGAGTAAATTCAGAGAATGTTTTCAGTACATTTTCAGAAATGTTTCTTTTTTTTATAGCTGTATGTATTAAAAGACGATTCTAACCATTTTAAAAATCAATAATAAATTCATTCAACCTTAATTTTTTCTTACTTAAAGGAATTAATCAGAAAATTAAAAAAACACCAGATCAGTGTCCACTAAGACCAACCATATTTCTTCCAAATTTCAAATAAAAATATTGTGATTAAGAGCTTTTTAATAGGGGTCACTGGTAGTTTGTCTGAAAATGGTTGTTGTTATTTTATTTTTTTTTTTTTACATTCATAAGAAATGTCATAAGTAGTAAAAAAAATGAAATTAAAATGAAATTAAACTAATTATATTAAATTAAAAATAAAAATAAATATTTTTAAATTAAATTAAAAATAAAATATATTAAGAGTAAAACGAAAAATGGCATACAGTTGCAATCAGAATTATTCAACCCCCTAATTTATTAGCCCCCCTGCTTATTTTTTCCCCAATTTCTGTTTAACGGAGAGAAAAAATTTTCAACACATTTCTAAACATAATAGTTTTAATAACTCATCTCTAATAACTGATTTATTTTATCTTTGCTATGATGACAGTAAATAATATTTTACTAGATATTTTTCAAGACACTTCTATACAGCTTAAAGTGACATTTAAAGGCTTAACTAGGTTAATTAGGGTAACTAGGCAGGTTAGGGTAATTAGGCAAGTTATTATATAATGATGGTTTGTTCTGTATACTATTGAAAAAATATATAGTTTAAAGGGGCTAATAATTTTGACCTTAAAATGGGTTTTAAAAAATTAAAAACTGCTTTTATTCTAGCCGAAATAAAACAAATAAGACTTTCTCCAGAACAAAAAGTATTATCAGGCATACTGTGAAAATGTCCTTGTTCTGTTAAACATCATTTGGGAAATATTTAAAAAAGAAAAAAAAATTCAAAGGGGGTTCAATAGTTCTGATTTCAACTGTAAGTAGTTAAAAATAAAATAAAAATGAAATAAAATAAAATTAATTAATTAAGAGTAAACCAAAAGTTCATAAGTAGTTAAAAATAAAATTAAAATAAATTAAAGATAAAATAAAAAAATCTACATTTTTAAAAAATACGTTAAATTAAATAAAAAAAAAAAAGAGTAAAACTAAAAATGTCATAAGTAGTTAAATTAAAATAAAAATGAAATCAAGTAAATTAAATTAAATTAAAAATTAAAATAAAAAAATAAATAAATTAAAATTTAATTTAATTTAATTTAAAATAAAATGGAGTAAAATGAAAATACGTTTTACTCAAATAACTATAAAGTAAATGCAGAGAAAGTTTTCAGTAAATTTGTAAATGATCTCTTTTTTCATAGCAGTATTTATTAAAAGACGATTCTAACCATTTTAAAAATCAATAATTAATTCAACCTTACTTTTAACTCACTTAAAAGAATTAATTAGAAAATTAACAATTATTGCCTGCCCTATTTGTACAGCGCACCAAAAACACCAGGTCAGTGTTCACTCAGACCAAGCATATAAAAGCTCAGTATATGAGTGCGGCTCGTCTGCCTGAGTTGGAGTTTTCTACAGTTTTGCTGATTTCTCAAAGATTTCTCAAGAGTTTTAGGAGCCTATTCATCAGTGTCAGGTGTGTGTTTTTGTACTTGAGTCTGTTGACCGAAGGCGCACTCTTCCATGAGGGGTGCAGCTGGTCCGGGCTGATCACCTGACCCTTTTTGATAGCAAACCCCAGGCGACAATACATGGACACTGCATTCTGGAAGACAACAGAGAAAAGTCTTTGGTGAAAAAAACAAAAAAACAAAAAAAAAAAAAAAACAGCTGTGATTATTGACAACTATAATAACATGCCACACCATTAATTTCATCGACTAGTCTCTGAATTGCATTTGGAAAGCCTCCAGACATCTTCATGAATAATCCATAACGATATCGGAAACAGCTTTATGATAATAAACATTATCACAGCAGCATCTTGCCAAAACACCATTTCCATTTGGCCTTTTCACCTCACGACAACAACAAATGTGAAATCTGTTGCATCTGACTCAGTCACTAAGGTTATGAACAGGGCCAGACGGAATCTGCGGACGTTTTTTACTATTTCTGCGGAGATTTTTGGTAAAAATCTGCGGATTTCTGTGGAATTATTTTGGGAGTATCATAACTAAAACCTTAAAATGTGAAATAAAAAATAATATCTTTTTAACTTGTATTTAATGTTTAAAATGCAAATCCAATTAGATTAACTGTAAATAGTTAACTGTAAAAAAATCAACAGAATTAATGATGGGCTAAAAATCTGCGGAAAACTGCAGAAAATCTGTGGAAAATCTGCGGAATTCTGCGCGCGCAGATTCCGTGTGGGCCTAGTTATGAATACATATTCCCTTCTTTTTTCCAGAGGTTATTCTCCATGTGGGTCTAGGCGAAGTGGAACAGAAAAGAAAATTGCCGTACTGTCACATATAAAGATAAAACTCTGTCGGCTCTTGAAGAAGATTGAATGGTACTGGAGAAAGTAGGTCAGGATTTCGGCTCACACTGCATTCCCTCAGTGTGATTGAAATTATGATGAGAATAAGAATATCTGTACGAGGTTTTGTGGTAAAGATTAAAAATATTGGTTAATTTATTTACTAAAATAAACAATGAATGGTCACACTTAACAGTAAGGTTTCATTAGGTAATTTATTTACTAACATGAACTAATTATGAACAGTTTTTATAGCATTTATTAATCATAGTTTAACATTTAATAATGCATTATTAACATCCTAATTAGGCTGGCTTGTGATAGCCAACATACTGGAATCCTATTTAAACTTCTTATTATTCTTTTAAGACTAAACATTCTGTCTGTATCTCCTCCTACGAACTCAGTCTAGCCAGCAGCCAATCACTGATGGCCTTTTAACATTTTAGCCACACCCTAGAAACTGCCCCATAGACTGCCATTATAAAGGCCCAGATTGATATCTTCATGCTGCAGTGTTACAGAGACATGGGGGTTGATTTAAATTGATCATACTGACAAGAAGCTTTGATACATCATCAGTCTAAGCTGTCAATCAACTCCATAGCGGCAAAACAGACTAACCTAGCAACCATTTAACAGCAGCTATATCTCAACATCAGAACATAGTAGAGAATTGTGGGCATTACCGGGTCAGCTCTGGGTTGGTTAACCTCCTATCTTGCTGACAGGAGTTTTCCATAGGAACTCTGACTCTGTTCCTCTGTCCTGTGGTGTGCCTCAAGGTTCTGTCCTAGACCCTCTTCCTTTTAATTTATATATGCTCCCTCTCAGCTTGATTATTAGTAGTTTTAAAGTTATATCTTACCATTGCTATGCAGATTATGTATAATTATATTTTTCTTTTAGCCCTGACAGGCTAGACAAACTGTCTCTCTTGCAGGATTGTTTAGTCTCCATTAACAAATGGATGGCAGACAATATTTTGCAACTGAACCCTGATAAAACAGAAATGTTGATTTTTGCTCCAGATAGCATCACTCCAATGATCAGGCAAGTTTTTGGGGGTTTGTTATCTTTAAATTGCATTGATATTAGAAATCTTGGTGTCATCTTTGATCGAGCTCTGTGTTTTAATAGCCATGTTAAGTCTGTTGTTCGTATGTGCTTTTTTCATCTGAGGAACATCGCAAAAATCAGAGATATTGTGTGAAAGGAAGAGATGGAGGTGCTTGTTCATGCCTTTATCTCTTCACGATTGAATTATTGTAATGTTCTGTTCACTTGTCTGAACAAATTTTCTATGGATCGATTGCAAGTTGTGCAGAATGCAGCGGCGAGGCTTTTAACCAACACCAGTAGGAGGTCACACATTACTCCTGTGCTTAAGGCACTTCACTGCCTTCCTATTAATTTTAAGATTCTGGTCATTACATATAGAGCTCTGCATGGTCAAGCACCCCTTTATATTCAAGATCTTTTACTCAGTCACTCATGTAGCTGGTCTCTGAGGTCTTCAGGCAAAGACCTTTTAGCCATTCCCAAAATCGTCTTAAGACCAAAGGTGACCGTGCCTTCTGTGTGGTGGCCCCACGGCTCTGGAACTCTCTCCCTATAGCACTGACATCTCTGGGATCTCTTTTTAAAAGGCATTTAAAGACTCATCTTTTTGGTCAAGCTTTTATTTAACAGTATTAGTGTTTCTGTATTTGGATTTTTAACTTGTTTTAATATGTTTTAACATGTTTTCTTTCATTGCTATGTGTTCTTTTACTTGTTTTCTCTTATTGTAAAGCACTTTGTCACTCAATGTCTGGGAAAGGTGCTATATAAATAAACCTTTACTTACTTACTTAGAAGTGGGGATTGGCTTGTTTGACTCATGCACACAGTAATTCTTGTATGTCACGCTAATAATGATTAGCTAAGTGCTTTAACATGCTAGAAATGCTTACTAAACATTAAGGATAAGACACAGAACACCATTTATTTATTTATCTATCTATCTATCTATCTATCTATCTATCTATCTATCTATCTATCTATCTATCTATCTATCTATCTATCTATCTATCTATCTATCTATCTATCTATCTATCTATCTATCTATCTATCTATCTATCTATCTATCTATCTATCTATCTATCTAATCTTCTATTGTCCAATTTTGGTGAGCCTGTGTGAACTGTTGCCTCAGTTTCCTGTTCTTAGCTGACAGAAGTGGCACCCGGTGTGATCTTCTGCTGCTGTAGCCCATCCACCTCAAGGTTGGATATGTTGTGCATTCAGAGATGCTCTTCTGCATACTTCGGTTGTAACGAGTGGTTATTTGAGTTACTGTTGCCTTTCTATCAGCTCAAACCAGTCTAACCATTCTCCTCTGACCTCTGGCATCAACAAGGCATTTGTGCCCACAGAACTACCGCTCACTGGATATTTTCTCTTTTTCGGACCATTCGCTGTAAACCCTTAGAGGTCGTGCGTGAAAATCCCAGTAGATCAGCGGTTTCTGAAATACTCAGACCAGCCCCTCTGGCACCAACAACCATGCCACATTCAAAGTCACTTAAATCACCTTTCTTTCTCATTCTGATGCTCGGTTTGAACTGCAGCAGATCGTGTTGACCATGTCTACATGCCTAAATGCATTGAGTTGCTGCCATGTGATTGGCTGATTAGAAATATGCGTTAACGAGCAGTTGGACAGGTGTACCTAATAAAGTGGCCGGTGAGTGTAAATATGCTACACAAACTTGGCATAAGGCCCAGCATCACCTGTACTATAATAATGTATTACGTTCATAAAACCCCATTCTTACATACTTATTCCCACTGACTTTATGAACAAGTTATTCATCAAAAAGAAGAAGCTTCAATTCCAATCCAATATTCAAGCTTCTCCAATGTCTTCATCAAATTGTCCACCACTCAAAAACATTGGCAGCAAATGGATCAATTCAAATGTATTCTGTTATCATCATTTACTAAAAAAATTGGTTTTCGCTAATAGGATGACTGCAGTAAACATTTCGTCCTATTTGTCTTAGCAAAATGTCAGAGAGATAATAAAAATGAATACTGCCTTTCCCCAGAAAAAATAAATTCATTGGTAAAGATTGTGTCCTTTGAGTCCTGTCAATGTTGGCTCTTCTAATAAGGAGTTATGGGTTTTCTTGACGGATCTCATGAATAAGCTTGTTTTCTACTCTGCCAGATACTAAAATGGGGCTAAACAGCTACAAAGGGAACGTATACACATAATGGTTCTCTACAGTCTGCATCGTACATTCAAAAAAGGACTCATTTCACAAGCCATCAAAAGGCCAACGGATTTGGAAAATTGCCTTTGCAGCGGCGGTAATACCAGCACCGATGCATCCTGGGATTCACCGCCCTCCTAGCCAGCTATAAAGGCATCATTTCATATCAAACATTCCATGTAAATGGCCCTCCATTTTCATCCCTGCACGACACGTACCTTCACCAGGCCCAAGTCAATCTCCAGTACATTAGCCAGCTGAAATGACAAATACAAAAGTGCTATGAGAGGCTCCAAGACAAGCAGAATCCTTGAAAAAGAAAAGAGACGGCAAGTGCACTTCAAAGGGAAAATGTAATATGTACCTCTGACACATTAGTCTGCTCATCAATGGAAACGAAGATTTTGTAGAGCAGCGTTTCGAAATAATCACCCTGGACTCGGTTCATGACAAACCCCTCAAGCGGCGGCACTGGAAAATCACACCCAAGAAGAGCTTGTGTAAAGTGTGCAAGTTACAGATAATGATATTTATATGTAAAGACACATTCAAAATATTTGGGGGGGTCAGCCCTTTAATTAGTGACAATTACTTTGCTCTAATCTGTATCGAAAAGAATAACCATCCCTATAGTGGATCAAACCATTGTGAATGCATTTTCGCACCCAGCAGTCTATGCATGAAAATATTAGTCAGTGGTCAGAAAATGACAGGTCTAGAGCACTGACAGACACTTTTTTTATTGTAGTATAGGTGTTTGAATCTACATAGCCTAAGGGTAAAGTAAAATTACCTCATCAAGAAAATAGTTGATATTTGAATAGACACCTATGCTCTCAACAATAGAAGATAAAGTGTAAAATAATAAGTCCAATCTTTTATTTTCATCCATTTATTGGTGCAGGGATGCAAACTTGTCACTGTTTGTTTCATTTTAAATATAGTTTGTCTTTGAGAATCACACATCTGCTGAATTAGCCAATCAGAGATTACTGTAGGTCAGAATACATTCATTACCCCACAAAACACTGAAAACTACAGTTGAAGTCAAATTTATTAGCCCTTATCTGAATTTTTATTTGCTTTTTCAAATGTTTCCCAAATGATGTTTAACAGAGCAAGGACATTTTTCACAGTATTGCCTATAATATTTTTTCTTCTAGAGAAAGTCTTATTGGTTTTATTTCGACTGGAAACAAACTGGACTGTTTTAAATTTTTAAAAACCATTCTAAGGTCCAAATTATTAGCCCCTTTAAGCTATATTTTTTTCTATTGTCTACAGAACAAACCATCGTTATACAATGACTTGCCTAATAACCCCAACTAGCCTAGTTAACCTAATTAACCCAGTTAAGCCATTAAATGCCACTTTAAAGCTAAATACTAAATACTAGTATCTTAAAAAATATCTAGTAAAATATTATTTACTGTCATCATGGCAACGATAAAAGAAATCAGTTATTAGAAATTAGTTTTAAAACTATTATGTTTATAAATGTGTTGAAAAAAAATCTCTCCTTTAAACAGAAATTGGGGGGAAATATACAGAGGGGCTAATAATTCAGGGGGACTAATAATTCTGACTTCAACTGTAGGTAGCCTTTAAGAATGGAATATCTACTGAAATATCTGTTTGTCAGACACTCATCACCCCTCAAAACACTAAAAACCTAAACAGCTAAAACGACTTGATTTAGATTTTGTGTTATGTACTGTACACACGCATTTCACTTTTTTGTGTGTTGTGTATGACCTTGCTCAATGTGCATGAGCAAATGGATTGTGGTTTCATAGTGTCGCACTGCAATTAGTTTTTATTTCACATGACTTTTCAGGGCTCAAAATTAAGGATTTAAAAAAATTTATCTCTGACCACAACAAAAATAAATAATTATTTCGTAGCCATACATTTTAAATAATGTGTCAAAACAAGCAAAATATAGCTGTATACATGTACTTTTTATTCAACAAAGCTTTTCTTTAAAAAAAAAAAAAAAATTTGACATTTTTAAAATAATTATTGTCATTTTTCTAAAACAATGCATAGTCTGTGTCCTGGCTAAAGATCTCAGATCATCAGTTAACTAAATGGGAAGTGAATCTCTTATTAAAGCACTCTCATTGTAAAAAAATATAATTAAACCATATTAACAAAAATAACTATAAGCAAAAGAAAGCAGGTGAAAAACATACCGTGTGTGACAATGAAAGGATGTTAACGTATAGAATTATGAACTCACCAGAGCTTACAAATCAACCATAGTTCATACCTGATATACAGCTGTCATCTGATATGGGCACATCTAGATATATATAGCCACGGTTGTACAAGCCTGCAAAACACATGAGAAAATAAATATGTACTGTAGAAACTTCTTGTTCTGAATGTACCATCCATAAGAACACAGAGCTTCACACTGGGACTAAACGGTGGTATTTTGCAACCACTTTTCCTGCATGTGTGGCTACATTTTGGTAGGGGTCGTACAAGTGTGACTTCAAAATTGCCCCACACTTTTTGAGCGTGCTGCCATTATCTGCTGTGCATGGAAACCAATAATCTGCACAGGCCAATGGAAAGCTCTGCACTGACCAGTATGGACTGGATCTCAACTAACAATGGTAGTTTGGGTGACATCTTAAATAAAAAGGAAATATTATATTTATTTACATTTTATGTTAGAAATATAATATAATTTGAAAAAGGGAATGTAAATTTCCTATAAAAAAATTCATTATTATTACATATTATTTAATAGATTAAAATCAAATAACTTGTATGTTTGTATGTATTATTATTAACTACTGTAATGTAATGTGTATTTATATACCACATTTATTGTGTATGGCCATACATCCAAAGCACTTCACAATCATGAGGGGGGTCTCTCCACACCACCACCAGTGTGCAGCATCCACTTGGATGATGCGACGAAAGCCACAGGACAACGGCGCCAGTGCGCTTAACACACACCAGCTATAGGGGGAGTGGAGAGACAGTGATAGAGCCAATTCTGTGGATGGGGATGATTGGGAGGTCATGACGTGTAACGGCCGTTGGAAGGAATTTGGCCAGGACACCGGGGTTACACCCCTACTCTTTACAAGAAGTTTCATGGGATTTTTAATGACCACAGAGAGTCTATAAAAGTTACATTGTCTATAAAAGCAGGCTACTTTTTAAAATGTATAAATTAAAAATATATGCAGTATAAATTAATAGTTGTGGGTGCTGCTATGGGACAAAATTATGCAATATTATTGGTAAATCTCTCCAGGATTCTCTTCAGGATTTTTATTCATTTACTTTATTTATCTTTTAATTGCCAGGAAAAACTTAGTAAAGTATCATATAAAAAAATTTACAGTGATTAAAAAAAAATTTTTGGCAACGCAGTGGCGCAGTAGGTAGTGTGTCGCCTCACAGCAAGAAAGTCGTTGGTTCAAGCCTCGGCTGGGTCAGTTGGCGTTTCTGTGTGGAGTTTACATGTTCTCACTGCGTTCGCGTGGGTTTCCTCCAGGTGCTCCGGTTTCCCCCACAGTCCAAAGACATGCGGTACAGGTGAATTGGGTAGGCTAAATTGTCCGTAGTCTATAAGTGTGAATGAGTGTGTATGGATGTTTCCCAGAGATGGGTTGCAGCTGGAAGGGCATCCGCTGCGTAAAAATGTGCTGGATAAGTTGGTGGTTCATTCTGCTGTGCCGACCCCGGATTAATAAAGGGACTAAGCCGAAAAGAAAATGAATGAATGGATGAAAAAAAAAAATTTTTTAAACATCGGAATATCATATATACTACATTATATATTATGTTAGATAAATAAAAAGGTTGTAATCCTTATCTCGAGCTTAATTATTTTAGGAATCATTTACATTTACATAATTTAAATTTATTTAAAACTATTTAAGTGAAATGACAATTTACGCAATATCACAAACTTGCAACATTTTGTTGATTTTGCACTGTATATAGCATTAAAAAATGGATGTACGTATTGATGAAATACAATTTAAAAAAATGTGTGCACCACCATATTTTGTTAGTTTGTTTCTTGTATTTTTTTATTTAAAGACCCAGTGACCAATACTATAAAATCCGTAAGTTCCACCATCTGCAGTCCTAAAACATCACAACAATCAAAGCCATCTGACTTGTATTATTAAAGTATAAAACATGACCTGGCTTTATTATCATAATTTCAAGTGGTTGCTCATCTAAGCCTCAATAACTAACTGTAACACTGACACTCACTCAGAACCACATTGTACTCCATTGATCCAGCCAGCTGGGGTCCAGAATCTATCATCTTATCAATGGCTGCCTTCTCCGCCACAGAACAGATCTGAAATCAACCCAGGACAAAAGCATTGAACACTAAAGACATTCTACTCCAGTTGCAAAACCTTCTGAAATCAATAACTATAAGAGATTACATCTCTCGACAATATCATGCAGATGGAAAATGTAGCTGCCTGTTTTCTGATGTTTTGCTTTGTACAACTCAAAATAAATCTTACTGGTGTTACCTAGACACTGAGTTGCATAATAACAGACATATTACATGAATAAATAAGTTCCATTCTCATTTTTTTGAAGTAATATACTTTTCTTTTTCATTAATAAGACATTGATCAATTATTCTGCCTTACCCTGATGTCATCCTCAGTGATGTATCCAGTCTGGACCACCCACCAGGGCTCTACCGTGATCTCCACAGGTTTTGCTGGCAGGAGATCCCGAGCCGATTTCCTCCGGAAAAATTTCTAGGCACAGACAGATGCTGCTTAGCCAACAGTGTGAGGTTATCGCTGAGTGTACAAAGCATGGCTCTCTATGGATCAGATCTTTCATCTTCAAAGAGACACATGAAGCCATCCAGATATCTAATGAACACCATGTTGAAATCCTAGGAGACCCTCCATAGAAGTTAACCACGAGATCCTAATTGATCTACAGTGTAAAGCCAGGAGAGACTTACTTTGGAAGATCTGCACTGGTTCATTAGGTCAATGTACTGGTTCCTGCCAATCCCAAGCAGCCTCAGGCCTGAAAGGTCAACAGAGAGATCAATAGCTGTGCTGATGTGTGCTAACTAATAAATACTTCATGTATGGACACCTAATCTGCAATTATCTATGACCTTATTAACACCAGGTTTGGACATTAATTAATTAATGTGCCTGCAGAATTAAATTAATGCTAAAGTGCTCATTAAAGCTTATGAAACATTCCTGATGATATTTAAATTCTCTAAAATTGTATGTTAATAAATATGAATGTTAAAAAAATCGTATGTTGAGTATGTTAATAAAAATATTGTATGTTTTTTTTAAATATTATATTGTATGCCTACATAAATATTACGGAGAAGAATGAATTGTTAGTCAGAATAAATTCAGGTCAAACATACAGTTGAAGTCAGAATTATTAGCCTCCCTGTTTATTTTTTTCCCCAGTTTCTGTTTAATGGGGAGAAGATTTTGTCAACACATTTCTAAACATAAAGTATAAAATAACTCATTTCTAATAACTGATTTATTTAATCTTTGCCATGATGACAGTAAATAATATTTGACTTGATATTTTTCAAGACACTTCTATCCAGCTTAAAGTGACATTTAAAGGCTTAACTAGGTTAATTAGGTTAACTAGGCAGGTTAGGGTAATTAGGCAAGTTATTGTATAACGATGGTTTGTTCTGTAGGATATCAAAAAATATAGCTTAAAGGGGCTAATGATTTTGACCTTAAAATGGCGTTTAAAAAATAAAAACTGCTTTTATTCTAGCCGAAACAAACCAAATAAGACTTTCTCCAGAAGAAAAAATATTATCAGATATACTGTGAAAATTTCCTTGCTCTGTTAAACAGCATTTGGTAAATATTTAAAAAAGAAAAAAAATCTGACTTCAACTGTATGTACATCTATGGCATTAATGGAATTGAAGACATTATTAAATCTATACATAACAAATATGTAGTGGGTTTGTTTAAAAAAGCTTTACAATTGATCATCCATCATTAATTATTAAAAAAGTATGGCATTGGAGGGGTTGTTCTTGGATGAAAAGTGAAACAAGCAACAGACTGGTACAAATAGGGGAATATAGATCAGTGTTTGAATATTACTTGTGGAGTCCCACAGGGGTCAATTCTGGGTCCCAATTTCTCCCAATTTATTTATATTGCATATAAATTACACATGTAGAGTGACAAAACTCTTAAAATTTGTGATTTTTGCTGTTAATACTAATATCTTCTGTTCTGGGGGATATTGCAGCAGCTTTTGGAGGAGGTTACTGGGAACTGATTGATAAAATCCAGATACAATTGGGGTTTGATAGATCAATAAATTATCAATACTGTTACGCTCAAATGTATATGCCTGTATGTTTTGCTTGTGTGTGTGTGCTTGCTTTCTTTCTCTCTCCCTCTCTCTATCTCTCTCTCTCTCAATTCTTAGGATCGCCCACTCCAGTGTTCCATTCGTCCGTGTAGACGTCAATCTCCATTACTCCCTGTGACGTCATCACCTTCGCTGCCAATCATGAAGGGAGCTCAAAGTTTAAAGGGATGCGAGCGGGGAAGCTCATTTTCTCTTGCTTGCTTTTCTCTTGCTTGCCTTTTGTGTGTGTTTTGGCTTGTGTTTTGTACTATTATGTTGATGTGACTTTAGAGCTTGATTTTGTTCTCCTTTCAGTTTTGATCGCTGTTACCGTCTTGTATGTGTGTATTTGATGATCCCCTGATCTCTGGTGTCAGACCTGCCCAGGGAATCAAGGATTTTAGATGTCATGTGACATACACCTCACAACACGTAGAAAACTCCACTGTCTAAACACACTAGTTTAGAAGTGAGCGCCACCCGCTGTAAGTTTTCCCCTTATCTTTGGTTAGAAGTGTAGTACTAGTTATAGCGTGCAAACGCTGAAGATGCTTCATTTGTTTATTTTCTATTAGATAGTTTAGAGGGTAAATTTCAGCTAGTTTTGGGATTTTGCTATATGGCTTTCTTTTATTTGGCACCACTTAATTCTCGTTTCCCCATTCATAATATACATTAATTGATTTGTTTTCTGCAGTTTTTTGGTTGTCGTTTTGCTATTTTGCCACCAACTCACCACAAACTGAATCACATCAAATGTTACCTATTTTAACCCCTAGAGCTAAACTTGAAAGTCGTAAGAAATACATTTAGATTAAAACTAAATATATTTTTTGTGTGTGTTTTTGCAACATTAAGCCTTAGAATTATGCACATTTTCAACAAAGCACAGATACAAAACGATTTATTTCACACTGTAGACGTCTTGCGTGTTTATAATGGGAATGTGTGCAAGAGTGCATAACTCACGCTCCACTGAAGTCATGTAACTTCAGTAATTTGCCCGCTTTACATAATTATTCACAGTTTTGCTTTTCACGCTGCTAAACCAATGTGAAGTCTTAATTTACTAATGCATA
Organism: Danio kyathit; assembly: GCA_903798195.1. NCBI lineage: Eukaryota > Metazoa > Chordata > Actinopteri > Cypriniformes > Danionidae > Danio > Danio kyathit. Next base: position 39,983,523 of record LR812537.1, on the reverse strand, counting down.
CAAGCAATTATCCAAATCATAAATAAGCTTCTTTGCTTGTTTTGTCTGCATAGTGAGAATATGACATTCTGTTTCCCAAAAAACAAAAACATTTCTTTGTGTTTTATTAATCAAAACAAATAATCGATATTACAATATAGTGTTTCCTCTAGGATATTTTTCCAGCTGTGGCAGCAGACTCTGTTGGGCCTTTTACACAGATCTACCAACTACCTGTGGTGTTATTTCAATGACAAATGTCCTGAGCGCAGTATTACAAGTGGAGACCGCATTTATGTAATACGAGCATGTGAATCTCTTTGCTTGCTCGCTGATTTCCTCTTTTCGTGCACAACTTCTTGCAGGCCCTCAAATATACGCTACTCAAGTGCAGATTTTCTTGTGCGCTCTCAAAAAAACACTGCTTAAGTGCAATTTAGTGCATTTATGTAACGAGTTTTTCTGCAACATTTATTAGATTTTCTATATTTATGAATGTCTCCAATAGACTTACAGAGCGGCATTAATGCGTCCTGAGATATGGCTATAAACTCCAGCGAGATAAAGTCTTTGTATGCAGAGCCATAGACCTTTATCCATAAAGTATAATTATGGAAACTGTGTTCATCTTAACTAAACTTATGTCGTGTTTGCTGGCCTTACGCATCACGCACCTGTCAGTCAGTCAGTCAGTCAGCATGTCACCATGTCACAGCACTACTATGGTTACAGTAAAATTTGCGTTGTTATAATTCACTTACCTTTTAATAAGTTTTGTTGCGATTATAACCCGCTATTAAAAAAACGACTGATTGTTTTGAATGAGAAGCTGTAATGTAGCTGTGGCGGGATGAATTTTGGTGTGGCGCCCCGCCATGGAAGAATGAATGTAGCGGAAACCATGCAATATTAAACGCAACAATCTACAAGAATGTTTTTTATTATCCCATTGCATCCCAACACTAATACATTCATGTTCTTAACCTTATACTTTACATAATATAAAAATTATGTAGTTTATTTACATGTAGCTGTGTAAATACATGAAGTCACGTCCTGTATCCTCCGTTTTACCTCTAATCTGATTGACTGAAGTAATTTCATTCATTCATTTTCCTTCAGCTTAGTGCCTTATTTATCAGGGGTCACCACAGTGGAATGAACCACCAACTATTCCGCATATGTTTTACGCAGCGGATGCCCTTCCAGCCGCAACCCAGTACTGGGAAACTGAAGTAATTTGTTACGTTCAAATAATAAACATAAAAGATTTACAGAAACTTATTAGCTCTGTATTACTTATAGGAAAAATATAATTATATATTAATGGAACGGCATCATGTGGCACAGTGGGTTGAACGATCGCCTCACAGCAAGAAAGTCGCTGGTTCGAGCCTCGGCTGAGACAGTTGCCATTTCTGTGTGGAGTTTGCATGTTCTCCCTGTGTTCGCGTGGGTTTCCTCTGGGTGCTCTGGTTTCCCCCACAGTCCAAAGACATGTGGTACGGTGAATTGAATAAGCTAAATTGGCCGTAGTGAGTGTGTGTGAATGCAAGAGTGTATGGGTGTTTCCCGGTCATGGGTTGCAGCTGGAAGGGCATCCGCTGCGTAAAACACATGCTAGATAAGTTGGCGGTTCATTCTGCTGTGGCAACCCCTGATTAATAAAGGGACTAAGCCGAATTAAAATTAATGAATGAATGAATATGAATATGAATGGAACAGTTCATTTGATCCTGGTTTACAGACACCATATCTGTCTTGTTCTTCATGTTGGAAAACATTCCACTATTAATAAATCTTACCATTTACATGAAACATAATCATTATATGAACTTCACAAGACCTTTATTTTTGACATCAGGCTAACTCATGTTCATGATTGCGGTTTGAGGACCACCAAAACATTTCGGACCTGCTTTACAACTCTATTTAGTGTTGCTCACTTGTGCATGGAACTGTGAGGATGTTGTGGATGTCCTTTAGTGCTGGGAGGAGAAACCTCAGTGACTTTAGCATATTCCTCTCTGCCCCAGATTTTGCCTTCCTATGGTTTCGGCAGCCTGTGCCTCACCATGCAAAAGGCACACAGGTCTGAGGTCATTAGAGAAAGCCAGGCCTGACCGTGACATGCCAGGCATGAAGCCAGTGGCTGTGGAGTGAGCTGTGAAGGGCAGGAGAGCGGTCTCTCTTCAGACAAAGAGATTAGAGCATGCAAAGCCTTCTGCTGACTACCTTCTGTCAACCCAACCAAAGACCATGTTCTCTGAGATCTCTAAGCATCTATAGTGGGCCAATTACAATTATCTGTTTCATAACATAGTTTAGAGTGGAGCTATTATGCTGATGGTTTTGTACTCGGATGCTTTGGAGAGCACAGTAATGCCTTCCACGCAATTCACTTTAATATGTACCTGCAATTCACATAAGTGGTGACATTAATTCCCATAGGATACCCCAGTATAATAAGACGACATAAGGGTAAATGTATAGGGCATGTAATGGTACTCTAAAATTCCCTGCTTTCCTTTTCCACAAAATAATATGTGGTTTGTTTAGTCGTCTGGTGTTATTATACTGCTTCTTAGTGGGGACAGCAAAACTCATATGCATAAATGTTTAATCCAGTTAGCCGTAGGAAATACCACAGTCCAAAGTCTAAACACATTTTATTTCAGTGTCTGGCCGTTTACACAGTATTTTAGACTTACACTATTGATTTCAGAGTTTAATAATGGGATTGATGTGCTACTAAACTACATTTAACATCCAATTTAAAAGGTCTTGCTGGATATTTGCTACTTAGAATATAAAATAAGTAATTTCAGATATAACACTGATTGAGTAAAGTAATTATAGGATCATTTTTAATTCAATCTAATATGTCATAATATATATATATTATTGTTGTACGATATATTGTACCAAAATATATTGCGATAAACGATGTTATTGTCATTTTAAGACCATCTTATGCCATTATATAAAGCCAGGGTGACAATACAATATCATCACAATACAAGTCCACTCTTCTAAAAAACACATAATATTTTATTCTTAAGAATATTTAATTTTATTTAATTTTAGTCATTTTAACAATAAGGCATTGGAATCAGAATGTGAAACAAGTGAGGCAACAACTGCGATATCTGCGACCAGATCTATGGTTCAGTTGACAGACACACACATGAAAATATACTATAGTAATTTATTGTAAATACTATAGTGTTTTTTTAACCATACTGACACTGACTCTTCCAATAGAGATAGAAATGTCGCACAATCAGCTAAAATGTTGCTAAAGTTGTTTTTTATGTGTGGGCGATATGTATGCATCGCCAAAATTGATTAAGGTTATGTTCATGTGTCGTGCGATAAGTGGACATATTGATTATTGTGCCAGGCCTAGTTCAATAGTACTGTGCTGTACTTTAATGTTAAGGGGGTCGCACGCCAGATGCGTCGCTCAGCACTGCGACACAGTGCGCACATGACAGTTGGAAGTATCGCACACCAGAAGCACACATTTGAATGTTATTTAAACTGAAACTATTCAGATGGGGCTCTGTGGCGTGGCAGAAATGTGAACAGTGTTCTGACCGACTTGGGGCGCCAGCGTGTGTACCCTGATAGAGATCTATGTTTACAATTCTAAAATGCATGGCGCTGCGTGGCGCATCCGGTGTGCGACCCCCTTTACTGTCACTTAATAAACGTTTTGGCAAATTGACCACCATCATGAGAGAATAGATTTTTTTATTTTTAATTCCAAACTTTTAGAATTCAAATTCAATTTTTTTATAATCTTTTTGTCCCAAACTTCATTACTTTCATTTTGCTAGCACTAAAGTTTTTTTTGTTTCTACATATACAAATACATGTGTAACTTTACTAGCTAATTGTGATATAAATTAATAAACTAACATTAGTTGGTGTATTTTGAATGAATAGTATATTTATTAAACATTTAGCTAAATTCATACAGTCCTGGAAAACTATGGAATTTTAATAAGGCATTTTGCAGGCCTGGAACAGTTTTGGAAAAATAAATAAACCCAAAATGTTTTGGAAAAGTCATGGAAACTTTGTTTAACAAATATCTGTGTACTTGAATATATTTGAGATGATAATATTGGGTAAATTTCAAATACAATTGCTATGTCTATCCCTTCACGTGACATTCTCTGTGTGGGAAAAAAGCAACTTGCAGTTTTAGCTTCACCTCTTTTACTTGCATTCATGGGAATTCAAGATACAATCTCTTACTAGGGTTGTCAACATTAGTTCATCTTAAGATACTATACCAGCTGAAGTATCACGATAACAAATAGTATTGCGATACCACTCAAATTATAAAGAAAATAGTCAGAAATACTACTTTTTTAGATGTTAATAATAGGTCTACTTGAATTTCATAATTCCCTTATTATTGGAAAAAAAGTATTATTTGCACATCACTTCACCTAAAATGTATTAGTTCTTTTTGTTTATTTTGTAGATAACTGACCAACAAAAAATACATTAAAATAAAGATACAAATTATACCGAATGAAATCAATACTGAATGAAATTATATCAAAATTATACTTTCAATATTTCCTGTTGCTATTTTGGGTTTTTTATGTATTTGGTTTTTTTTTTCAGTCTTATCAGGTAACAATCCAAAGTAATTCAAAATTTCACTTTGTGAGTTTTTTTAAGAGATTGTTGCGGTTGTAGCTACTAAATCCTATTGACAGGAAGAGAAATGAATCGATTCAGGTGTGCGTTTGAAACATCAGAAAACGTACAAACTTAAAGGGCTCCACAGACTATTAAAATAAAATGGACTATTATTGCACAAACGTGTGAGCATTTTAGTGACTTTTCCACATGGAACATTATGTATTGGAGATAAACCATTATTGATGATACTACCGTTTACAAACTACAATGGCACCACCACTATTTGAGCCATAGTGTCGCGATATTACCATAATACCAGTAAACCGTGCAGCCCTACTAACTACAGAGGTAAGATAATGTGGGTGCTAAAGGCTAATTTGTACGAAGACACAAGCCAAGATTTCTAAAATTTTACACAAACAACAAGATATTTTCTAAAAACTATTTTACAGATATAAAAATAAACAAACTACATAGATTGTCACATTTTTTATTTGATATGCTGTAATAAATTTGAACATGCATTTTTTTTTCTTATTTACCACATGTACGTAGACCTTACATGAAACATTAGGTCATAAATATTTACCTGAAAGTTTTGGAAAAGTCCTGGAATTTTAGTAGCAAAAATGTGTATGAACCCTGTAGATTATCAAATTTGTGATGCCTAAAATCCTACAATTTTACAAATGAAACCTGAAATTAATTTATGTTTTTACAATCATTCTATTTTGCTAATCTGAATTTCTGTGTGTATATGAATTTATGCCACCTCTGAGCACCATTAAAGACATTTTTGTGGTATTTAAGGCAGCTTTATACACTGAAAAAAATTATTCAAAAATGATTCATTGAATTTACTTTTTTTCCTTAAATAAATAGTTTGCAACAATATTGCAGAAATCCTTTTTTTCAGTGTAGTATAGAGTCTAAATCAATAATCAATCTGAATCGATAAACATCTTACACATTTATAGCAAAAAAAACAAAGGTTTAAATACTTATTTCCATCGTTACTCAGAATAATTTTGCTTCACTTGATTCTGAGTGGGCAATGTTCAGCCGTCTCTAGTGGCTTGTGGCCTCATTATTGTGCACGAACAGTCAGCAACGGTAACAAATAATGATTTCCAGCTCAGACAGAGAAATAGAGAGAGACAGAGAGAGAGAGAGAGAGAGGGAGAGGGGGAGAGGGGGGGGGAGAGAGAGAGAGAGAGAGAGAGAGAGAGAGAGAGAGAGAGAGAGAACAACTTACAGTCAGCAGCAGTGAAGTTGGGCAGGGAATCATAACTCTTCTCACAGTTCATGATGTCCTGAATGAAGGGGAAAGAGATTGGGTCAGGTTCTTCAAATTAAATGAAGTCAATGAAGAACAAAACAATAGTTCAACTGAGAGTTATGATTCTGTCTTCGTTTACTCTTCCTCATGGCCTTCAAAACCCAAATGACTTTCTTCCCTTCATGGAAAACAAAAAGAAAGGTTTACAGCCGAATCTTTTCCATAGAATCCCTTAGAAGTAAATGGGATTTTCTAAACATAACAGTTTTAATAACTAAATTGATTTCTTTTATCTTAGCTAAGATGACAGTAATATTTTACTAGATATTTTTCAAGATAGTAGTATTCAGGATAAATTGCAATTTAAAGGCTTAGGGTAATTAGGCAAGTCTTGATATAACAGTGGTTTGTTCTGTAGTCAAACGAAAACAAATATTGCTTAATGGGGCTAATAATATTATAACAATTAGGGGGCTAATAATGTATAAAACCTTAAAATGGTTTTAAAAATAATTAAAAATTGCTTTTATTCTAGCCAAAATAAAATAAATAAGATTTTCTCCAGAAGATAAAATATTATAGGAAATACTGTGAAAAAAATCCTTGCTCTGTTAAACATCATTTGGCAAACATTTGAAAAAGAAAAATATATCACAAGCGGGCTAATAATTTTGACTTCAACTGTGTAAAAGAGCTTCAGTGTAAACACATTAATTTTGTCCTTTTTTTCGAGTTTAAAGCCTGGTTTCCATCAACATTAGAAAAAAGGGCATTAAATCCTTTCCTTTTGTTTTTAGAAAGTTTCACAGAAAATCATTAAATGCTCTCAGAACATAAGAATGGATTTTAGAATACTTCGTAAGAATGCCGGTATATAATTTTATTTAAGTGACACCAAAAGCCGCACAGATAGAAAGCAGACATTGTTGTTTTACTCTATAAAATATGGTAAGCTGACACACTGCATGAGTCATGTTCATTAATCCTCAAGCTCAAAAAAAAGCATTTCCCATCTAGCAAACATACCTGTCTGAAGCATCTGTCAGAACGCACATGAGCATTAACAATAGCGACAATAAAAGAGCAAACATTTACTTCTCTATATCACCTCTATCACTAGAGGAAGAAAAACAATAGGAAGCTAGTATCAGTAAAGCACTAAACGCTTGGATCCCAGCCCGTGTCTACCATATGTTGCAAATGTTTTCACAGCATCAGTGGTAACTGTAGGCAAAATAATTTGGAAGAACTGTTTAGCAAAATTAAATTAAGTCAATATTTTAGAGACAGGGCCTAAAATTAAGCAGTGTAGCAATGCAATTATTATTTTCTGTTCCATTTGTCTACTATAATAGGTTTACATGAATTTACATCCAGTGTCACTTGAGAGTTTTAGAGCATGTCATGTAACATTGCAACATTTGACCGATTTGGAGCTTACAATGAAAAGGGGGCTTCTTTAAAGGAAAATAATTGAACGCGGCATTATGTTTCCATTATTGTTCAAAATGAAAAAAATGAATAAATAAATCCACAGCCGTATAGTCATTAAACGATCTTTAAGAGCAACTTCCATAATTTAATACTTAAAAGAAGGACCAGCGCTGGTAAAGAGTTTACATAAATATCTGAGGGCAAATCCAGAAATGTGCAGACGGTACTATCCAAGTTTTAGAAACAACAAATAATAACTTGACTTCTAGTTGATCATTTGGTATCAGAAGTGGCTTATATGAAAGGTAAAGGCCTCTAAATTACGCATATTTTACCAAAATAAAATATGATCATGCCTTGATTTTTAATTATTTAATTAGGACAGTAAGGTCTGACTTTGCTTAGACAAAAGTCTTGTCACTTAACAGAAATATAGTACAGTATAGAATATAAAGTCATGGTGCAGCGAAAAAGAATGAATATTGTGTATGACTCCCATGAGCTTGGAGGACGGCATCCATCCATCTCTGCAATGACTCAATTAACTTATTAATAAAGTCATCTAAAAATGGCAAAGAAAGTGTTCTTGCAGGACTCCCAGAGTTCATCAATATTCTTTGGATTCATTCTCAATGCCTCCCCTCCATCTTAACCCAGACATGCTCAATAATGTTCATATCTGGTGACTGGGCTGGCCAATCCTGGAGCACCTTGACCTTCTTTGCTTTCAGGAACTTTGATGTGGAGGCTGAAGTATGTGAAGGAGCGCTATCCTGCTGAAGAATTTGCCCTCTTCTGTGGTTTGTATTGTAATGGGCAGCACAAATGTATTGATACCTCAGGCTGTTGATGTTGCCATCCACTCTGTAGATCTCTCGCACGCACCCATACTGAATGTAACCTCAAATCATGATTTTTCCTTCACCAAACGTGACTGATTTCTTTGAGAATCTTGTGTCCATGCAGGTTCCAATAGGTCTTCTGCAGTATTTGTGATGATTGGGATGCAGTTCAACAGATGATTCATTGGAAAAATCTACCTTTTGCAAGTTTTCCAAATGATCAACTAGAAATCAAGTTATTATTTGTTGCTCTTACAACTGGAATCGATGACAAGACTTTTGTCAGGTAGTGTATAATGCATATTAAAGTCAGCATGAAATCTAAACGTACAGTGTTTATTTTGCTAGTGCACATTGTTAGTCTTAAAGTGAAAAATTAATCAATGGTAATCTTTAATCAAAATCTGACTATTTGATTCCACTCTGAAACGGCAGTCCTTCTCTGATGATGCCAGTTTGATGGCATGTGCAAAATATGCTTAGCCATAGCCACACTCCTTTAATCATCAGTTTGAAAGTGACCATTAGAGTGAAAGATGAGAGGAGGAGCACAAAAATAAAACCCCACCCTCTACTTAATATTTCATTTCAGTTGAAAATACATCATCACACTGAAATAAAAGTCTGCAGCAACTTCCGGTTCATGTGGACTTTAAAGTATTATTTACTGTTTTGTTTAGAATCGTAATATCAATGTTGATCTATAAGCACCACCTAGTGGCAAACAGTGAATTTGCATTTTCATTCAGTCTGTCTACTTTTTTTGTCATGAATGTTTTACATAATTTCACAGTTAAAGTCAGATCATTCTGTGTTTACTCCAGAAATCTGAATCAATTCAATCAAAAACTCTTCATGCTACATATCTGCATTGCATCTTTCTTTGAATCACGATTTAAATGCATTGGTAGTCTCTAGTAAAGCAATAAAAAAAGATTTATTTTCATTGTTAACAAAAATCAGCAATCAGAATCCCCCATGAAAAAGCAAGCTCAATGAATAGCTTAAAATGAATTTCAACTGGTATCAGGTAGACATTAACTCAGTTTATTATGCACTTTCATCTTGGAAACTTTGCAGACATTTAAGATTCACAAATAGATACATTTCCCACGACATGAAAGGCAGTATCTGACAAAGCATATGAGCAAATGTTCCTTCTTTTCTCCACATTACTCACTCTTCTTTACAACAGGGTTCCCACTCTTAGCCCAATGTCTTATTCCCTGACTTTTCTCTGACTTTCACTGACTTAAAAAGCTGAATTTCCATGGCCTTTAATAAACAGAAAAACAAGGGGCTGTTGGGCTTTGCATAAAATTTAAATAGCTTGAGCGTAAATATAATTTTCATGAATTAATGAGCCATTATTAGAGCAACAATGGAAAATTTATTTCAGATTTGGAAAATAAATTAAAAGAAACAAGAGCAACCGGTGTTTGAAGTGGCCATTTTGTAGCCAAAACTCTTAAAATGTACATTCTTCAGGCATGTTTGCATTAGTTAATAATAGGTACAGTTTGGTGACTGCATTTGACTTAAGTGACTGCCACTTGACGAGTGGGAAAGGAATAAAATTGTATGAACTAATATGATTAAAAATAAAATTATGATTTATTAAAATTAATAAATAGAAACTAAAATTTAAAGCAACAAACAAAAGTCAAGGATATTCCATAACGGAGTCAAAAATATAGGAAATTGCCTGGCTTTTGATGTCTGGAATAGACCTTTTACAATTGCATGATATAAAGAAATTTCATGACCCAGGGGACTCTGCTGCAAACAATTAATAGTAGAAAAAAGAGATTATGAAACAAAAAGGAAAGGAAAACTTTATCCAAATTAGGACTGGACGATACTGAAAATATTTGACTATAAATATTGCGAATACAGTTTCACAAGACAGTTTGAATGGCTCTAATTGACAGTTTTCTTGGGAACCTAACAGTATTCATAGGGCTGGGCGATTTGGCCTAAAATCAAATTCTCGATAAAATCTTGATTACTTTAACTCCATTACGATTAATGAACAATTATTTTATTTATTTATTTATTTATTTATTTATTTATTTTTGTCATCATAGTTCACTGACAGGTTTTGTACAGTAAATATGCTCGCATATTACAAGTGAGAGATTTTTGAATAAAGGGTGCATTATTTGATTTAAAACATTTAAATATTATTAAAAAATATATATATTTTAAACAGTGCATCTCTTGTAAACGAATATTTTAATGTAAATAGTACATTTTAATGCAATGGAAAATATGCCATCTCAAGGCATCTCTGGCGCAGCTTCCCATTATCGTCATTGTAGTGCAAAGTAAGGGTCAAGAATGGGTCCATCATCCTACTTGACCAGAGATCAGATGTGGCTGCAAAGTGGCCGCAGAAGTATAAATATAGGCTTAACAGAGCGGAGTCACGTTACTCCACACACGGTAGGGAAAGTAATAGAAAAAAATCAACCTGGAAAATTTGATCGATTACAGGTTCTGAATGTCTATATCGATTACTTTTCGATTATTCGCCCAGCTTTAAGTATTCAGGTATAGAAATTGAATAAGCACAATACAATAAAGGTTTTTCCTACTTTGTTTTGTCTTGTTTCTAGTCCAAATATCGAATAATTCTCGAAAAAAAAAGATCAAGCAAAATTATTGTTTTGTTTTCAACTTTAAAATTAAGAGTTTTTCTTTAAAAGAAGCAAAATTATCTGCCAGTGGGGTAAGTAAAATAATCATGTTTTTGCTTTGAAATTTTGATATTTGAACAAAAAAACAAGACAAAAATACTAAGTAAGAATTTTTGTTTGCATAAATAATAATAATATATATATATATATATATATATATATATATATATATATATATATATATATATATATATATATATATATATATATATATATATATATATATATATATATATATATATATATATATATATATTCCATATAATGCAGTATTACAGTAATTAAATACAATTCTGTGGCTCCTGTTCAATTATAAATCAAACTCAACATTCCATATCTTGCAATGTGACTATTGCGGGAGCGCACATTGCGATATCGATGCTGAAACTGAATATTGCGCAGCCCTAATCCAAATATTAGAATACTTGCACAAACCTCCATGATGCTGATGTAGTAGGAGAAGGGGGTGACCCGCAGACCCTTGACCATGATGTCAGACAGGTGGTAGGGGTAGAGCATCAGATGCTCTCGGCTGTACTTCAACAGCTCCTCATAATACTTGCGCTCGTCCTTCTTCACATGCCTGACTGTTAGAAAAGACAGCGGGTTACTAAAGAAGGCAAACACTGGTCATTACTTCAGCATAATTACATCAGCTAACAAAAGCTACAATAGGAAACACAATGGGGAACACGAATGGCTTGGCGCAGTGCCAGAATGTGAAAATGAGATCTGGAAGGGAATAGATTTTCTAAGTTCATCGAAAGCTTACCTAGGTTATTGCGGAAGCGTAGCTGGTTTCGGATACTGTACAGAAGAACCTGCTTGTCATATTCACGCTGTGAGTTTCCAAGACTCTGTAAATAAAGAAGACAATTAAAAGATGGCAAAATGCTTTTAGACAGATATTAAAAAAGTGCAAAAGCATTTAATCTCAGCATCTTACATATTGTATCTGATTAGCAAATACATACAATAATGACTGGTACTATTTATCAGAATGTGCATATCGAATAAATACAAAAGAAAAATCATCTGGCAAGTCAAAAATCATTTACATTAGGGCTGCAGGATAAAAATCCGATATTGTGATATTTTTTTTTTTTTGCAATAAATATTGCGATAAGAATACTGTTTCAGAAGATGGTTTAAATAGCTCTATTTGATGGTTTTCTGGGGAGTCTAACAGTATTCGTGTACAGAATTGAATCACAATGCAAAAAAATGCTTTTTCTCGTTTCTAGTCCAAATATCGAAAAAATCTTAGACCAAATAAAAATATTGTTTAGTTTTCACCGTCAGAAGAAATAAGTGAAAATTAAGAGATTCGGCTTGTTTCCTGCCAGGGTAAGTGAAATAATCTTGTTTTTGCTATGAAATGTAGATATTTGAACTAGATAAATACAGTGATTAAATACAATTCAGTAACTCTTGGTCAACTATAATTCAGACTGGATATTGCATATCTTTGCGATGTGACTATTGCGGATCTACACACATTGCGATATTGATGCTGAAGCTATATATTGTGCAGCCCTAATTTACATTATACCATACTTAGCAACAACAACAACAACAAAAGTCTTGTATCCACATTTTTTGTACAACACAAACTTGCACTGTAGCCTATATCAGAATGTGTCACTTGTTTTCATTTTAACCCTTGAATGATGTCCATTTTGTTTTTTTTTTCATATAGCAGTTGATGTATAATGTTTAAAACCTGTCATTCTGATAAATTAATAAAACATTAACATATTAATGAAATATTCAATTACTAATTGAAGAAAACTTAAAAAGCAAATAACTATACTGTCAACGTTGACAATGTATCTAAACATTTGATTGTTAAGTGGTTGTTAAATGACTGCATTCAGTTTGTTGCAAGTACATTTCCTGTTCACTTTTATTACTCTTGGTTCCATTTTTTTCTTTCCCTTATTTTTTTCTTTTTTTCCCTTTCCTTGCTTTCTTATTCTTTTCTTCTATTTTGTTAAAAAAACACAACAACAAAGATAATCATATGTGACACTTTGTATTGTAATAGTGTTTGTTTGGGTTTTTTCACAATAAAAATTGACATCAAGAAAACAAATAACATTGGAAAACATTTTTTATATATAACTTATAGGCAGTTTCCCAGAGATGGGTTGCAGCTGAAAGGGCATCTGCTGCGTAAAACACATGCTGGATAAATTGGCAGTTAATTTCGCTGTGGCAACTCCAGATTAATAAAGGGACTAAACCGAAAAGAAAATGAATGAACTAACTTATAGGCATGGGTCGGACAGAAGATTATGACAGTATAATAACCTTGGATATAAATATCACGGTTTTATGGCATTGTGATCACTGCTCTAAAATTTATTCTTTTTAATTGTCTGGGTAAAAACAAAAACTTTTTTCCTTTTTGAACACAATATAATTTATATTTTAGTGAGAAACTTTTAAAATATTTTGGAGCAGTAAACATGTCAGGCTAAATAATCCAAATGAATCATTGACTTCTGCTGTCTTCATTTGTTTCAAAAACACAATTTTTTTTTTACAATTTAAAATGGCATCTTTGGATATCTTTTCTGCTGGAGATACTGTTGTCCTAAAAAAAAAAAAACGTAAATAAAAAAATCTTACTCATACCTTAGGAATGGTACAGCAGAAAATATTGAAGGTTTTAACACCTTGACTTTTCCAAACCGCGATATACCTTGAAAATGGTTATCGTCCCATGCCTAATAACTTATTTATTACCGAATATAAAAATTACATAGTTTGCCTACTGCAAAAAGAATCATGCTTCAAAATACATTTGGTATGTAAAAAATAAACACTGACACTGCATAAAACTATATGCAAAATAGAGTTGTCATTAAAATCCACTCAAATCAAAAACGTATGGTACATTATCTTTTACAAAAAATATCTCTTATCACCATGTGACTGTTACTGTGTTACATACTGTATCATACGAATTTTTACATCTGATACACACACACACACACACACAGCTTATGCAATAATTAATTTATTCTAAAAGAGGTGTGTTTCAACTGTAAAAGTAAACCTTTCTTGCATCGATTGATCTGCAACACACACATTGGTATCATGCAGAGGAATCTGATGACAGAAAGGGCAATGATAACGATGATGGTGTGTGTGTGTGTGTGTGTGTGTGTGTGTGTGTGTGTGTGTGTGTGTGTGTGTGTGTGTGTGTGTGTGTGTGTGTGTGTGTGTACAGATGAATGAATGAATTATATGAATGCCAGAATCTCTGTAAATCATGCTGATGCTGTGCATTATTTCGCAGGTATGTCAGTGCTGGGTCATGTGAGATGCTGATCGTGTGTGCTAAAGACATGTGTGCTGTGTGTGTGGGCTGTGTGTGTGTTACTGTACCTGTTTGACATTTGCTGGCAGCTTGTTCCACGGATAATTCTGCCTGATGTGAAATTCAACGTCCGTGTTCATTGCTGGACTCGAGCTCCACGGTTATTCAAACAGAAATTCACGGGGTTGTCGGGTAAGTCCGAGATGACTATACCCTCCCGGTACTTATTCGGTGATAAGACACCGTTGGGTTATTAAATATCTCCTCTGTGAATGTTATTTTAGCCTTGACAGTGAACGTCCACTTCCTTGTTGTATTTTTTAAGGGAGCCTTCGTCACGCTTCTGGCTATGTACGTCACTTCCTCTGAGCGCGTGACGAAAGAAGATTATAAAGCGCAAGACAGGAGTGATGAGAAGTTTGACTCATTTTTAAGTATCGGTTCTTTGAGCGGATCTATTAAATTAACTTGTTCGCGGAAATAAAAAAATTGGTTTCCTGTTATGGTTTATCAATGTTAGGGGGATTTCATATTTCGTGTGTACTCTATCAGTTCATTCATTGCAGTCATGATTCGGCTCACAGTCTTCAGAAAAAGATCCGAATCAAACGAATGATTCCTTCACGAATCAGGCATCGCTGCGGAATAAATAAATACGCTGGAGTGAAGTGTACTACTAGTGACATTAAAATTTGAAACACAAGCAACATCTGGCTTGGAAAATTCTAATGAGAAAAAAAAATGTGCAATGTGATCACGTGGCTACCTTTTTCCACATACACTCAACGTTTCATGTAATTTTAACATGATTTTTGTTTCTGTATCCACCATAGACTGTAAAAAAAAATAGGTATCTACATTTTTCTACACCTCATGATGCATTTGCATGAATTGTAGGATTAACTTTTGTTAAACTGAAAACAATAATTGAGGTATTTTTATTACTGTTTGGGTCATTATCACTATAAAGTGCCTTTGAGACATCAATTTTTTCAAAAAAGGTTTGAGATTTTTGATTTAACTACATAGTTGTTGTATTAATTAATTAGACCTTAGGCTGTAAGAAATTAATGTTGGTCAAGCTCCTGCACTTTTTACAAATAATCTGCAAGCATAAAAACAGTAAACAAACCTCAAGCTGTGTTAACCCTGTCATGGACAAGTTCAAAGTATAAGTATATTTTCATTGTAATGTGATTATAAAATGTATATTTTCAGAAAGTTAATATGTCACTTTACCAACCCAACTTTATAGATTATGGAAAAAGTCTAAATATATTAATGAAATAATGGACAAAACATTCATTTCCCAATAAAATATGCAATTGTTGTACGTTCTTTTCAAAATAAAACCCAAGATCTAAAATATTTTGTCAAACTTTCAAACAATATTAACTGGCCCTTATTGGTTAATTGAGAAATCACACAAGATGTTTTGCTGAGGTTATAAATAATTTGTTTATTTTCATAAAAGTGGTACATGACAGTGGGAAAACAAGATGACAGGGTGGACAAAGGCTTTATTTAGTGAACTAAATATAGAGGAACATTTGAAAAACAACAGGTACAACATGAAATATTAAAGGGTTCATATAAAAGGGTTGTAAAAGTTTTCAAGAATTCAACTTCTGTTTTCACTAATACTGAAAACCACTGAGCCACCACGCCGCCTCTTCTGTTATCAATTAGGTTTTATCAATATGCTAATTAATGGGAAAATAAACAGTTATTGAAGGGAATGTTGGATGCAACTCAAGTTAAACACCTTAATAATACTGTTTTTTTTTTTCAGAATAAGGTAAATAACTAGATTACAGATGTTCACATAAATGTGCAAATACTTAGGGCTGTATTTTTATTTCAAAACAGTCTATGAGCTCCATTATATGTGCAAAATGTGCAAAATGTGCAAAATGTTATATGTGCAAAATGAATAATAATAATATGAAAACAAAATAAAAGTTATTAAAATTACATTTTAGGGTGACGCGGTGGCGCAGTAGGTAGTGCTGTCGCCTCACAGCAAGGAGGTTGCTGGTTCGAGCCTCGGCTGGGTCAGTTGGCGTTTCTGTGTGGAGTTTGCATGTTCTCCCCGTGTTCGCGTGGGTTTCCTCCGGGTGCTCCGGTTTCCCCCACAAGTCCAAAGACATGCGGTACAGGTGAATTGGTATAGGCTAAATTGTCTGTAGTGTATGTGTGTGAATGAGTGTGTATGGATTTTAACCTCTCGCTCTCTCGGTCTGTGGTTCCTACATGCTTTAAGACAGCTACTATTGTGCCAATACCGAAATCAGCTAAAACCACATGCTTGAATGACTGGCGTCCGGTTGCACTGACACCCATCTTCAGCAAGTGCTTTGAGAAGCTGATTAAAAACCACATCTGCTCTGTACTGCCCGCTAACACTGACCCTCTGCAATTTGCATACAGAAACAACCGATCCACAGATGATGCTATTGCTTTCACCTTGCACACTGCTCTGTCTCACCTGGAAAACAAAAACACATATGTGAGAATGCTGTTTGTGGACTACAGCTCAGCATTCAACACCATAGTGCCTGCCAAGCTGGTGGTGAAGCTCCAGGCTCTGGGCCTACACAGCTCTCTGTGCAACTGGATCCTGGACTTCCTGTCAAGCAGACGCCAGGTGGTCAGAATGAACAACATCACCTCATCCACACTGATCCTCAACACTGGTGCTCCACAGGGCTGTGTTCTCAGCCCACTCCTGTACTCCCTGTACACACATGACTGTACATCCAAACACAGCTCCAATGTCATCGTTAAATTTGCTGATGACACAACGGTGGTGGGCCTAATCACCGATAATGATGAGACGGCCTACAGAGAGGAGGTGCACGCTCTGACGCAGTGGTGTCAGGAAAACCACCTCTCACTCAACATCAGCAAAACCAAGGAGCTGGTGGTGGATTTCAGGAGAGAGAAGAAAGAACACACTCCCATCACCATCAACGGGACACCAGTGGATAGAGTCAGCACTTTCAAGTTTCTTGGAGTACACATCGCTGAGGATCTGACATGGACTGCCCACACAGACGCAGTGCTGAGGAAGGCACAACAACGTCTCTTCTTCCTCAGGCGTCTCAGGAGGTTTGGAATGAGCCCCCACATCCTCCGCTCGTTCTACACCTGCACTGTGGAGAGCATCCTCACTGGCTGCATCACCACCTGGTACGGAAGCAGCACCAGCAGCAATCGCAAAGGTCTACATAGGATCGTGCGTACTGCTGGACGTGTAGTAGGAGGTGAGCTTCCCTCCCTCCAGGACATCTACACCAGGAGGTGCATGAGGAAAGCCAAGAGAATCATCAGCGACTCCAGCCACCCAAGCCATAGACTTTTCTCTCTGCTACCCTCAGGCAGACGGTTCCGCAGCATCCGGTCACGCACCAGCCGACTGAAGGAAAGTTTCTTCCCTCAGACTATCAGGCTGATGAACACTTAACACACCCCACACAAACTCTTCCCTACCCCACACTGCACACCATCAAGATGTAGCATGCACTGCACTTTAACAAATCCATACTTAAAACAATACTGCCTACGTATCGCTGTCAACATTGCCAATTTTACATTGTCTTGTTTTTTGTGAGTATGTTGTTGTATACTGCACTGTCTGTATCCTGCACTGTCTGTATTTTGCACTGTCTGTATTTTGCACTGTCGTTGTATTTGCACTGTCTGTATTTTGCACTGTCGTTGTATTTGCACTGTCTGTATTTTGCACTGTCTGGAGCCAGCACCTAAGCTTTTCACTCATCATAGCACACGTGCTGCTGATGATGTGACAATAAAAGTGATTTGATTTGATTTGATTTGATTTATATGGACTTTAAAAGGATATCCTTTATATAGAATATACTTTATATAGATATTGCCAAAAGGTTTGTATTGTCCACTCTTGTATTGCATTCTGTGTAGTATGTAAGTTGCAAAGTATTTCCCTGTTCAAGCTCTTTGTACACAGTTTAAAAGCTGTATTTTTGATTTCTGAATTTTCTAATATGAATTAATATTTCACTATGACAGGGTGGACATGTTAAACTTGACAACATTCAGTTTCAAACACAATATGAGGAAAAAACAAGTGTAGATACTTAGTGTGTGCACAGCAGATGTTTTAACCTCCTCTGAAGAAAGGCAAAATGGCCATGGGGATGTCACAGTACATCAGAGGGTTTCTTAAAGAGGCATTTACCACATCGTGACAGAGTGGACAGCAATTTCTAAGACATGTGCAAAATGAATAATAATAATATGAAAACAAAATAAAAGTTATTAAAATTACATTTTAGGGTGACGCGGTGGCGCAGTAGGTAGTGCTGTCGCCTCACAGCAAGGAGGTTGCTGGTTCGAGCCTCGGCTGGGTCAGTTGGCGTTTCTGTGTGGAGTTTGCATGTTCTCCCCGTGTTCGCGTGGGTTTCCTCCGGGTGCTCCGGTTTCCCCCACAAGTCCAAAGACATGCGGTACAGGTGAATTGGTATAGGCTAAATTGTCTGTAGTGTATGTGTGTGAATGAGTGTGTATGGATTTTTCCCAGAGATGGGTTGCAGCTGGAAGGGCATCCGCTGCGTAAAACATATGGTGGATAAGTTGGCGGTTCATTCCGCTGTGGCGACCCCAGATTAATAAAGGGATTAAGCCGAAAAGAAAATGAATGAAAATTACATGTTTTGTCAAATAACTTGTTAAAGTCAATAAGAATATTTAAAAATCTTTTATTTGATCTAATTTACCTACTTTTTAGACTCACTGAAGTTGGCTGAGTAGTAAAAATCACATCCATTCAATGAAAGAATTTGGCAAAAATTGACGAAAACATATTTCAAAACACTTATAATTCTACCTGCATGTGTGTAAAGGTTTTTACCAATAATATTAAAACATCAAAATGTCATTATTTGCATTATGTTCATATAGGACTGATTCAATCTTTATAGTGATAATTACCTGTTTATAAGAGGCATTAATATCTTCACAGTTTATTAAATATATCAAACAAGAGAATATTAAAATTAACTATGTACTTTCCACAGAAAATGAATAGCACAAAAAGTTATTATTATGAATACTATCACACTTATAGAACAAAAGAGAAAATAATCTGAATAATAAAGCAACAAAACACACCCTTACAAAAATCAACCCTGTTTTTAGTGTTGTAAAAGTATATTATCTTTCAGTTTTTAAATCCAAATTCCCTAAACTGACCATGCAACCCATAATTTAAAATGCAGAAGACATATTTGGAGATGGATAACTCAATTCAATTTAATTCAATGTTTATTTCTATAGCACTTTTACAATATAGATTTTCACAACATAGAAGTTCTAGTAAACTGAAACTGTGTCAATTCAGTTTTCAGAGTTTACATTCAGTTTAGTTCAGTTCAGTGTGGTTTAAATTTCACTGCTGGAAGTCCAAACACTGAAGAGCAAATTAATTGATGCGCAGTTCAACAAGTCCCAAACCAAGCATTATCAGGAAGGCTATTCCAGAGTTTAGGAGCCATAAATGAGAATGCTCAACCTCCTTTAGTAGACTTTGCTATTCTAGGTACTACCAGAAGCCCTGAGTTTCGAGATCTTAAAGAGCGGGTTGGATTGTAGCGAGACAGAAAGTTGGTTAGATAAACAGGAGCTAGATTATTTAAAGCTTTATATGTAAGAAGTAATATTTTATAATCAATATAGAACTTAACAGGCAGCCAGTGTGGAGGAGGATCAAATTGGGGTGATGTGATCATATTTTCTAGTCCTGATAAGAACTCTGGCAGCTGCATTTTGTACTAGCTAAAGTTTATTAATAGAGGATGCTGGGCAACCAGCAAACAGAGAATTACAGTAATCCAGCCTAGAAGTCATAAAAGCATGAACTAGCTTATAATATAATATAATAATATAATGTGCAAGATAACACTGAAAGGATAAAATAAATAAAATTACAAAAAACAGAAATGAAATAAACTTTTCAAATATATAAAATGGAAATGTTTGTGTTGTTGAGATATTTGCATTAACCACACATACTGTATATCCCACAAGATTAAAACAGTGGGCAAACAAACCCAGCTGCATGTGTACACCCCAGTGAAGAGGTGACATTGCTAAAGATGATGCTCCCTTGCTGACATTCCAGACTCCATGGCATTCCAGGACTGTCATATAATCTGCCTAGATGCATGTTTGTTTTTCTTTCCTACTCTAGCAATCTCAACATGACGGTAATTCATCTTCTCCCGGCGTGCAGCTGATGATAGGGCTATAAGGAGCATCTGCGCCAGTGTCAAGCTTTCAGTTCATCAGAGAGGTCTTTTGATCATTTGCATGTTTTCACAATCTTTTTTTTATTTGCTATGATCTTAGTATACATTAGCATAATTTCATAAACATAATTGATTCCTTTTTAGACATCTGCAATTGGAGGAATGCGAAGACATGCTGAGAGACAGATGTTGCATTTTCAACTTATTTTTGTATATTTCTGCTTTAACTTTTAGTTTCTTACTGTAGCATAAATCAAGTAAGAGTGTATAAAATTATAAAACACGATAAATGTAACAAACAGCAGCAACCAAGAATTGAGAATTGATTTAACTACACTCATTTCATTTGATAAAGTTGACTGTTGGGTTTTACAGTGTAGGCCTATTTAAAATAAAATCGTTGCACATGAAACCTGACAAACACAATAAATAAGATAAATGACATTCTGAAAATGCTTAGCTTTCACAGCACATTCAGGTTTAGAAGCCGCGAGATATTAAAGGAATAGCACTTGGACAGCCTCTTCACCCTTGTGTATTACTCCGCCCACACCAGCAACATCAGGAAGGCTAAACAACTCTCTACACAGTCTTACAAATATTGCAGCTGTTGGACAGACTTTTGAGGCTTTTTTAGTCGAGAATGTAGTTGTTTAGATTGCAATTTCTCAGTTTATTGATAGTGCCTATTTGAAAAAATGTTTTCATAAATTTGAGTCTTTCAGCACGTCGGCGGCCATCAGCCTGTCATATTAACCGCATGAACGCTCTTCGGCTACTAATTCAAATGGATGGTGGGTGTCTTTATTTTAGTCTACTGTAAAATGTTATTTGTTTAGGCTATATCTAAAGGCAATATTTTGGTCACAGCCATCTGTTATTTACTCCAGAGTAAATAGATTTGACTGCAATGTTAAGCTTAGCTTAATGCTGAATGAAAACTTCGTTGTTATTCTTTTGACTGATTTACTTGTCTTTATATTGTTGTTTGTTAAATGTTATTGATCAATAAATTCATTTCATATAAATTGCAGTAATATTTAAAAAAAATATTTTTTAGTACAAATTTTGTAATAATTTAGCACGACTTGAGCAAAGAAATTGATGTTGAATAGTTCCACCACAAGATGGCGACAGAGACCGCATAAT
The DNA here is from genome assembly GCA_903798195.1 of Danio kyathit. Classification (NCBI taxonomy): domain Eukaryota; kingdom Metazoa; phylum Chordata; class Actinopteri; order Cypriniformes; family Danionidae; genus Danio; species Danio kyathit. The sequence goes on along the minus strand of LR812537.1, from coordinate 39,961,861 downwards.
AAGCCAGGGGATAAAAATGTGTTTCTGAGCGTAAATTTAAAAGAAACTTGAACAATTCATTATAGAACTGGTAAGTGACATTCTTAATCGATCTCTCTCTTTTGTATTTTATATATATTTCTATAAATTTTTTCTATATATTTTTAGATATATTTATATATATTGTATTTTATAATATTTTTTCTCCCGGAGAAAGTCTTATTTGTTTTATTTCGGCTAGAATAAAAGCAGTTTTAAATTTTTTAAGAACCATTTTAAGGACAAAATTATTCGCCCCTTTAAGCAATATATTTTTATGATAGTCTACAGAACAAACCGCCGTTATACAATAACTTGCCTAATTACCCTAACCTGCCTAGTTAACCTAATTAACCTAGTTAAGCCTGTAAATGTCATTTTAAGCTGTATAAAAGTGTCTTGAAAAATATTCAAATATCAAATAGAAAGTCAAATAATCTATAATCTATCTAAACTATTATGTTTAGAAATATGTTGAAAAAAATCTTCTCTCTGTTAAACAGGAATAAAAAATAAAAAGGGGGCTAACAATTCTGACTTCAACTATATATATATATATATATATATATATATATATATATATATATATATATATATATATATATATATATATATTTTTTTTTTTTTTTTTTTTTTTTTTTTTTTTTTTTATTATTAATTAATTAATTTTATAAAAAAAAAATATTTATACAGGGACAATGTACAACATTTCCAGAATGAATGGAATGAGAATGTTCCCAGACCTTATTTTTTATATAACAATATTACATTGAGGACATTTCGGTCTTTGGCTATGTATGGAGCACCATTAGGTGGCAAAAATATGTTTTTTCCAGTGTACAGTTTGGATTTTGTTAAGAAACTTTAAATTCATCAAGGTTCAATTTTTAAATTCATCAGGTCCAAATGGACTTTGAATGCATTATGATGGTTAAAGATGTTTGTGAATGTCCATCTTAATAGCTGGCAGTTAAACCACAACCTGTTCTTCTCCTCATTTTCTCAACTGAAAGGCAAACCAAGGTAACCAGGCCTAACGGTTCAGCTGTTCACCACACTCATCCTAGCCATCAGCACTGTACTATATTTACCAGCTTCCTGGGTTACACAAGCCCACCACGGGGTGTGCACAAGCCCTCGACCCCTTCCTCTGTCCTCCGGATAAGCTGGGTTCTCTGTCCCTGCCATAGTAAACACACAAAAAGCATGGTGCACAGACCACCGCTGTGGGAACAAACAAGGGGAGGGTCACATGTGAGACCCGAACGACAGCAGGCCTCCAGACTATTCTAGGTAACAGGAATGTACACAGCGACCTCATGGCAAACTCCAAGCTTGAGACCTCGTGTCTTTCTCCACGTAACTTTGGACTGTGCAGTCTTTGAAAGAGAAACTTGGGAGAAATGGATTTGCTTTTATCCTGCTGAACTGTGCCTGATTCTCATTGGAATGTGAGTGTGAAGAACAAACAGGTGAGTTCATAAGCGATCATTTTTTTTAAAACATAAGAAACAAGATTAGGTTAATGAAATGCTTTATTGCAGAGATTGTAAATTCTGATAAAGAACTTTCATTTAAAAGTTGTAAATGTCCTCTTCTATGTCCTAGCAATGTAACAAAAGAATAATAGTAGCATTAGGTAGTTCTAGTTATGTTGTTAGCATCGATTTTCTTATGGTAGTTATTATTACTCGGAGTTTGGGGTCTATTTTGAAGCGATCTTTTTTAAACAATTCCCACTGAAATACAATATAGTCTTTTTTTTCTTTGGGGAATACTTTCAGTCCTTGTTGTGGCATCTCAGAAAGGTGATTAATAATAAGTAAAAAAACAATTAGCATCCTAAAATAGACGTCAGACAGGGGCCATGTGATCTGGAGTGAAATAAAATCAGTAGCTGTCTCTGGGGTGATTAGATGACTTAGTGTTGATAATAGCCCAATGAAAAGTCCCCGTCTAAACGGTTAGGCTGTCAAGGGCAAACCTACCGAGGGGATCAGAAACAGCTGGCAAGTGATACAACGGCGTTGATAAACTTAGCTTTGATCAGGAAATGTAGCCAAGTTCTACACATGCATGCATTAAATGATTTAAGAGACACTGAAATAGAAAGCTGTGGCGTAGGAACTGAACATCAGGGGTGGCAAGGCAACAAAAAGGGACCTTAAAGGAAGGGAGAACAACAGCAAACTGTAATGTCTTACTGAATGGTAATTAAACTCTTAATTCTTTCCTTTTGCAGCATGGCTAGTACATCAACAGAGGTCTTTCCATTCAAGGACCAAGAACTCCCCACGCAGCTCCTGTTTCAGCTGAACATACTAAGACAGGAGCAGATTTTCACTGATGTGATCTTGTGCACAGAAGACAAGGAGATACCATGTCACAGAAACGTCTTAGTTTCCAGCAGCCCGTACTTCAAAGCAATGTTCTGCAGCAACTTTCGGGAGAGCAGCCAAGCCAGAGTGGACCTGAAGGGGATTGCATCAGAAGTCATCGAATGTGTCGTGGATTACATTTATACTGGTTCAATCACCATAACCATGGAGCTTGTGCTGCCTTTAATGCAGGCAGCCTCCATGCTGCAGTACGGGAGGCTCTTTGAGGCTTGCTCGACCTTTCTGCAGGAGCAGCTTAATCCAGAAAACTGTTTGAGCATGATCCGGCTCTCAGAGATCCTTCATTGCGAAACCCTCAAGGAGAGAGCCAAAGAAATGGCCGTGCGCTGTTTCTCAGATGTAGCTGCTTCTGAGGACTTCTGCGAACTTACTCTTCCCGAGCTAATGTGCTACCTAGAGGACGACCGACTGTGCGCTGAGGAAGAGCAGGTTTTCGAGACATTGCTTGCTTGGATCCACCATGACCCCTTCTCCCGCAGAGGAGCCATACATGACCTCTTTAAAAAGGTCCGATTGAGGTACATCCACCCAACGTACCTCTTCCAGTTTATCGCCAATGATCCACTTGTCCAATCATCTACGCTCTGCACCGAGATCATCGAGTCTGTCCGACGTCTTATGTTTTCTGTTAGTGCCAAATGTACTAAAGAACTGAAGCCTCTTTGGACCACACCACGTCGCTATACATGCCGAGAGACTCTGGTGGTGGTTGGAGGTCGCAAGAACAACGAACAGACTTCTCGAGAGGCACTTCTCTATGACGAACGAACTCAACGGTGGCAGTGGCTCGCTAAGCTTCCTTTGAGACTTTACAAAGCGGCATATGTTTGTATTCACAGCATTCTGTATGTGGTGGGGGGCCTCAGTCTTAGTTTGATATCTGGAGATAGTGCAGTTAGTGCCACAGTGTATACCCTCTCATTAAAGACCAACCAATGGAGGACTGCCGAACCAATGCTGGAGCCACGGTATGCCCATCAGTGTGTCTCCTACCTTCACTTTATCTTCGCTCTTGGTGGAATAGGGCAAGATAAGCAGATCTCAAATACAGTGGAGCGCTACAACAGCATGTTCAATCAATGGGAGGTAATGGCACCAATGCCCACAGCAGTCTTACATCCTGCGGTCGCAGCCAATGATCAGAGAATTTACGTGTTTGGTGGCGAAGATGCCTTGCAGAATCCAGTGAGATTAATACAGGTCAGTCTTTCAGAAAAGATCACTTGTGATTTGCTCAAGTTGTGATCCCATATGACAAACCCCTCTCGTTCCTCACCAAGGTTTATCACATTTCCCGCAATTTGTGGTCTAGACTGGAAACCAGGACGGTGAAGAATGTCTGTGCACCTGCTGCTGTAATAGAAGACAAGATTTATATTGTTGGTGGTGAGTAAAATATGAGTTATTGGTTTTGATCTGCTCTTAAATCTGAAAGATGTAAAACAGGGGTGTCAAAACCTGCTCCTGGAAGCTCATTGTCTTGCAGAATTTATATCCAACCAAACTTGCCTAGAAGTTTCTTGTGAGTCTGAACAACTTGATTAGCTGATTCAGATGGGTTTAAATAAGATATGAGGAAAACTCTGCAGGACAGCAGTCCTCCAGGAACAGGATTGAACACCCCTAGCATAGACTGCTTGTTAATGCAAATATCAGTTCAAACAATCACATGGCAGCAACTTAATACATTTAGACATGCTAAACTGCTAAAGTTCAGAGAAGAATATAAACCAGGGGTGTCCAAATTCGGTCCTGGAAGGCCAGTGTCCTGCAAATTTTAGCTCCAACTTGCCTCAACACATCTGCATGAATGTTTCTAGAAAGCCTAGTAAGAGCTTGATTAGCTAGCCCAGGTGTGTCTGATGGGGTTGGAACTAAACTTTGCAGGACTCCGGCCCTCCAGGACCGAGTTTGGACACCCCTGGTATAAAAGGAAGTCGGAGCCAGCTCCAAGTGGGTGGGCCTTGAGCTCCAAGTGGGCTGTACAAACCTAGAATCTTTATTTTTTTTAATGTCTTATACATGACACAGAGTCCAATATTGTGCTTTATGAATGTCTACACCAACCCAAACCCTAAACCTAACCCCACAGTAACTTGTTGTGTTTTATTAACGTGTACTCCACCTACACCACCTAAATCCAACCTACTTGCGGTGTAATCCCTCCCACTTGGAGGTCTCCGGGGTGTAGCGATACCTACTTGAAAGTTCAGACCAAGCAACAGTATGAGTGAATCATTTAAGTGACTGGATGATTAAGGCTGATATCAGGATTTGAATTACCGCTTAGATGTTGTATTAAACTTCTGTCTTATGATGATCTTTTCAGGATACACAAGAAGAGTGATCGCCTATGACACCAAAGCAAACAAATTTGTGAAGTGCACGAACATGAAGGAGAGACGGATGCACCATGCAGCCACAGTCATCAACAGCAAACTCTATGTGACCGGAGGTCGTTTTCTCAACAGTCATGATGTCATTGAGGACTCTGACTGCTTTGAGTGCTATGACCCTAAAACTGACGTCTGGACTTCCAATGGGTCTTTACCATATAAACTGTTTGATCACGGTTCGCTACCACTGATCTGCGTCTCCAACCGCCCCAACCCACCATGACTGCTTAGCGGGTGCAAAAAAATCTCGTGCTTGGGCGTCCCATTCACTCCCTTCCTCATTAAGGAAAATGAGAAATATGGGGCCACAGCTGAGACTGGAAACCATCTGAGGAAGCTCAAATTCATTTGTGGGTTGAGTACATTTCGTATGTGGCTTTGATGGTATGCTGCTGGTGCTCGCCAGCATCTGTGCCGTCTTAAATCAAACGAGATTTGAGCTGGCAATCACAAGTGTCACAGTGGACCTCAGGGATTGTGCCTAGGACCTCAGAGCAAAACGGCAGACTTATGCAATGCACAGCTGTCCCCGCAGAACTGTGACCCAAAAATTTTCAGACAGATGTTTCTCATCATGGTCTCCCTCTCTCAGAACGACTTGAGCTGACAGATTTTAGTCAATGGCTCCTTGTTAGTCTGAATTTAATTGGAATCCAGAAGATGTGACAATCTTTTAGCCGGTGTTAAATCTACAAGCATATGGACATGACGTGACTGTTTGATGAAGTAATTGGTCAAGTGAAGAGAGCATTCCCGGAGAGCTATGGCGTGTGGTCACTTCTATGTAATTAACGAAGGCCAAAAACAAACCTAATGAATCATGAAATGCTTGATGTACCATGTACGCTAAAAGTATGTGGACACCTGCATCTAATTAACAGGCTTTACTATTTCAGCTACACACATTAGGAACAGATGCATAAAATCAAGCTTAAAGACAGACAATCTGCTAAGTGATCGTTTTCATTCTGTTCCAGGCAGAATGCAGTCGGGGCTGGAACACATAAGTTAACAATAGTTACATTCGTACAAGGTTCATCAATGGGATCTTGTTTTACCTACAGCAAAATCGTAGTTAAGAACCAAAGCACTACCAACTTTGCAACTTTTTTGTTAACAATTTCAGATAAACATTTAAAGACAGGCCTGTTTTGAGTTCTGTGGTTGTACATCAATTGTATGTGCTTGTGTTGAAATAATCTTTTTGCATTAAATAAACGCATTTTTATTATCGGAATTTTTGCAGAAATATACAGTATATTACCCATGTTGCTGTGCAGACAATTCCAACAGTTAGAGAGTCACAGTCAGCAAGTGAATAGTCAAAATATTTCAAATAATTATTTTCTTCAAATCGACACTGGTAATGTTGTGATTCTTTCCATATCTGATTGGTTTGGTTCGTGGCTTGTAGCACTTGAAAATTAAAGTAAAATACTTAGAGGAAAATTACTTCCACAAAAGGCACTTCTAAAAGTGGATGGGCACTAATGCATATGAATGCAATATTTTAAACTGAAACCCATTAAAATAACTAATAATTCTTGATTTAATGTGAATAATAAGTGTGTTCAAATCCTTTTAATTTGTAATTCATTCATTCATTTTCCACCAGCTTAGTCCCTGATTATAAGGGGTCACCATTCAATTTGAATCCAAATTTTTATGTTTTATGTTATTTATTTATGTTACGAAGCCCAATTTATAATGCTCGTCTAGGGAGGGGTCAGCAACATAAAAAGGACACACAACTCAAGAAATACAATTCTCTGTTTAGAGACAAAATACGTGTCTTTTACCAAAATATAATGGCAACAAAAATATACAGTTGAAGTCGAATATATAAAAATATACAGTTTAATTTTAAGTATTTCCTAAATGATGTTTACAGAGCAAGGAAATTTTCACAGTATGTCTGATCATATTTTTTCTTCTGGAGAAAGTCTTAATTGTTTTATTTTGGCTAGAATAAAAGCAGGTTTACATTTTTTTAAAAACATTTTAAGGTCAATATTATTAGCCCCTTTAAGCTATTTTATTTCGATAGTCCACAGAACAAATCATCATTATACAATAACTTGCCTAATTACCCTAACCTGCCTAGTTAACCTAATTAATCTAGTTAAGCCTTTAAATGTCACTTTAAGCTGTATAGAAGTGTCTTGAAAAATATCTAGTCAAATATTATTTACTGTCATCATGGCAAAGAGAAAATAAATCAGTTATTAGAAATGAGTTATTAAAACTATTATGATTAGAAATGTTGACAACATCTCTCTGTTAAACAGAAAATGGGGGGAAAATTAAATGGGGGCTTATAATTCAGGGGGGCTAATAATTCTGACTTCAACTGAATAGATTTAATTTAGCAATATTAACTCAATCCAAATAATTAATTATACAAACAAACATAAACCATAGATCAACAAAGAATGAAATAAACAGCAACAACACCAGCATGTCTCCTCAGCAGCAGCTGCACAAGACGCGCACAGAATTCTCCTACCTTCATCAGGACAGCAAGATACATAAAGATTCTCAGCAAGTATGGGTCATGCTCGCAACAGAGCAAAAAAAAAACAGGAGGATCAGCCAGACACGCGCTGGAAACAAAGAGCCACATTTTAATTAGCTTTACGAGAAATAATTAAGATCTGACTTAACCTGCTGCTGGTAGTCTTTCTTCATTCATTCATTCATTTTCTTTTCGGCTTAGTCCCTTTATTAATCTGGGGTCGCCACAGTGGAATGAACCGCCAACTTATCCAGCATATGTTTTACGCAGCGGATGCCCTTCCAGCTGCAACCTATCTCTGGGAAACATCCACACACACTCATACACTACGGACAATTTAGCTTACCCAATTCACCTGTACCGCTAGTCTTTGGACTGTGGGGGAAACCGGAGCACCCGGAGGAAACCTACGTGAACGCAGAGAGAACATGCAAACTCCACACAGAAACGCCAACTGACCCAGCCTGGACTCAAACCAGCGACCTTCTTGCTGTGAGGCGACACCACTACCTACTGCGCCACTGCGTCGCCCGGTAGTCTTTCTTGTGTGATCAAAATATTTCATTTTTTCTGATGCCTATAAAACTGTAGCACAAATTGGAAAATCCATTGGACATAAAACAATTGGACCCCTGGCAGCTAGCTTTCTGCAACTCTCACATGATCACCCACTGAAGCTAAGCAGGGCTGTGCCTGGTCAGTACTTAGATGGGAGACCACATCGTAAAGCTAGGTTGCTGCCGGAAGCGGTGTTAGTGAGGCCAACAAAGGGTGCTCAACCTGTGGTCCTAACCCTCCAGAAGGGCACTTTATACTGTCAAGTACCGCCGTCTTTCAGATGGTGTTGTTAAAAATCCCAGGATGTCCTTCGAAAAAGAGTAGGGGTTTAACCCTGTCCCACTGGCCTCTCTCTATCATGGCCTCCTAACTAACTTCTAACCATTCCCATATCATAATTGGCTTCATCAATCACTCTCCTGTCCACCAATCAGCTGGTGTGTGGTGTGCAGTCTGGTGCAATATGGCTGTCGTTGTGTTATATATGTGGATGCTGTATACTGGTGGTGATTGAGGAGATTCCCCCCAATGTTAGTGTCCAGAAATGCGCTATAAAAAAAATGTAAGGAATTATTATAATTATTATTAAAATATGGTTACTAGTTAATGCATTATGGGGGGAAAATGCAAATGTAAACTGATTCCTTACTGGTTCTATATCCATAAAAATAATTAGCTCTTTGTGGCTTTGGTGTAAAAAAAAAAAAACATGTTGAAAAAACAGGAAGCGGCTGTTAGTAATCTTTTATGTTTGCTTTATAATGTTGATCTCAAAGCTCACTGTCTGAAGAGGTCTTGTCTGCAAACTCCATTATCAAATAAAAGATGGAGGCTTGAAGATCCCTGACATAACACAGAAAGGATCAATGGACAGAGCATCATTCAAAATGTCCATTGCCTCCTCACATGAACTGATTGAAAACCGTCTGGTGACCTTAAACTTTGATGAATAAACCAAAAACCAGGTTTATATTGAACTGAACTTAAGTGAATGAAGGAAATGCTGAAGGATTTATTCATCCCCAAAAGCGATCGATTCACGCTGCACTTTGTCATTTACAGGACACAACCGCGAGTAAACAACTACATACCGAGCATAACAAAAGCGCCGGACTGCAGGAGGGGCAGCATAATCGGAAGCACAGCTGGTCTCGAGCTAAAAACTCGCCCCTAACTTTAGCCATGAGCCTTTAGATAGAGAGTACACCCCTGCAGCGGAGATAGCTCTCAATAACTGTTGTCATGAGAACTACCAATCAGACGGCAGGACAGACTTGTTTTGCTACCATCATCTCAGTTTATTGTCCACTCTAGACTAAAAGCATGCTCCAAGCTCGGTGGAAAGGGTTTGTTTGGATATGAACCGTCATGACTTCTAAAATCGGGCCTAATGAAACACAGGCTACATCTTAATCTTAAATTTTTTGAAGTTATGTAATATTGTACTATTGTATATTTACAAATAACACTGCAAGGATACCATTTAAGGATGCCAGAGTGGGCAGAGCTTATGTCCTTAATTAGGCACCTGTTGCTCTCTGCAACTCTTCGATTGGTGGAAATCTGCATGAATTCTGCAATTAAACACTCCTGCTGAAAAATGCTGGTTGACTGGTTTTAGCCCCTTCCAGGCACTGGTCTTAGCTGGTCAAGCTGGTCGGACTGCAAGACAGAGGCGTAACATGAAGGGGCCTTAAGGGGCGTAACTTGAAGCTACTCCACACCTAAACCCAATTATCACAGTTATTAAGGTAAAGCCGCGAGTTGCAAAGGCTTTCATACTTGTAGCTTGCCATTGTACTGATATTTGCAACCACAGCGGGCGGCGCTGAGTAGGCTAACTGTCATGACAAAACGGATGAAGAAGTCAGCGAGTGGGGTTGCTAAATGAATAAATATCTAATAATATATCAAATTAATTGGTTGTGGATACATTTGGAGAAAACATTTAATGAAAATGTTCTCTGGTAAGTATTTCCGCCATCTCGCCAACAACATCTCGTTTTGACATCTCCCATGGCTCAATGGGATTTTGATAACTGCAAGTTACGCCTCTAACTTACTACAAGTTACGCCCCTTCATCTTACGTCCCCGTCTTGCAGTCCGCAGACAGATACACTTGTGGTTCATTGTGTTCTCGATAACTGCAAGTTACACCTCTTCATCTTACACCTGTCTTGCAGTCCACAGACAGATACACTTGTGGTTCAATGGGATCTCGATAACTGCGAGTTACGCCTCTAATACAAGTTACGCCCCTTCATCTTACGTCCCCGTCTTGCAGTCCGCAGACAGATACACTTGTGGTTCAATGGGATCACGATAACTGCAAGTTACGCCTCTAACTTACTACAAGTTACACCCCTTTATCTTACACCCGTCTTGCAGTCCGCAGACAGATACACTTGTGGTTCAATGTGTTCTCGATAACTGCAAGTTACGCCTCTAACTTACTACAAGTTACACCTCTTCATCTTACACCCCCGTCTTGCAGTCCGCAGACAGATACACTTGTGGTTCAATGTGTTCTCGATAACTGCAAGTTACGCCTCTAACTTACTACAAGTTACACCTCTTCATCTTACACCCCCGTCTTGCAGTCCGCAGACAGATACACTTGTGGTTCAATGTGTTCTTGATAACTGCAAGTTACGCCTCTAACTTACTACAAGTTACACCTCTTCATCTTACACCCCCGTCTTGCAGTCCGCAGACAGATACACTTGTGGTTCAATGGGATCTCGATAACTGCGAGTTACGCCTCTAACTTACTACAAGTTACACCTCTTCATCTTACACCTGTCTTGCAGTCCGCAGACAGATACACTTGTGGTTCAATGGGATCTCGATAACTGCGAGTTACGCCTCTAACTTACTACAAGTTACGCCCCTTCATCTTACACCTGTCTTGCAGTCCGCAGACAGATACACTTGTGGTTCATTGTGTTCTCGATAACTGCAATTTACGCCTCTACTACAAGTTACGCTCCTTCATCTTTCGTCCCCGTCTTACACTTGGAGTGACCAGCTAAAACCAGCTTGACTGGTCTCATAGCTTGACATAAACATAAACAATCTGTAGTGGCAATTTTGCAAAAAGCGTGCCTTGACATTTCCTCGCAGTGGGTTGAAGTTGTCGCACGGATTGAGTCATCAGATTCTGCACTCCAATTGGTTCTTGGATTGACATTCGTCGCAGCTGTTGTCACACAGCAGGAAAGTGTCTGAAATTGGCCAGCACTTAATCGGAGGAAAACTCTGATCGCAAAGGTCATTAAGTGGCTGTCTATGAACATGTCAAACCAATGATCAAATATCACAGATTCTAGCTTAGGATTTCAGGAATCTTTTAAGATTTCCCAAATTTGTCTCAGACGATCAAATTGTGGCTGAAATCCCACAGTGTGAGCAGGGCTTAAGAGAGGTGGCCAAAAGCCATCAAATAAAGCATACTGGAAATGGCCAAAATCCCATCTAAAACTAGCCTGTTCAACCAGCTAAAACCAGCCAACCAACTTTTTTCCAGCAGGGATGGTTTTGAAAATAAGTCTAACTAATGTGAACTGATGGGTTAAAGCAGGGGTCACAGCCCTGTTTCTGGAGAGCTACCTTCCTGCAGATTTCAGTTGCAACCCTGACCAAACAGACCTGTCTATCAAGTTCTGCTTCAGGTCATAATTAATTGGTTCAGTTGTGTTTAATTAAGGTTGGAGCTAAATTCTGCAGGAAACTCACCAGGAACAGGGTTGGTGACTCCTGGGTTAAAGAAACAATCCACTTTTTTTCTTTTAAATACGCTCATTTTCAAGTTCCCTTGAGTTAAACAGTTGAGTTTTACAATTTTTTAATCCATTCGACTGATCTCCAGGTCTGGTGGAAGAGCTTTTATCTTAGCACAGAAATGGGCAAACTGGATCCCTGGAGGGCTGGATTCCTTCAACCCTAATTAAACACACCTGCCTATAGCTTTCTAGTGATCTTGAAGACACTGATTAGCATGTTCAGGTGTGATTGATTAGTGTTGGAGCAAAACTCTGCAGGACACCAGCCCTCCAGGAGCAAGTTTGCCCATATAGATAACGGAATCAGATTAGACCTTTAGCATCTCGCTCAAAATGTTTTTTGTTATTTTTTTTTTTATTTAAAGCTTGACTATTCTGTAGTTACACTAAGACTGATAGAAAATTTCTAGGTCAATATGGCTAGAACTATACTCTTATCCTGCCGTATTAATTGAGGAACTTTGCTGCTGTTCCATGGCTAGAGCAAAGGTATTACACAGCGCCTGAAAATAGATCTCAGCTAGGTAACAGCGATGTTAATATCACTGCATCTACTGCTGGTACAGCAGCAAAGTTTCTTGATTGTTACACCAGAATGAGAGTATAGTTCCTTTCCATATTTACAAATAGCAACTTTCATTTTTCATTGGTCTTGGCAATTGATGTAACTACAGAATAGTCAAGCTTGAAGTAGTTTAATATATATATATATATATATATATATATATATATATATATATATATATATATATATATATATATATATATATATATATTATACATACATGCATACGAGCGAGACTTTAATGGTTTTATTTGATTTAACGATCTATGCTAAGCTAAGTGCTCCTGTCAGACCTGGAGATCGGCTGAATGGTTTCAAAAATGTTAAAACTCAACTGTGAGAACTTGTAGGGTGTGGGACTTGTAAAAGTATTACATTTAGTTGTAAAGCAACAATCAAGCAGTTTTTTCCAAAAGTTTTGACCACTTTTAGTTTAAGCTTAGTCTTAAAAAAGAGAGAAAGAAATACAGCTAAACCTGTTTTTTGTTTTATTGGCTGTTTGAAACTGAAAGTATAGCAGTTTTTAAAGGGATAGTTCACGCCAAAAAAAATCCATTTACTCTTTATGTGTTTTTTCTGGGGGTGATATAGTGGCACAGTGGGTAGCACTGTCGCCTCACAGCAAGAAGGTCGCTGGTTCGAGCCTCGGCTAAGTCAGTTGGCATTTCTGTGTGGAGTTTGCATGTTCTTTCCCTGTGTTTGTGTGGGTTTCCTCCGGGTGCTCCGCTGTGGCGACCCCTGATTGATAAAGGGACTAAGCCGAAAAGAAAATGAATGAATGAATGAATGAATGAATGTGTTTCTTCTGTTGAAAACAAAAGATGACATTTTGAAGAAAGCTAAAAACCAGTAACCATTGACAGTCAAAGTATTTGTTTTTCCTACAATGGAAGCTTGCTTCAAAATATCTTCTTTTTAGTGATGCTCCGATCGATCGGCCAGAGATCGGTATCGGCCGATAATCACATTTTATGACTCGATCGGTACTCGCCAATCTGGCCGATCTCATGAACCGATCACAGGTGTCTGTTTACGAGTTTACACGCAGAGTAGAGATGCGCGGATCAGCTGAAATGTCACCCGAATCCGCTCCTTCATTCTAATCATCCACCCCCCACACATATTATTTTATCTGATATATATATCCGCACCCGATCGCCACTTTAATAATTCTAATTCTTTGTTTTAATCATGATGATAGGTCTTACTTTCTCCGCAATGTCCGGCGGCAGAGTAACAGCTCATTAATTCATGCTCGAGCAAATGATGAGACGGACTAAAGTACTCGATGCATGCCCTTCTTTTACTTATTTCAGCGTTTTCAGGTTCACAGTGCAAAACAGCTCCCGGGTGGAATAACTGGAGTAAACATAAAACAAAACCGGATAAAACTTTCTCCCTCTAATTCACCGCACGCACAGCACACACCGAGAGCTCACATCAAACAGCATGCGTGTCGACCTACACTACCCACAGTGCCCCTCGCTATGGACTACAACTCCCGTAAAGCAAAGCAGTCTTAAAGCGGCCACACTATTTCCCCTCTGTTGCAACATAGTGTGGATTGTTCGTTATTAACAGCAGATTCAGGAGTGGATTCGGGCGATTCCGCGTCGCCTCCAAAACACGGCTTGCTGCACCAAATGAGCGTTCGCGCGCACCGCTTGTTGCAGGAATGCATACGCTTCTCCTTGCTAGGCGCTGCAGTCGTGTAAATAAGCGATCTTGTTTCTCCCAGAACGATAGCAGATTTTCCTCTGACTCCTCTAACTGAAGTTTGCACTGTACTCTTGCACTTCATTCATTATTTTGGGCGTCTCATCTTCACATTCTGCGAAGTCCACTCTGCTTTTTTGCTGTTCAACTGCTGTGACCAATGGCTGTGACCCGCTACATCCACCCGCGACCCACCCGCAATTAATCATAATTATTTTTTTTATAACCCGACCCGCGGATATAACCGCCATCCGCGCATCACTAACGCAGAGGAACCAGACATGCTAGTTGGAGAGCAAAATAATGGAATGCAAAAATTGCTTTGTTAGTTGTTTTTCTTATCATTTTTTTGTATCTGTTTTATCTATCATTTTCTGTAAAGTTGCTTCTGACCATGACATGTCCACACTAAATGGTTATAAGAGACATGTTTGAGGGATTATATGCAACATTCTTCATTTATTCTCTGAGGTGAGGCAAGATCTCCACTTAATTATCATACTTAGGGGGAAAATGTGCTTCATGTATTATAAAGCTTGAAGCATCAGAATCGGTACTCAGTATCGGCCGATCACCATCACAAAGAATCGGTACTTGGTATCGGCAGCAAAAATCCTGATCGGAGCATCCCTACTTCTTTTGTGTTCAACTTAAGTCCAACAGCTTTGGAACAAGTGCAGGATGAGTAATGACAGAAATGTCTATTTTTGGGGGGTGAACTATTCCTTTAAGCTGAATTCCCACCAGGTGAGAGCTGCTAAAACCAGCTAAAATAGCCAATAGAGCTAGAACCGGACTGGGAAACCAGCTTAAACCTTCCTGACCTATTACGATGATGTGTTTTGTTTTTCCAGCAGGGTTAAAAATGCTGCTTGACAATGCCAAATAGTTGTAATCATATTGATTTATTACCATAATCATAAACAAGCCTGTTTGTAAAGCAAATAGATTTTGACATTTCCATGAATAGGAAGTCTCACACGTTCAGACACAGAAAATAAATAACTTCCGCATTAATAAATAAGGTAGAAATATCTTAAATAATCATAAAAGAACTCGCTTTGATGCATGTATTTGACAATTAAACTAATATTTTACTTACCACAACAATCTGCTCATTTAATAAAGCCGCCGCCATTATTCTGCCATAATTAGAAAATAATGATTTTGTTGTCCTCTGCAGTTCATTATAACACAACAGTCAGTGTGTGTGTGTGTGTGTGTGTGGGTGTGTGGGTGTGGGTGTGTGTGTGGGTGTGTGCATAACAGAATCAATATATTTGCTCTAAGATGCATACGAAATTGTGTAGAATATGCAAGAAGTTTTCAGAGACAGCGGTTAAAATAAATGAGGTTTTTCTGCCCTCTGGTGGAGAATTGCGATATAATTTGAAAGGAGCCAATCTAAAAATAAGGAGAAATCATTTCAGTTGCTCTTTATCACCAGTGTTGGGTATGTTACTTCAAAAAAGTAATTAATTACTAATTACATCATTAGAATTGCATTTAAATTACATTTTTAATGACAATGTAAAAAGTAACTGAGTTACTCAATAAGTTAGTTAATTACTTGACTAAACACTAAATATTAAACTAAGAAATGCACTACATATAAATCTCAATATTGGATAGACCAGGGATGCCCAAACTTTTTCTACTAAAGGGCCAAAAACTAAACTTGAAATATATAAAGGTAAATATAGTTGCCATGGGTAAGTTTCGAATTTATTTAATACTATTTAAAAACAACTAGAATACATTACTTTATATTAACTATTTTTACATTTTATAATGAACTTATTACAGTAAAAACAAAAACAATCTCATTTATAACACTAGGTTCACTAGTTTTTGTCTTGATTTGCTCACCGATGTCTTCTGCAGAGTCATCTATCTTCTATCTGACATTATTTACATTTTTAAAAATCTGATTTATTTACAACATTTAATTGAAATAAGTCATTTCAGTTTGCCTTTTAGTAGATCAGCAATAAAACAAACAAACAAAAAAAGGTTACGTCAAATTAGAAATAACAATCTTTTTTAAAGACATTCAGCCCATCTCTCTCCATCCTTCTCACTCTCTTCTCAGATGGGATGGTGGACCAAATCAAAGGTTACAATGGGCCAACTTTGGCACTTTGGGTATCTTTGGCATAGACAATAGAAATGAAACTTCTTTTAATTCTACATTTTAGCTTTATTATAAAGTGTAACACTTTAAAAATAATAAACATTATATGCATCACACAAGACATTTCAAAGCAATGGCACAATATTTCATGCACATCATATATTGACAGAAATTTCCGACTCTGTTCATTGTTTCTCAAGCTTGTTCCACCTACTTGATAGATTAATTACTCTGCTTCTCTTAATTGATTGATGCAGAACTGTTGTTATGTACATTATTTAAACAAGTACATTATAAGTAACTGTAATTAAATGTAATTTTTCTGAATAAAAGTAATCTAATTACAGTAACTAATTACACTCAACACAGTTTATCACCCAAATCCAGACTTCTTAATGTTCTAGAAGTTATAAAATTTCTTAAAAAATCTGTCACATAGTGCAAAAAAAGCCAATGTACACTGTAAAAAAATCCTGGTTGCCCTAAATTTTTAAGCTGAATCAAATTGAACTTACGAGTCCATTGAACTTATATTAGGGCTGGGCGATTTGGCCTAAAATCAAAACCTCGATTAATTGAACATTTTAACTTGATTACGATTAATGAACGATTATTTTATTTATTTATTTATTTTGCCCTCATAGTTCACTGACAGGTTTTGTAAAGTAAATGTGCTCAAATATTACAAGTGAGAGATTTTTGAATGAAAAGTGCATTACTTGATTTGAAAATAATTGATGTAAACACACACTATCTACTATCTATGATTATTTAACATCAACGCTGAACAGCTGAAATTAACACACACATTGCCTAAAACCAAGTCACTTTTCTTATAAAAAGTGAAAATAAATAACCTGCAATTTGGAAACAAAATAAATTACTTTTAGTGTTTCAGCTTCATATTAAAAGTAGAAAATAAATAAAAAAACTCTTGTATATCCTGTAAATGATATTTTAAACAGTGCATTTCTTGCATCTTCTGTAAACAAATATTTTAATGTAAATAATAAGTTTAATGTAAAGGAAAATATGCCGTCTCAAGGCATCTCAGCGCCGATTTCAATCATCATCAATGTAGTGCAAAGGCTCAAGAATAGGCCCATCGTCCTACTTGACCAGATGTGGCTGCAAAGTGTGGCTAACAGAGTGGGGTCACATGACTCCACATGCAGTAGGGAAAGTAATTGGGAAAAAAAAAATAATAATTGACCTGTAAAAATTAGATTAATTATACATTCTGAATTACTTTTTAATTAATCGCCCAGCCCTAACTTATATTATGTAAAACTGAATCAAAACAGCTTGCGTAACTTAAGTTCGAACATCATTAACTTTGTTTAATAAGTTATACTGAACTAACAACATGTTGCCATGACTAATTGATCATATAATTTTTTACAGTGTAGTTATGATTTAATAAAGGCTTTAAGGGGAAAATTAGACTTTTGTATTATCCTGAAGCTCTTCAAATCAATGTTTTGTAATGTAATGTATTTTTTATTTATTGCCATGTCAGCAACCAAGACTATTTTCATGGCAAGAACATTTCAATAATAAATAAACAATTAAGAACAACAAACAAATGAATACATAAATGAAATAAGATAAGAATTCTAAAATTTTTCCTGGTGTCACTTTGTTAAAAATGTCCTTAAGGACGTTCATTTCATAAAAAAGTCTTCTGGAATCATTAAAAGCAGGACAGTCCAGTAGAATATGTTTTACTGTAAGGGGAGTTGTGCAGTACAAACATTGAGCAGGGTCTTCATCTTTAAGTAAAAAGGCATGGGTTAATCTTGTATGTCCAACATGACATCTGGTAAAAATCACTTGATCAAATCTAGTCTTAAAATTCTGTTCGAGATTTCAGGTTGGATTTCATACTATTTATTATTGTCTAATGCATCCCACTCCTCTTCCCACTTATTTCAAATGTAAACGTTGATAAAAGGTCTCATCTCTGAAGAAGGATTTGGCATTTGTTCACCACTTGCTTTAAAGCGTCTTTAGCAGCTGCATCAGCTCGCTCATTTCCTGAAAGCCCAACATGTCCTGGAACCCAGAAAAAAAATTATATAATAAAACTGGTTTTGTAGATGGTGAACTTTGGTTAAAATACTATCAATCAAAGGATGATCATTTTTTGAAGATTCCATAACTTGGAAGCTTTATTTGGAGTCTGTAAAAATCTTTTGTTGGACATTTTCTATATTTTCAATATAGTTATATTGAGCATTCTTTAGGCAGACTGACTCCATAACTTTGTTGTCCAGTCACCATTGCCGCTGTTTGCTACGCCATTTTCCACCTTGGAACCATCTGTAAATATTGGTGAGTGTAGAGAATATTGGTTTCTAATATCCAGATATTGTTGTCTTTATTGAAGGATTCGGATTTCTACCGTCCAGTTCGTCTAAGCATGGATCAACGTTTATCCTTTCCTCATCATCCTATGTCTCGTTATGTTTATTAAATATGATTATTTGATTATTTGAATGAGTATTTAACTTTGAAATGATTTCAACTAATGAATAAGTTAAATACACTGCTTTATGTAAGAATGTTCAGTGCATTGCCTGTCTCTTTGAAACTATTTTCAGGAGCCACCAAACTAGGTCAGAGGTCACAGAGACTTTGAGTGGAAATGAACCGCTGAGGACTTGAAACAATATTGTTCTATTGTTTCTATTGTTATTTCTATGAGTTAATTCTATCTAAAATGTCTTAAGTGATTTTGTTATTTTTACGGTTAATTCTTCTAAAGTGATTTTACTTTTTAGTCAAGATAGACTTGGTGTAGTGAGAATTTAACTGTCGGAATGTAGATTATACTGGTTTTCAACCAGTTTTGATAAAGACAGCTGAGAAGTACACTCAGCCTTGGATAAGAAACAGATTGTACTTTAAGTGTGTGCTCTATTTGATTGTAGATACTTTTAACAGGTCTGAAGTCAGTTCTAAACAGTCTATTGAATGTCTGACGTTTATGCTTAAGATATTGTTCAGAATTGTACGCACGCACCCACGTGGAAATTTTCCTAGTCTATCTGTGTTTTAACCAATCAGGCTAGAACACCTATATGTATGACGCAGAAAATGACGTTATGTGAGAGTATAATTGTTATTGATTTGTGATTGTAAGCAGAGCGGCCTAGGAACTCATTGCGAGTGTTGAAGCTGGCTTCTGCTGATGAAACTGCAAACTATTTCAGTAAACTTTATTTATTTATTTAAATCTTTGACTCAGGCTCTTCTTCATCTGACAGACTGGTCATTCTTTGGGTTAAAACTGTAAATACCCCAACATTATACATTGGGATGAGATGCTCCTTTCTTCCAATGTCCTAAATCCATATTGATTATGGGCTTCTTTAATTTCCAATGAGGCAGGGAACTGAAGTGTGTTTGACTTAAAATGTCCAGGTTTAGGTTTAAGTTTTGTAAATGTGGATTAATACGCAAACCAAATGGCCTGATGGTTTTTGGCTTACTCTCATACAACTGCACAAACTGTGGGTTAAAAACTACAGAATAAGCTGGGTTGTTCTTATTTGCTTTTAACTTGATAGCATATTGTAATGAAAGTTTCAATCGTCTGTTTTGGAGTGAAGGTTCATTGGCTTCAATGTTCAAACTCTGTACGGGTGATGTTCTGAATGCTCCTAAAGCAAGCCGTAATCCTTGATGGTGTACTGTATTGAGGATCTGTGTAAGAGTTCCTGGCAGAATCATAAATTATAATCCCATAATCAAAACAGGATCGAATGAGAACTCGAAGTCGCAAAAGTACAGTCAAATCTTTTTTCCAACACGGATTATACGCATAGCTTTCAGGCACTTGTTTTTTAACAACTTTAAATGAGGGATAAAAGTCATTTTGTTGTCAAAAAGAAGACCTAAAAACTTGATTTCTTTAACAACTTTGATCGGATCTCCGTTCCGTTCTAGATCATGATGAAGAGATCGCTGGATGCAAAAATGTGTAAACTGTTTTTGTTCTAGAGAACTTAAAACCATTTTCAACAGACCACTGGTTAATTTTGTGAATAGGTGCTTTTTGTGAATAGATAGTTGCCTTTCAATTGTGCTTATATTCTTCCCAGATACAAAGATCCTCCACATAAAGGCTGCAGAACATGTTTGGTCCAATGATTTCCACAATGCTTTTTATCTTGATGCTGAAGAGTGTGACAGAGAGTATGCTTCCTTGAGGAACTCCCGAGTTCTTGTTTGTGTGTATTTGATAGAGAATTTCCCACTTGGACTCTGATGTTTCTTCTAGTGAGAAGGTTTGAGATGAAGATGGGAAGCCTTCCTCTAAAGCCCATTCGATGAAGATCTTAAATCAATGTTTTGATTTAATATGAGCTCAATATGATCTGTTATAAATGCAGTGATTGAGTAACACTTAATGACACCAAAGGCTTAAATTTCAAACGCTTTATTTATTGGCAATTCTGTTCTTATTTTAAAAAATCTATTTGATCATGCACACCAATCATTCTGTAGAGAAAGGCAGTACAGTCAGTTTTGCACAAAACAGAAGAGCATGTCAACAGGCCTGTACACCACTGCAGTGCATGTGTGTGTGTGTGTGTTTTGTTTTTTAATCAAGTAAAAACAGAAACAATCTTCCAGAAACCCTGACATAAGTACCTTCATATTAGAGATGCCGGAGCATTTCATTGCACAAAATGGGTAATTAATAATATATTATAACTTAATTTAAGACATCAAATGAAAAAAAAAATTGTGAAGTAAATAGTGAAGTCGCAAAGAAAAAAGCTATTTGACGCAAAACAAAAAATAAAACGATCATTATTTATAATATAAATCATAGCTTTTTAACAATAGAGCCTATTTTGAATAGATAAGTGGATCGGATGAAATTTGGATATACAGCATGTACATAAACATATCCATACAAAAGTCCTGTTTTAAAAGAGAGAACTGCTTTTCCTTCTTTGTGTGTCGTCTCTGGTAAATGTTTTTTTTTTTTTGAATATGTACATCGGGTCCAAGACACATATTGCTCGGATTGTGGAGATTTGTTTGGCACAGCCGATCAACTCCTTTAAGAAACGCCACAGCTTTCAGCATCCGCTCTTTAAAAAAAAACAACCTTGACTTCATCTAAAATCTGCCATCAGGAAAAATATATATCTGTAAGTACTCTAAAACGGCGTTCATCACTAATACAGCAGCAATCTTAACAAACGACAAGAGAGAGAGAGAAAGAGAGAGAGAGAAAAAACATTTGGTAAGACTTGATCTTGAATTGTCACGGAGGCTGAATTCATCTACAGTCTCTTGGTCGGTCAAGCAATCGACTAAATCTTAACTAAAAGGGGAACAAATTATGGATATTTACAACATTTAGCGATTATTTACACAAACTCCTGCTTCGTTTGACTTCACTATATTGAAAAAAGTGTACATTCAGGCCTTTCGGTGCTCAAAGCAGCCTTGCGCTTTCTTTTGTTCACACTTGTTATTAATAATTCGGATTTTGTTGGTTAAAATAAGTTGAAACTACATTCCAAACCGTTTCCTGAGAAGGCTGGTGCTTAAGGACTCATGCTGGAAGAGGGACGGGCTTTTTAACTTCCTTCGCCTCTGGCACTTTTTAAAAGGAAAAGAAGAGGTATCGAAGGTACGTTTACAAAGCTAAAAGTGGGCTGTCAGACGTAACAGAGAAGAAAAAAACACCTGTTTTCCTAGACGTTTGGGACGTTAGACCTCTTTGATGGTGCGCTCGGTTGGTTTGTAGTTTGAGGAGCTGGTGCTAGACGAGTAGACGGAGTGTGTCCGGCGGTGCAGACGGGGACGTTTGGTGGACAGGTTGCGGCGGCTGTTGCTGATAATGTCGTTGATGAATTTTTTGCAGTCCACGCAGACCTCCATGGTGCTCCAGTCCTCAGTGAACTGCTCCGGAAGCTCTAGCTCGTCTTTGGAGGACGAGCGATCGCCGTGTTTTGATGATCTGAGAAGGATCAGGACAAGAAATGATCTTACTATGATATACAGTTGAAGTCAGAATTATTAGCCCCCATTTGAATTTTTTTCTTTTTTAAATATTTCCCAAATGATGTTTAACAGGGCAAGGACATTTTCACAGTATGTCTGATAATATTTTTTCTTCTGGAGAAAGTTTTATTTGTTTTATTTTGGCTAGAATAAAAGCAGTTATTAATTTTTTAAACACCATTTTAAGGTCAAAATTATCAGCCCCCTTTTTTTCGATAGTCTACAGAACAAACCATCATTATACAATAACTTGCCTAATTACCCTAACCTGCCTAGTTAACCTACTTAACCTAGTTAAGCCTTCAAATGTCACTTTAAGCTGTATAGAAGTGTCTTGAAAAATATCTAGTAAAATATTATTTACTGTCATCATTGCAAAGATAAAATAAATCAGTTATAAGAAATGAGTTATTAAAACTATTATGTTTAGAAATGTGTTGAAAAAAGCTTCTCTTTGTTAAACAGAAATTTGGGAACAAAATAAACAGGGGGGCTAATAATTCTGACTTCAACTGTACAGTATATTAGGGGCACACAACTTTTTTTTTGGTAACTTTAAATATAATGGTTCATTAGTGAATGTTAATGTACTTACTAACATGAACAAACCATGAGCTGTACATTTATTACAGTGTTTATTCATATTTGTTAATGTTAGTTAATAAAAATACAGTTCATTGTTAGTTCATGTTAACTCAGTGCATTTACTAATGTTAACAAGCACAACTTTGGATTGTAATAACGCTGCGGCCTACACGGAATTTGCGTGAGCAGAAATCCACAGATTTTTTTCCCATCATTAGCTATGTTTCCATCCGCCTATTTGTATGTGCATTTTGGATATGCGCATAAAAAACGGTTGATGGAAACACCATGATGCGCATAAGTTTTAAAAATGTGCATAAAAAACACATGCGCATAACTGAGTAGGTTAAACTTTTTATCCTATAAGAAAAGATGAGCTATAATGAAACTATAATGAAAAAACTTTTACCGAACAAATTCCAGTATGCGCATTAATAAGTCATTTGATTTTGTCATAAGAGATCATGTGATGATAAAAATGTGTGTGAATGAACAAACCAGCAGAGTGAGGACATTGTAAAACATCTAAAATGTTGTTTTGGTCATTCTAAAACGCCTCAACCATTTCAGTATTAGTGTTATTATATTATTCATTACCTCCAGACCTGTCAAGAGTGTTCAGGAACAACAAATATGACTTCTTGCTGATCAATTGGTATCAGAAGTGACTTATATGAAAGGCCTCTAGATTACGCTTATTTTACCAAAATAAAATATGATCATGTCTTGATTTTGAATGATTTAATTAGGACAGTAAGGTCTGACTTTGCTTAGACAAAAGTCTTGTCACTTAACAGAAATAATGTACAGTATAAAATATAAAGTCATGGTGCAGTGGAAAGAGAATTAATATTGTGTGTGACTTCCATGAGCTTTGAGGACTGCATCCATACATCTCTGCAATGACTCAAATAACTTATTAATAAAGTCATCTGGAATGGCAAAGAAATTGTTCTTGCAGGACTCCCTGAGTTCATCAAGATTCTTTGAATTCATCTTCAATGCCTCCTCCATCTTATCCCAGAAATGCTCAATAATGTTGAAATCTGGTGACTGGGCTGGCCAATCCTGCAGGACATTAACCTTCTTTGCTTTCAGGAACTTTGATGTGGAGGCTGAAGTATGAGGAGCGCTATCCTGCTGAAGAATTTGCACTCTCCTGTAGTTTGCAATGTACAGTAATGGGCAGCACAAACCTCAGGCTGTTGATGTTGCCATCCACTCTGCAGATCTCTCACACGCCCTCATAACGAATGTAACCCCAAACCATGACTTTTCCATCACCAAACTTGACTGATTTCAGTGAGAATCTTGGGACTGTCCGGGTTGTTAATAGGTCTTCTGCAGTATTTGTGATGATTGGGATGCAGTTTAACAGATGATTCATCTGAAAAATCTACCTTCTGCCACTTTTCCAAATGATCAACTAGAAGTCAACTTATTATTAGTTGTTCTTACAATTGGGATCGACGACAGGACTTTTGTCAGGTAGTGTATATATACACACACGTTTAAATTAACTGGTAATATTCTAAAACACACCTGGACAATGAGCGCTGAAGGCTGTTTTTCTTGTGGCTGGACGTGGAGGAGGGTTTTTCTGTCGGGGCTGATGATGCTCCAGGATCTTTTTTGGGCAGGATACTGGGACCCAGAGAGGAGATGGGCAGGCTGGCGTGAGGCTTGGAGGGCAATTTCATCTGAGATGGGAAGACATTATGTTGTCATCAAATTGAAAACATTTGGAAGTTGTTGTTTTTTTAATTAATGCATTAAACTGATCAAACATGACACAGTGTTTAAACATGTTACAAACTATTTCTAATTTAAATGCTTTTATTTTAGAGTTTCAATTCATCAAAAATAATACAAATATTGAGCAGTACAACTGATTTTTGAAAAAAATCTGACAATTAGTATGATTTCTGAAGATCGTGTGACACTAAAGGCTTGGCTGATGATGCTGAAAATTCATATTTCACATCAAAAAATTAAACAAAATTTTCTAATATATTAAAAAAGAAAAGACTTATTAACAACAATTAGCAATTTCACCAACTTAAAACATTTTAACAGTACATTAAAGAAATAATTCACCCAAAAAGAACACTTATTCACCCTCAACCTTTATGAGTTTTTAATGAGACTTTTGGTTGTACACAATGCAGATATATATAAAAAAAGAAAACCATTAACCATTGACTTCCATATTAGGGACAAATAATAATATTATGAAAATCAATGGCTACTGGTTTACAACATTATTCAAAATATCCTGTTCTGTTCTTGCTTAACAGGGAAAAAAAAAGAAAATGTATTCACCCTCAACCTCAGTTGAACATAAAATTAGGTATTAGAACAATTCTGAAAACCGGTAACCATTGAGATCCATATTAAAAAAAATAAAGAATACTATGCAAGTCAATGGCTACTGGTTTCCAACATGTTTCAAAATATCTTCTTCTGTGTTTAACAGAAAAAAGAAAATCAAATAGATGGAACAAGTGGAAGATGAGTAAATGAAGACAGAATTTTCAGTTTTGTGTGAACTATCCCTTCAACTCAGAATCGCGTTCATGCACATGAGTTAAAGATGTTATATTTACCTTCTTGCAGCACTGTGAGCAAACCGGCCTGTCAGGGGGAAAAGACAAGAACTATAATCCCACTGCAAATTACTACTTAGTTTTTCTTCACTTAAAAGCTATTGAAAAAGCTCTACCCACCTCTTACAGAACTGACAGGTGTAGGACCAGGTAAATAATGAGAACTTCTTCGACCGACATGAGAAGCAAAGCTAATGGAAAGGTTTACACAATTAAAAACAAATTTAATTGTACATTTACAATAGGCAGGACATGTCAAATTAAATTAAGATTAAATTTTGTACCTTTCCTTTCTTTAGTGCATTATAAATGTCTTTATACTGCTGGAATTTCTCCAGCTCGGCTTTGACAAGAACCTGTCTGATGTGCATCACCTCCTCCACGGTCAGAGTCAAACACTCGACGGGGAAGCAGAACTCCTCCTGAAATAAACACAGCACGGTCACACACGATGCACAATGTTTCAAACACACACTGCATATTTAAGACAAGACACTGCAGGCAATGAGGGTCCAAAAAAATAGCTAATAGTTATTTAAATACTTCATTAAATTCATTACATTAAAAATTGTAAACATTTTAGTAGTTTTTTTTAAATGTTATGCTTAAAATCACAAAAATTACAATTATAAACATAAGTATTTGTTATTAAAAATATATATGCAAATGAAGCATTATTTGATGAAATTTGAGCTAATTTGCATATATTTCCAGATTTCCAGTCTATTTTTTTTACATATTAGAGTTAAGATTTTTACGGAAGGCATTTTGGGAATCATTTTTTTTACTGCAAACAACCTGAAAAACAATTATTTTTCACTTTTTTTTAATACAGTAAATTGTTGTATATAATGATGCAAATTCTATATGAACATTATAAAAACCTTTACAATACAGATATGAATAAAAAAAAGTAAAGTTTGGTGTGAGTGCTGCCAATGCAAAAAAAAAAAAAAAAAAAAACTAATTTTAAGAAAACAGCTCTTAAAAATATGTATTGTTATTAAGTTTCTTTCTTCACTAAACACAAAAGAAGAAGAATGTTGGAAACCCGAAGACTAATCTTTTCTCTCCTACTATGGGTGTCAGTGGCTTCTTTTTTCCAATATTTTCCTTTTCTACCCAACATAAAAAGAAAATTGATACGACTTCATGGTTCAAAAATGCTAAGTAAATGTACGTTTTTGGGTGATTTTAGGTGAATGTTTTCTTTACTTTACGGCTGGTGTGAATTCTTATGGACAAGATGAATCCTGATGGTCTAACACAATCTCATGGCAATTCGTAACCTTTTGATTTAGTGGCTAAACTGTATGAATTCATACAATCTCATTCATACAATTTAGTACGATTTGCTCATCCTCCAATTATGGTTGGGTTTAGGGGTAGGGTCGGGTGTCACGCCTCCTTTTTTAAACCGTACATTTTCATATGACTGAACTGACAATACCTAAAATAATTACGTTTCCTCGTGATATCAGGCTGGATGGTTGAACGATTGTATGTCCACGCACAAGTCACAAGTAAGTTGATGTAAAAATCATTTGGATGCAGTAATACATACCCCAATTTCATAACCCTGCAAATTCCAAAGCAATCGCATGAAACTTCACGCCAAAAATATGGACAAAATATATGGAGGAAGACATTACATTTATAGCTCCGCTCTCTCTCTATATGCATGTCTCTCTGACATAACAGCCAATGAAATGAGCCGTAAATGTTTAGCACACAAAAAATAGACTTTATTTTTCAGTAAACCAGTATGTCTGGTCACCCCTTGTGTGAATTATGTGAATTATAACCCTGTTCACTGTAAACTGTGATCTCTGCAAACCCTGTCGTGCTTGACATTATATATCGCTCATACAGTGAGTTTCTCCTCTGGATTCATCAAATTCACATAAATCCACAGATAGGCTCATTCAAACACATACACCTCATAATTTTTATTACACATATCCACATACACAGACAATATTTTTTGGCATATTAAAAAATTAAAAGCTCTGTGTTGGCGCCAATGGCATAGTGATTAGTGCGTCGATACATGCACTCTGGTGCTCACGGCGACCCGAGTTCGATTCCCACCTCGAGGTCCTATGCCAATCCTTCCTCTCTCTCTGCTCCCCTTGCTTTCCTGTCAACACTCTCTACTGTCCTACCCAATAAAGGTGAAAACCCCCCCAAAAATAATAATCACAAGCTCATGAGCCACTCCGCTTCTAAGTTTCTCTCCTACGGTACAAGCATCAATGATTTTCATGTGATTTCTCCTGATTGGAAAAAAATGCATACAAACTTGTAGAAACTTAACAAGGCTCATGAGCTCCTGATTTGTAAATATGTCCAAAAAAATTGTCGGCCTGAATTTGTGAGGTGTGTGTGAATGAAGCCGATCAGTCGATTTATGTCAGGTAAAAATATATAAAAATAAATAAAAATAATAAATTCATAAAATAATTTTTTTAAATACATTTAAAATTATACATTTAAAAATACATTTAAATACTTTTTTTTTTTTTATTTCACACGTTGTATGCCCACCTTAAACACACAAAATCTGTAAAAACACACACATACACAAAAACGTTTTGCCAGCAGTGTCTTGCCTTTAGAATGAAGGAAGGAAAATACAACATTCATGCTTGATTCATAACTCTACATGGTTCCACCCTCTGCCAATCACAAGACAGAACGAAACCCACAACACAACGCTGGATGGAGACATTGAGTTCAGGAATGAGGAATGCCAAATGCTGCTGAATGATGAATTTGCATATATAGATGAATGGAAATCTTCATGCTCTGTGCTAACACAACACGCACTGTACGACGGCCCACAAACAGCTCTAACCCAATCTTAAGTTAGAGTTCACCCAAAAACTACAATTCTGTCATTATTTACTCACAGTCAGCTTGTTCGAGTTTCTTTCTTCGTTGAACACAAAAGAAGATATTTTGAAGAATGTTGAGAATCTGTAGCCTTTTACTTACTCCATAATACTTTTTCAGTGTTCTAGCAGTTTCTCATAGTATATATGTAAGTGGCTGCTGCTTTCCAATATTCTTCTATTTTGTTCAACAGAAAAAATAAACCCATAAAGGTCTGAAATGGGTTGAGAGTGAGTAAATGTACATTTTTTGGTGTACTATCCCTTTAATAAGGCACACATAAAAGCCAACACACATCTCTAAAATTTATCTTCAATCACTTTGGCTGGCCATAAAAACTAATGATTTTTTAATGAAATGAGAGACTCGTATTGGCTTTTACGTCCTTGTCACCCAGTATTAGTTTTATGTAGTTTGATGGAACATACCGCATGACCGCTGCCTAGTGCGTGAGCCTGACCAAAGAAACAAAACATGGCTTTATATGACATTAAAGTAACGGCTGTAGTGTTTTATTTACAGTACAAGAACTGAATTCTCACTAAATGTTATTTGCTTAAGTTTACAATTACTTTCTACAATTACAAAGAAAACTAACTTTTAAAAAAAGTACTTTAAATGGACAGAAAGTCTAAGAAACAGCTATTAGCAGAATAAATAAAAAAAAAAAAAAAAAAAAAAAAAAGGTTTAGACCAGAAGTGCTCAAACTAGGGCTCGCGGGCCAACGTTGGCCCATGGTAACCTTTGATTTGGCCCGCCATCCCATCTGAGAAAAGAGAGAGACTGATAGGAATGGGTTAGAGATTGTCAATTCAAATGTAATGTCACTCTTTGTTTGTTTTATTGTTAAAAGCTAACTGAAATTAAATGTTTGAATTAAATGGTGTAAATGAATCAGATTTTGTTTAAATGTACATATTGTCACCCGACAATGCAGAAACTTTGGTGAATGAATTGGCATTAAACTCCACTGTGTTATCAATGTGACAAAGTAATTTTAATGCAATAAGTTTTAATTTAAAAAGCTACACTGCATTAGTTAATACGATTTAAAGTAAAGTTTTCTATTTATTTTGAAATGTTACGAAATAAATTAGGAAATTACCTATAGCAACTTTAATGTAATATAGTTTGGTATATCTACTTTCGGCCCACGGCTCTCAATGATATTTGGTCTTCATATGAAAAAGTTTGAGCACCCCTGGTTTAGACAAAACTAAAAAAAAGACCTTTCTTTAAATCTTTAAATAATTGATAAATTATAAACTATAAGTAATCTAATCTAATCTAATCTAATCTAATATAATATAATATAATATAATATAATATAATATAATATAATATAATATAATATAATATAATATAATATAATATAAATATTATTTATAAATATTATAAATTATAACATATGTTATATTATTTTAACATTTTATTATTTATTATAAAAAATGATTATATTATATTATATTATATTATTGTAACTTTTTATAAATTTTATAACAGTATTATTTATTTTTATATTATATTATAACTTATAATATAATACAAAAATAAATAATACTGTTATAAAATTAATAAAAAGTTACAATAATATAATATATTATAATATAATATAATATAATAATTTTTTATAAATCTATATCACAACATTACCCATTATTTACCATATCTAAAACATACTTATTACTTATCTAAGTCTAACATTCTTTGAATGTTGTACATGACTTGTGCATTATTCAAAAATAGGAAGTTTGCCTCATAATCATAAAATCACCTTGATAACCAGGAAATGAAGTGATTTTTACTGTGGGCCATTTCCTTGAGCATTTTCCT
This sequence comes from Danio kyathit, assembly GCA_903798195.1. Classification (NCBI taxonomy): domain Eukaryota; kingdom Metazoa; phylum Chordata; class Actinopteri; order Cypriniformes; family Danionidae; genus Danio; species Danio kyathit. The sequence continues at coordinate 39,931,827 of LR812537.1, read as the reverse complement.
CTACTATGGCCATGCAGCATTGTGCAACACACACACTCACACACGAAGCAACTGCCTAGCTGATAAAGCATCTCATGATGAAATGACTCCTCCAGCATAATGTAACACAATCTGTGCTCATGAGAAATATGTGTGGATTTTTGTGATTTACCTTGCCGTCTGAAGACATCTTTAGGTGTAAGTCAGGAAAGAGAAGCAGATCAGTTACTGCTCTCTAAAACTACAGTGTCATTCACTATCTAGAAGCCATTCAAATCTTTTTCCTGTAAAAGGTCGATGACTGTCAAATTTACAACTGATCAAAGATCTAAACAGTTCTGAGGTTTCGCAATCTGTTACAATACATGGCTAAACGCAGTCACAGCATGGCCACATTTGAAGCAGCCTGTCCATAAATGAAGCTTCATCTGAGATTTTAGTCAAAATGTAGTAAATATAGCAAGACTGCTAGCGAAAATTCTAAAACAAGAAACATTTGGGGTAAGAATGATTTATGAAAGAAGTCTCTTGTTTACGATCTGAAAAAAACAAAAAGTTTTCTGTTACCTTTTTTTTAGACATTTGTTAATTGCAGCTACCTTAAAAGGTGAAAATTTAAATTTCGTGCTCCTCTTCAAAGAAGTGGATTGCTCATCTACAGGATATTTAATATTTTAAGATTGTATCATTTAAGATTGTCTTTGTTAAAAAATAAGAGAATCTACTCTAATCTAATCTAATTTAATCTAATATAATAATCCCCTGGTTTCACAGACAAGGCTTAAGCCTAGTTCTACACTAAAATGTAAGTCTGAGCTGTTTCAACTGAAATAAATCTGCACTGATTGATTTTTAAATATATCAGTGCCTTTGTTTTGTCTCAAGATGCACACCAGTAATGTTTTTTTCTAAGCATGTTTATAAAAATGACTTAAATGTCCTAATTGAACTATGGCCTAATCCTGGCTAGTCTAAGCCCTGTCTGTGAAACCGGGCCATAATCTAATATAATGTAATACAATTTAATATAATATATCCCAGAGCTGGAAGGGCATTCGCTGCTTAAAAACGTGCTGGATAAATTGGCGGTTCATTGCGCTGTGGCGACCCCAGATTAATAAAGGGACTAAGCCGAAAAGAAAATGAATGAATGAATGAATATAATATAATATAATAAAATATAATATAATATAATATAATATAATATAATATAATATAATATAATATAATATAATATAATATAATATAATATAATATAATATAATATAACATAATATAAAATAATATAACATAATATAATATAATTTAATATAACATAACATAACATTATTCCACCTTTATTAATCCGGGGTCGCCACAATGGAATGAACCGCCAACTTATCCAGCATATGTTTTACGCAGTGGACGCCCTTCCAGCCGCAACCCATCTCTGGGAAACATCCATACACACTCATTCACACTCATACACTATGGACAATTTAGCCTACCCAATTTAGCCTACGCATGTCTTTGGACTGTGGGGGGAAACTGGAGCACTCGGAGGAAACCCACGCGAACGCAGGGAGAACATGCAATCTCCACACAGAAACGCCAACTGACCCAGCCGAGGCTCGAACCAGCAACCTTCTTGCTGTGAGGCGACAGCACTACCTACTGCGCCACTGCGTCGCCTATAATATAATATAATATAATATAATATAATATAATATAATATAATATAATATAATATAATAATAATATAATATAATATAATATAATATAATATAATATAATATAATAATAATAATATAATTAATATAATATAATATAATATAATATAATATAATATAATATAATATAATATAATATAATATAATATAATGGCCAGAAAGTGATTATTGTTTTATTAAATGTTAAAAATATTGATGTCTGTAATGCAACAAGTCCAGTCACTGTTGTATACACCATGATTTTATTAAAAAAACAAAAACACTTTAATGTGTGATATGACTAAAAAGGGGTTGTAAACAAATGTTTTTTCAACTCAACTAAGTAGCGGCTTAGTCCCGGAAACAGTATTCCATACGTCGTGACTTAACAAGCGGATAGCAATTATTAGCATATATTTGAAAGACAAATTGAATTCTTTACTATCATTTTATTAGTTCAACATGCACTTGACAAACAAAAAAAGTATTTAAAAAAACTGACTTATATATATATATATATTTAATATATATAAATATATAATATAGTAGCTTTAAATATGTTAATTACAATGCATCTAAGTGCCCTACAATACACTGAATATTCTTATATTGACTATTCTCCATCAAGAGTATATCAAACAGACATTTATTATATGCTCCCAATTCCAATCCTACATTTTGCCCAATATATTCAAGAGTACCGTAAATTGGGCTTCTCCTTTAACTCTCTTTTTCTCCTTAGTAAATATCATAATACTTTCACAAAACTCAGTTAAGTCTGACTTAACCACCAAATGACGACGCTATGTTGAATTACTCTCATTAACTGTCTTGGAATTTGTTCGACAAGGGAAAAAGACGATGTTATGTGTCAGTTACCAGAGATTTGGAGTTCTGTCGAGATGGAGGCAGGAAGTGGCGTATGTTGGTGGGAGCCTCTTTCTCAATGGAGTGTCTTCTCTGAGGAGCGACGCGCTTGTCAGGCTGAGGTGTGGAAGAAATGGGCAGGAACTGAGGAGGAGCTGGGAAAGATGGAGGACAAAAAATGATTAGGGCTGCAAGGTACTAGGAAAATATGCGGTGTTGTTGAATGTTGCGATAATGATATTTCTCACGATATAACAAACTTGCAAAATGCTAATAATTTATTTATGTTAAATAACTATGCTTATTAACAATTAATTTATGTTAAAATGATCATTGACCATATAAAAAAAACAGGTAAAAGATTTTTTTCTGAGATAATAAAAATAAAAATAAAAAAACGTCAAGGTGCAAACATTTCGGATTTTATTTTAACAATCTTAGCGCAAAGCCTAAAGCGCATGATGCAAAAGTATTAAGGGCATGTACGAATCCACTATTGCTATTTTAAGGACGGAAAAATATGGTTTGCACCCCGGCGCATGGTCTAACAGGGTTGTGCTTATTCTCTTAATGTGTTATGGGTGCATTTTAAGCATAAAGTGCATTAAACCAATCAGAGTCTCATCTCACATTCCCTTTAAGAGTCAGTTGTGTCACGCCACGGCGCATTTGCTATTTACATGGCGGACTTTGTAAGTGGATAGAAAAACTGAATAGAAAAACTGAAAGCTTCACTAGTGAGAAAACAGTTTAACAGACCATCTGCAGCACGAGGATAAAGAACGATCCTCCTCAATTCAGCCTTTTTACTTTCTCTTTCCTTTTACTCTTTACTCCTTTACTTTCGTGGATAGGGAAACGATGTTGTGCGCACTACACTGAAGACCATTCATCAGCCTACATATGTAATTCCGTTTGTTAAGCTCAAATATTTGTTTCAAAACTATTTCTAAATTCAGTTCTAATTTCCAGCAAACGAATAAATGAACAATAATAACGAAGTGTGGTCAAAAACTGAGTTATATCCAAACACACGTCCTATTCCTTTGCCCCATATGGTGATGTCTCCAAAGCCCGACGGATGGACAAATCTAAACTTGTTTTTAATAAAACAAATATAAATATGCATATAATAAATGATACTGCTAATAATAATAACATACAAATACTAATTGTAATGAATAAACTGAAAAATGCCCTCCGGACATGAAGAAGACATGGAGGTAGTGTTTTTATATTAAATAATAATTTTTGTAACATTTTAATTTTATTTATTTTTTCATATGTAAAGATATTTGTGTATTGCTGTACATCCCGTGTGCGCATACCTAACGTGCTCTACACTGGACTTTAGACCTGCTTTTACTTGGTCAATGGCGCAGTTTATTTCAGTTTCTCAGAATAGCAACGCGCCAACAATGCACCTTAACACACCTCCTTTTTAGACCGGCACACCCTTGAGTCCACAAAGTAGTGCAAATAGATTTGCCATTTAAACAACGTGGTGCAAAACGTGAAAATTAGGGTTGCGTTGGTCTGAAAATAGCAACAAATCGCGCAAAACACTAGGGCCCTTAGTCTTTAAAAATATCATGAATGACTGAAACCTCCGGCAGAAATTCAGATTTTTATTGGCTGTTGTCATTTTACACTCTTGTCTCGCAGCTTTAATATTTATCTTTAGCTCTAGGTTCACCTAACAGTACCTACTGGAGAAGGAACCCTAAAGTCAATGAACTTACAGGCACAAAAGATAAAAATAACTATTTACTTACAATCCATTCACCTGCATTTCTAGGTGGTGTTCGAATCAAGTGCTCTCTTAAAGTGATAGCTCAACAAAAATATGTACATTTGCTGTTCATTTCCTCATCAATCTGTGGTTCTTGGTGATTCATAAAATGCAAGTCAATGGCCAGCAGATTTTTGAGAGTCAATATATATTTACAGGCAACACAAAATGAATACCTTTGTCTCCTAAAAACATATTGAGATCTTATGAAGCAAAATGATTGTGTTCTACTGTACTTTTCAGCAAATAATCCAAGTACATGTATGCTCAGAATTTTCTGAACTGTTTCTTTAACGTTAAAATGAATGAGGCTCTAGCTGGCATCACGCGATCTCTAGTCGAAGTGGCTGTCAGGCAAATCTGAAAGTGAGTTTTGACTTGTGAATGTGGGTTGACTCAGGCTGCAAATTGTTTCAGATTATTCAGTGAATTCAGATTAATTGGATCATCCAGTCCACTAAAAGAAGCAGTTCAAAAGAGGCATTCATTGAGAACCAAATATGACTTGTTACCACTTGAATGAGGCTGGGGATTAAAGTAATACTGCTGTAAATTATGGTCAGTTTCTTGCACAGACTTCAAAGTATTATTAGGAGCCACAGGTGTTAATTATGGTTTGCCTGAATATTTTGACCACAGTTTAAGCGAAAAAATCATCTCAGATGTTCTGAGAGTGAGTGAATTAATAGCTAATGTTCATTTTTGACTGAACCACCCCTTTTGAAACCAACACTACATATGTTGTTCTACAATATGTATTATATGACTGATAATTCAGGGGGCTAATAATTCTGTCTTCAGCTGTATATCATTACGCCTCTTACGTTTTTTGCCCATGACAGACTCTGGAGAGGTGTCCTCAACCAGTGAGGTGGATATGCTGGAGCTGCTGTCAGATTTTCGAGTGCTTTGCTCCTCCTGGATGAAGAAAGTGAGGCAGGTCATTTGCATATTTTTGTCATATTCAGCAGGATTCATCCGAAAATTTCAAGCACACTCACCTCAGAGTCGGAGCTGTCCAGTTCGGCCAGTGTAGGTGCTTTGAGTAACCTTTTCCTCTGGGACAGCGAATGCCCTCCGGCTACACCATTCACAGGACTCCGAGCCGGTGACGTGCCGTTAGCCAGAGATAGTGTGCTGATGGCCAACTTGCGAGGTCCATCTGGGATATCTGTGTGGTGACATAATCAGACAGCAATAAGAAGAATAGCAAGGCTTTGTTTACACTGCACACAACTACTAATTTGATCTTGAGAACTGAACGTTTGCATTGTCTGTTTGGAAGTGATGAAGTGGGATTTGTCTGGCTGCTTTTAGTAATGTCTTGAACATTAGCCTGAACCTTAAAAACATTCTTCTTAAACTGCCATACAGGAAAACAGAAAATAGTTTTGCCAATTGTGGCACCTTACCATGGTGTGTATTAGTGTTTTTACTAGGGATGCAATGGTTCTCTGTAAAAAAACGTATCGCCCCATTGTCCTCCCACAGTTTAGTGCACCCTGTAATCCGCAGTTCAGAATATGCATTATTAATATTTGTTTGTTAATAAAAACAACTGCAACAAAGCAGTTCCGCCTTTGTACGCTTCAGATTACCTTTCACAAGCATTGCACGTTCGAAGAGCTGTCCAATCACCTCTTAGTTTGTAAATTTGTTGTTGACATCACGTGCCGGTGTGTGTGTGTGTGTGTGTGGAGTTTCTGTGTGTCTCAGCATGGCAAGTGAAGTGAATTAAGAGAGAAAAGTTGAACGCTCTGTCTTTGCTCAAGTTTTATTCACGACAATGGTGCTGATAAGTGAAACTGAGCTGTCTGGAATCATAACAAAATCATATAGAAATCATAAATAAAAATGTGTTGTTGCATTGGTAATGCAAGCATAATGTAAACAGAAGTAATCAATACTTTTAAAGTGCTCAATTGTTAAGATGTGTTGACTTAATTATTATCTTCATAATTGGTTGAGACTGTTGAGTCGAGATGTAAAATAGAAAAAGGGGAAATTTAAGCTTTTACTCTATTTTTTAATCATTTTATTTGAACATACAAATTTCAAAATGCCCTACTTTTATTTAATTAATGAGAGAACATGCAAATCTACAGTCATATGTGTGAAGCTGTTGCATTGTCAGGTGTTTGTTACCAAATAAATATGTTTATTGTTCTTTTAATTGTTCTGCAGGAACAATCATTTTTTTCTAAGCATAGCACAAACCGTATCGTACCGAAACCCTGACCCTGAAACCTTGATACATACTGAACCGTGAGTAGGCTGAACCGTTGCATCCCTAGTATTAACATATTGATGGATACACTCTGAAAGAAACTCTATAATCATTGACAACATAGCGAACCACAAAACTTTAAAAGGAAATCTGAATGCATATATAGCTTATAGTTCATCTCTCAAACAACATTCAGTTACACCATTTAGATTTAAAGAAATATATAGATTTATGTTTCTGTAAACAACTAAACAGATTTGAGTTGTGTATGCCTAAAAACTATTGTTGTTTAAAGAACAAAACCATATGTTGTAGGCTACTACACTCAGAAACAGATGGCCAAAGTGGATCAGGGTAAAAGATTAAACAGGGTAGGATATAGTCATGAAATTACATAACGCTGACATCCACAGCAATGAAAATACACATTTAAAAGCTTGGGATTGGTGGGATTTTGGTTTTTCATAGAGGACATCTTTGAAAGAACTCTCATATGCTAACCAATGCTGCATTTGATAGATGATATGATAAAAAATGAAGCAAACCATTACTCTTTTTTTAAATAAAATAACATAAAAATAGAACTAATAATAAAATAAAAGTAAAATACGTATGCATGAATGCATGTGTGTACAGCTATGGATTACTGGATTTATTAGATATGGGTTTGAGTATAAAGTTAATATAAAACATTTGTTCTTTGAATATTTTAAATTCAATATTTTTTCCATAATAGATACTAAATGCCATAATAAAAAATGACATTTTACTCAGTCACTTACCTATACATTCCAAATCCAGAGTAACTAATAATTTTGAAGTGGCCTCTTAATTTCATTCCACAGCTGTACTATATAGCTAGATTGGCATATTTTCTATATTAACAAAAATATACAATGCAAAAAATTGTCCACATGGTCAATAGTGCACAGCCATAATCTGAGGCTAAAGTGCGATATTTATAGAACAGAGAGGGAAACGGTATAAAAATAAACATTGCAGCATATTAAATATTGATGCCTGCAGATCCTCGAGTTACATAACACCTCTTAAACTAGACTAATCCTCATTGAGAAATAAATTCGGTGAGCTCTGCTGTTTAACCACATGGTCTGTGTTTGATATCAGAACCTGTCAGTGAGTGTGAGATTCATGCTTGCATCAGGAATACTTTACCTGAGCTTCTGAACAAGTCCTGTGGGGTGCTTATACTTTTGCCTGCGCCTAGAAAGGAACATATCCTTCAATATGATCCCAACAGCACAAAACAAGACTTTATATGGCAAGTCATTTTTACATTTAATCTATTCTGTTCATTTAATCTATCTATTTTCATGTTATCAGTACTGTATGGGTTTTTAGATGCCAGATATTATTTTCCATTATGTACTAATACCTAATTAATAGCTGCTACGGTGTAAACATTTTTCTTTTTTAGTTCAGTGAAAAGAACATAAATAATTGATATGACAGACATAGTGAAAGACTTTCCACTTTTCCCTTTTAAACATTTATAACAAGACAAAATAATATAATAAAAATATAAAAATTAATAAATAATAAAATATTGATAAATAGCATAACTTATTGTTACTAATAATAATAATAACAATGGGCGATGCGGTGGCGCAGTGGGTAGCACGTTCACATCACAGCAAGAAGGTCGCTGGTTTGAGCCTCGGCTGGGCCAGTTGGCGTTTCTGTTTGGAGTTTGCATGTTCTCCCCATATTCGTGTGAGTTTCCTCCGGTTTCTCCCACAGTCCAAAGACATGTGCAGGTGAATTGGGTATGCTAAAATTGACCGTAGTGTATGAGCGTGTGTGTGAATGAGTGTGGATGTTTCCCAGTGATGGGTTGTGGCTGGAAGGGCATCCGCTGCGTAAAACATATGCTGGATAAGTTAGCGGTTCATTCTGCTGTGGCGACCACAGATTAATAAAGGGACTAAGCCGAAAAAAGAAAATGAATGAATGAATAATAACAATAATAATAATAGTAAATAAAAAATGAGTAAACAAAAAATATTTAATAAAATATGTTAAACAAATAACAACTGTTTAAACATTTTAAAAGATGCTAGTACTAGACACTCATGAAACTTACTTAGTTACTAGTATCTAATAAGTATTAATGTTATATTTAATAGTTATGTACTAGTATTTATTATTAGGCATTAGTATCTTTTATAATTATTACTATTACAAATTCTACTATTATCTTACAATGTCTTATGTTGTCATGATTATGATTAGTCAGAATAGCCACACAGTTACTGTACAGTATAAATCCAAATAATAAAATGACCTACTAGTAACATTTTAAATAAGCATCTAAGAAGTAGCTAATAAATGTGTTCTACTGTTATCAGCTGAAAAGATACTATTAGCTAATCATTAAGTACAATTGCTAAAAGTAATAAAAAGAGCTAATATATTACATTTAATATGTTATTTTGGTATGAGGATCTAATAAATAAATACTAGTAACTGATGATTAAGTACTAGTACATAGTGAAAATAAATAACAGGAGATAAAAATTATGTACTACTCACAACTTGAATATATAAATAAAATAATATTAATGTCAGAATAAGTCATGTCATCTAATAATCTGTAACAGTGTCTAATTATTAAATACTTTAAGAACTAGTATCTTATAAGTACTAATATTCAATGAATAAGTACTTTTTTTAAGTACTAGTATCTAAAGCAGAGATACCCAAACTAAGGCCCGTAAGCCAAAGTTGGCCAATGGTAAACTTTGATTTGGCCCAGCATCCCATCAAGAGAGGGAGAACGACAGGCATTTATTTATATAGATTTAACAGGTATTTAGCTTAACACTTTGTTTTGTTTTATTGTCAAGCTACAAAAAGCTAACTGAACTGATTGAACTCCATTGTGTTCAGGGGCGTAGATTTGGCATAGACGGTGGGGACATGTCTCCACCAATATCCACCGACAACTGAAATGTTCCCACCATATATTTTAGATTTTTAAGTGTAAGTCAGAAACTCAAGTATGCTACTGAAAATTCCATCATAATAATGGTAACATTAACGCTAGTGTTTTTCCCCACTTCACTCCTAATATCTCAGAGTAGGGTAGCATGTCAAATTTCATAGGTGTTTCATAGGTCCCCACCAATGTCAAGGGCACACCTATTGTGTTATTACATGAATTTTTTGTTTTTTAATGTAATAAATCAATTATAAGATGTAAAACGATATAATTAATTAGGTAAATGATTAAAGTAATTTTTGCTATTTATTTTTCTTTTATATTGTGAAATAAATTAGGAAATTTCCGATGGCAACTTTAATAAAATACAGTTTGCTATATATAACTTCAGCCCACAACTCTCAATCAACTTTGGTTTTTGGCCCTTAACAAGCAAATATTTGGGCACCTATGAAAAGATTAAGTACTAGTGGAGAAGACACTATTTAAAAATAGTTACTAGAAGCATGAAAATAAATACAGTGTTTTATAGATTAATTGTTAAAATGTCTTGCCATATCTTTCAGAACCTGACATTCACACAGTAAACCAATAACAGCGTGAACCACATCTATAAGTGAACCAGTCAGCAGCTCTGTGACATCAGCACACAGAAGCACAAACACAGCGCAGCCACACAGAAGCAGCAGCCATACTGCACAGAGGATCAGTGGGATGTGAAGGTGGGAAAGAAAAAAAAAAAAACACGCAGCAGGAGGAATCACAGAAGAAAGTCCAGTGCAGGCAGCCATACTGCTGTGCAATATCAACTCAACTGCAAACTATAACCTTATGAAGCATCTTTGCCTGTGTTAAAAAAGCCTTTGCTCATCATGTTACACAATTTTCTGTCAATTTCTGACTGCCTAAAATCTGACTCATGCTGACTGTTGTCAATTTATTCAGACTTCAAATTATGGCAAAAAAATACTGAAAAGGTCCTTATCCAGCCTTAAATGTCTTGTGTAGTGCTTTGAAATGTGCGTTTTACTCCAAATTTGATGTAATCTCAACGGAAACATGAAGACAGGGTGGGACATAAAGTAGCTCCTCCCATTTATAAAAAAACAGCCAATAGAGTTTTGTTTTTTGTTTTCTCACAGCTCTGCTCAGTGAGATTGGTTGAGCATCAAATGAAAAGCAAATGAAAAGCATCTTAAAGAGGGCGGGGCATGTCAGATACTATAGAGCATTTTATTGGTCAGAAGATTTGATGAGAAATTGAAGTATGAGGTGATGTAAAAAAAATGTTGATCCATTTAGGCGGAAGTGACCAACTGCAAACTTTGGATGTATATATCCGGTTTATATCTAAATGCATATTGTCATTGTTTTGGAGCACAGTAGCTTATAGATATCCTTAAAACTAACATACTGGTACTAACATCTAAAAAACTTTATTTTATTTCATGGGAACCAAAAAGTCAAGACACTGCAGGTAAACAGGATAAAAAATATGACAAATATATGTCGCCATACCGCCCTCATTGATGAATTACATTAAATTATTTCACACAAAATCTTTAATTTGTCCACGATTTACTCACCCTCAAGGTATCCTAGACTTTCTTCTTTTAATCGAATCCATTTAAAAAAATAAACTCTTAAGCTCTACTATAACAACAGGCAGCATTTTTACTTCAACAGCCCAAAACAAGTCCAATAAAGAATACCTGTCTATAACGTCCTCTTTAGTGAGATAGGATCTATGTGTAGTGCATGCACGATTGAAAATGCAGTCTCTCATGAACAGAAGTACAATTGCTTATTACATAAAAAGATTTATAAAGTGTTAAATATGGATGTTTTTTTCACACAAAAGTGCATCGATTTGCTACAGAAGACATTTAATCAATCCCTGGAGTTGTATGAGGCACTTTTTATTATGGATGGATGGATGGATGGATGGATGGATGGATGGATGGATGGATGGATGGATGGATGGATGGATGGATGGATGGATGGATGGATGGATGGATGGATGGATGGATGGATGGATGGATGGATGGATGGATGGATGCACTTTGTTGAGTGGTTGAAGAGAAACAGCCACCTGTTGCCATTGTAGAGCTTAAAAGGTTCTGCTTGTCTTCGACTGAACGAAGAATGAAGTCATATACACTTAGAATGACTGACAGTGTCAGCGGGTGAGTAAATCATGAGATAATTTTAATTTTTGGGTGAACTTTTAAAAAAATTGCAAACATTTTTTGCGTTTCAAGTTTTCTAAATTGTTATGAAGACATGAAAATGGGGCTAAATTGCATGAAAATGGGGCTAAATTAAACACTAGTTCTTCAAAGTTCTTGTTTAATTTCCTTTCTTGACATGTTACACTCAAAGGTTTTACAGAGGGGATTGTGAGAATTCAAAAAATAGTCACAAAAGTCACAAAAAATATTTTCATAATTTTTTGGCAAGAATAAAAAGTATAAAATAATCAGGCAAATTATGTATGAACATATTCCTCTGTAAAAACCTTCAGAATACAAGTATGAATAAAACTGTCAGGGTTGGTGTATGGAAGTGCTGTTGAAGTGAAACTTTAGGAAAAGAGTCTTATAGATATTTTAACTGTTAATTATTGAGATTTTATCTTTTCATAATGTTCTTTCCTAAAAAAAATTCAATGTTTAATGCATTTATTTTGTCGCACTTTATCAATTTGTCAACAAAGCTGATGACTGCCATTGACTTCCACAGTAGAAAACAAAATATGGAATTCAATGACAACCATCGACTTTGTGGTTACAAACATTCTTCAAAATATAATCTTTTGCATTGTAATCTTCAAACACAAATTGATAAAGTGTGACAAAACAAATGCTTAAATGTGCATTTTGGATCTTAGCATTACAATGTCTTAAAAAGTGTCAAACAGCATCCCACTCTATACTACAGTATATGTTCAAAGCTTGCAATCCTGAACTAAGCAATCTTGATATTCTCTTGATGACTGAAGGCACCGTCTTGTCCTCTTCAGGGTTCAATGCTATAAACTTCAGCACCAGAGGAGGGTGACATGAAGGGTCTGGCACAAGCACACAAGCCAGCAGGGGTCTGTGAGTGAGCAGATACTGAGGTAAAGCCAAAGCCAAGTCTTTACCTGATGAGTCAAAACTGACAGACATGCTAAGAGGACGCATTACTGAGAGAGAGAGAGAGAGAGAGAGAGAGAGAGAGAGAGAGAGTGAGCGAGAGAGAGAGAGAGAGAGAGAGAGAGAGAGAGAGAGAGAGAGAGAGAGAGAGAGAGAGAGAGAGAGAGAGAGAGAGAGAGAACCAGAGGTCATGGGTGAAGAGAGGGAGGAGAAGACAAATAAAGCCATGGGTTAAAACAAGTTCAATGCATTCAATGTCAAATATAATGGACGTTCCACTTCTACAACTGAGCTTATTTTTTAAGAAACGAGAAAGAATAAGTGTCGTTTTAACAATTTCATACCAGACCATTTTAGTATGCAGGTAAAACGAACAAAGCTACGACTCACATAACATTACTGATGATTCATGAAGCTTTCTGACAACATATAATGTCAATGTACACATATTAAGGGTTTAATGAAACACATATTCTAGTCTTTGAATGTGTGTGTAAGATTTGGTTCAGAACTGAACGCATGGAAGCTAATTTGAAACTTCCATAATCGTAGATCTTCAATTTCACAGATCAGTATTGATTCCTGATTGCTTTGCGTTTTGTCAGGTGTTATGTGACCATTTAAAGACCATTTAATTATTTTTATAAGGGGTTTAAATACAGTTCTGCGGCAAGAATATGTGAATATAATCAGCTTCTAATGGTAAAGACTTATTAATTACATTTTTTATAATCACACTTCATAGTATCAGTCTGCAGAAACACTTTGATTAAAATTCTCCTTTTGTACGTGTCATCAGAAGGGGAAAACCCCGCCCATTAGTGACGATCTCTCCCTTATTATCATAGGACGTTAATCTTGTTTTTGAATCTGCCACTATACTGACACATAGACATTTGTAGCTCCGCTCTCTTCTAAAAAGAGCACAATCTCATTTGAATTTAAAGCGACAGTCACCCAAATGGCACAATTAGGATCGAAGCCTACGAGGGGACGTTTCAAAGAGTTATAAAACATTATTTGTGGGGTATTTGAGCTGAAACGGCACATACATACTCTAGGGACATCAGAGACTTTTTACATCTTGAAAAAAGGGGCATAATAGGTCCCCTTTAATGTTTCATGTTTCAACCATAGAAAGAAAACAATATGTCGTACCATTACATTTACTGCAACTTATGCAATATAGAGAAGAATATTAATGAATATTTGCACTATATTAGCCTACACGTTATATTTTACTTGACATGTTATTGATGTTTTAATTACTTTTTGTTGTATGTTTAAATAAACAATTCATTAAAACAAGTCATGAAAGTGACAGTGTAAATTATTATATTTCCATAACCAATTAGAACATAGAAAGTAGACCATTTTAAGCTCTGTTAAGTGACTTCAATATTGAAATATGTAGTAAAACATCAATACAACTCATTGAAACTGTGATATTTACTGGTTCTTTACAATAACATGTTTTCAGCATACAGTAGATATTTCTGATAATCTCCTTTAAGTTTTAAAGCTTTACAGACTGTATCCGTTGAACTTTGACTCTTTAGGCAGAAGCAGAAAACTGGTCTTTTCACCACACAAACTGCCAATACGGTATGTGCAAATCTAAAGTCTGCTGTAAATCTGGGATATTTATTCAACATGGATCAGTCTGACGCAACGAGCGCCAGATTTGTGCTTGTGTAACTGTACAATCATCCACGCAAGCAGCCTAGAGGGCTTTAGGTAAACTAAAATCCATAAAATCTTTAACTGCTAAATCATACAGCAAAAGTCCAGCATAAAACCAAAATTTCATTAAGTACAATAATGGTCAAAAGTATTGGCACCCTTTGTAAATACGAGCAAGAATGAAAAAAAAAAAAAAACAACAATCTGCTTTGTTTATTCTTTTTATACCTTTCATTTAAAAAAAAAAAAACTAAACTTTTACTTTAAATTACACAATTGAAACTATTCTATTAACAGAGGTCTAAATCACTGGGAAAACAAAGGGATCGTTTTATTTATTTATTTATTAACGAAGATGATCCTCTCTATATCCTTATAAAACAGCAATTGACTGCACAGTACATAAATCTACTACCTTGGAACAATGTGGATCAATACATTCTTGAAAACATACGGAATCAATTATAGGCGAGGAATATTTGACATTTGAATATGTAAATAAAATTTGCAGCAAATAGTTAGAGACACAGGGCAGCAACAGAGATGCTGTTAGAGAACACAAATGACTGAGTGTTGCACAAGCAGCCATGCATGAGAATGACACACTGACATGAGCTCTAGTCACATACTCACCTCCTTACACAATACTCATATACTTTACATTTAGGATAACTAACAATATTAAGCTGGGGTTGAATCTATATACAATACTATTTCTGTAAGTTATGCACATAGAATATTAAATATATTTGTGCACAGAACACAAACAAATTTATACATACAAAAAAAAAAAAAAAAAATATATATATATATATATATATATATATATATATATAATTCTACATTATTTAACATTAATTACGGTTTTATTAAATTTACTTTAATTTTTTATTTAGTTTAAACTAAATAATATTGAAAAATACTACATGAAAAAAACATTATTTCTATATTTTTAATGTTTATAGTTGTTTAAGTAGCAAAAACACTTAGATAAAAAAAAGATTATTTGTTTTTTGTATATGTAGTTTAGCATTTACAGTGCTCAGCATAATTGAGTACACCCCATTTTGAAAATTAATATTTTTATTAGTGGTGGGCCGTTATCGGCGTTAACGTGCTGCTTTAACGCGAGACTCTTATCGGGCGATAAAAAAATATCACCGTTAATCTATTCTCAAAGTTAAGTTGGGAGCTGGGTCTATTCTACACAAGCTATGATGACTTTCTCCTTGATATTTTAGCGAGGGTGTTTACCTGGCCGAATTGCACTGTAGGTGCCGAGAACGAGTCTTCAAACTTGTGTGTATTCCTACTGTGAAATTACCACATCAAACATGACGTGCTAACATGGATGCAGTTCACTAGAGTGAATCTGATTAATGTTAGCTCCACATATAACTATCAGGCACCTGTAGATTTTATGCATTCGAGTAAAACATGTACAAATAAAATGGACTGGGTGCTTTTTAAAATGAATGACGGTGAATGAAAGTCAAACCGGTGAGCCATCTAAAAAAAAAGTGCCCTTCAGAATCAAATCAGCAGGATGCCCTTCTGGATCTTTCACTTAACGTTACTTCGAAGATACTACTGACTACGCTTATGTGGACATCTGTAATCTAGTTATTTGCCTTAATAGACAATAATATAACTAAGGTGTTTACGTGAAGTGCTTTCATGTAAGAGTTTCCTGTAATTTTGGTTGACTTTAACTGCAGTTCGGCACTTTCACTCATGAAAATTTCATTCATGCCCCTGTGACAAACTGAGGTATTAGACGCAAATAAGGAGTAAGGACTGATGTTATGGAATTTAATAACGCACGCCAAATGGAAAGAAAAAAAATTCCACATTTCGCGATATAATAATATTTTTCTATAACATAGATTTGGGTGTACTAGTTTTTGGACCGTATCGTAAGTTATTTTGTTAGATTAGCTCCAGATTTGGCTTCAGTGCTGACTAATGTAATGTATATGCACAAATATAATATTATATAGCTTCCTATTAAAAATATGAATTTAAAAGATAGATTTGTGAGGGGTGTATTTATATAAGCTGAGCACTGTATTAAGATAAATATTGTGCACAAATTATATGCGTAAAAGTTTTATGCATCTGTGCTTTAATGATAGCAAGCTTGTGAAAGTACTGTATATACTTGATATTTAGGTCAATCAACAAAATTTATATAGGTTGGACTATATACGGATAGAATGTTTATGGAAAAATAGAATATAAAAAATGTATAATACTTGTTTTTTTTAGTAAGGCTACATCGTTTCATTAAATTTGTTGTCAGTTTTGTTAAATAATATTAAATAATATTATCGAAAAATACTACCTGGAATATATATATGAAAATAGTTATTTGTATATATTTTTATTTAAAGTAGCAAAAATACTTATATATATTATAATTTATATATAATTAATATATAATTAATATATAATTATATAATTTATATATATAGAATTGTATTTTTTTTAATTAATATATATATATATATATATATATATATATATATATATATATATATATATATATATATATATATATATATATTGTTTTTACTTAAGTGTCTGTTTTTATGACAGCAAGCTTGGGAAAACGCACTCACCGAGTCGACTCCTGCGGATCATATCAGGAGACACTGGCCTGAGCTTTCTCTCCGATCGGATCTCCTCAAGGATACGCTCATGGAGACTTGGGGGTTGAGGAGGATGAGGCTTCAGTTTACGAGCAGAAACCTTAAAGCACACACACAATTATTTGCAAGTTTGGGTATAATAAGGATGTTTCTACAGGTGGTTTATCAACCCCACTCACCAGTGTGAAGCACACTACATTAATGCATTTCTTGTTGTGATACGGAGTGATTGCAAGAACTTGTCAGGTGCAAATAGGCAAAACTGGTGCAAGTGTCCGTTAAAGTGTCAGCGAGATCAAAGAATTTGTTTTCTACAGGTGGTTTGTCAAGCCCACTCACCTGTGTGAGGCACACTCAGAATTGCATAATGATATCTCACATGACAATTGCATAATTGCATATGATAATGCTATTCTAATGATAAGAATAAATGATATTGGGCAATAAGTTTCCGACACACATTGTAAGATTGACTAGACAATAATCTGACCAGAGTAGGCTCTAGAAAAGACGTGGCTTAGAGAAACTGGATTCTTGAACTAACCATTTTAGACACAATAAAAAAAGGTCTGATGTTGTAATGTATATTTTCACAGTACAGCATCATCGTTATATGTATGTAAACCTACTCTATGAGGCTGAATTACTGAATTATAATACTACATTTGAATTAGTATTTGTGTATATTCTGATGCTTACAGGATTTAATGGAGGTCTCGATCGAATGAACTCCAGGATGATCTCGTGAGCACTTTTCTTTAACCTCGGAGGAATGTCACCATTGACCTAGAGCAAAAACAAGACAGAGAAAGGGTTAAAGGTCAGACACGCGGTTAACAATGAGGAAAAAAACTGTGTCAATGTCTGTGTCATTGGAAAGAATGCAAGCATGTGTCCTGTTTAAAGAATGCATCATGTAATGAGCTGACTCTGACGTGGAAGATCTTTGAATGTTTTTTAACCTTATATTTCTATAACTAAATAAATTTAAAAACTGACCCTGCATCATTTACTTACCCTTTACATGTTCCAAACTTGTACTTCTTTTTTTAACACAAAAGTTTAAATGTTTTAAAGATCATGAGTAACTAAACTACTGTTGTTCCCCATTGACTTCCATTATGTTTTTATTTTACAATAGAAGTCAATGGCAGCCATCAACATTGTGGTTACAAACATTCTTCAAAATATAATCTTTTGTAAAAAGAAACTAATAGTTTGGAACAATTTAATAGTGATTAACTGGTACACTTTCATTGTTGAGTGAACTTTTCATTTAAGTGTCATTACCACATTCAGTTCAACCCTATAAAAGAGCTTCAGAAAAAAAGGCTGCTTGATTTTTGATAAGCAAAGCAAACATTGTTGTGGTTTATGATCTCCGTAACAAACTGCAATAAAAGTGAACTGAACTGTGCTGTTGGTACAAAGGGAAATCATGACTCATGCTTGTTTGTTCAAGAGGAAAAATGTGAGATTTTGAGATCATATGCTTAGAAATGTTTTCCCGCAGCGTCCAGTATTGATTAATGTATTTTTATGCTTACCATGACCTTGCGAAGTTTGTAGCGTTTGGATCGGATGTCATCCATGAGCATCTCGTAAGGCGTGAGCTGGTACTCGATGGCTAAAGGGTTATACTGACGTTCCTGCACCTTCTTCAGCTTCACGCCGTGCCTCAGGTCCCTCATCACCTGCACCCAAAACCGAGCCTGTGGAGAATATGCAAAATATGTACTCAGTCTTAGTAAATGATCACACAGGATCTTAAGAGCACACACACTGGGCTTGGAATGGAATTGCGGGATTGCTCTTACCCAGTCAGCATTCTGCAGCTCATTCAGGTCTCTGACGGGCTCCTCTGTTTCTCCTTCCATCCTCCGCAAATTCTGAGAAAAAAAAAAAATACAGAAAAAGAACTTAAATAAATAGGCCCAAAGTATCATGCAGGGGCACAAAGATTCTGCAGATCCTGAAACTCCTAAAAAATGTAGTTAATTCTTACCAAACAAACTATAAAAAAAATAATAATAATCAAATAAATATAGATAAGATATAGATAAAGATAAATAATAATAATAATAATATTTTTTCTGAACATTTTGTGTATTATTTTTATTTCTTACATATTCATACAAAACTCAAATAATTGGTGGAATTAAATATATTTCTTGAAATTTTTATCTAGTGTAAATTTCATTGACAAAATTTTTTGTCATAATTTTCGTGACAAACAAGTTTTTACTGACAAAAACTAGATGAAAAATAGGGGTGTCAAAATTAATTGTTTCTTCGGTGCACCGGGATGCAAACGCGGACAATTCAGTATCGGTTCAGTAATAATCATAACCGGTTATTATGTACTGACGTCATTTATCATACTGTATATGCGCTGTCACCGTAGCTTACTATGGCGAGGGAGGCGATCGCGAGTATTTACAACGCTCGAACTACTTAAAAACGCAGAAACTCTGCACAATTTCACTGTGTGTGTGTTTGCTGGACAGTCTTTCACTGACACTTACGGCACAAGCCCCTATTTCACTGAGATTGAGAGAATGAAAGTAAACTCCATTTCTCTCTTTCTCTCTCACTGTGGCCCATTTGACCTGCTGGCTGTTTTACAGCAATACTTCTGGATACAGACACAAGCGCGTGTCTGCAGAGTTTTCTACACCGCGTCTATCATGGATCAGCTGTAATCGCCGCTGCAGTTTATCAGTGTCACTCATCTGTGAAGAGCGCAGCGCACAAGAGACAATCGCAGCCCTTTCTGTTGAGCATGTGACCAATCATAGGGGTGTAAGAGAACTTGGTAGACAAGGATCAGAAAGCGAGCGGGATATTCATATTTGTTTATATTATTTGCTATAAACGCTCATGTTGTTTAAAGGTACAGTTTATATATCTGACTGTTTGTAATAAAGAACAAAATTGTATTACAAATAGTATGTAAATATATTTATACATTTAAATACAAGAATTGCTGCTGTGAAGAAAATATAAAACTGTGTATGGAAAGCATCGTCAACGCACTGTGAGGCACCGAGATATCGAATTGAACCGAATCGATGGCATGATAATCGTAACCAAACCGAACCGTGAGACCAGTGTAGGTTCACACCTCTAATGAAAACTAAATAAAAATGAAGTGATGATAACAACTGTAATAAAAATACACTGTCATTTTCGTTAACTAATAAAAACGAGACGAGAATGTGATTCAGGGATGTATTTTGGTAGATATCCAATCAGAACCAATCTTGGTGTGTGATGCATGACCCACACACACATACACACACATTTGAAAAGTAACTGATCCACAGTAGACGGGGGATGTGATTACATCATCATCCATAGGGGCGTCTGTCTGATTAAACTAAGTATAATGAGATGGCAACGGCTGAGAAAAAGAAGAGCCACGTTTGATGTCAAGACAAATAGACCGTAAACCATATGGAAAAATCTGAGGAAAATCTGGATAAAAACAACGAATCTAAAGTGACATCCGCATGCCAGGGAATCATCCTGAAATTCTCGGTAAACTCAATCTTTTTTATTTACCCGAGTGTGTGCTTTTGCCTTACTGAAATGGTATAGCCTCTCGCTGACTTTTAGAGTATAGATTATCATTAGATTATGCATTAAATGATTCAGATTATGCATTATGATTTAGATTATGCATTAAAAATGATTACATCGGTAACATGATCATGGCATTCATTTATTTAATGTCTTGAAACTGTTCAACAGACTGTTTAAAAAGACTAGTAGTTTACCAAGTTAAAATATAGGGTTTGCCAAATAATTTCACAATCCTGCATTTTCAGATGGCTACTTTTCTTACATGTGGATTGATTGCTGACTCATAATTTTACATATTACTTATGATATAAATAAACAATGCATATCTAATGTTTGGTCTTCAATGGAAAAGCTATATTTCATATTTTAATTAGACTGTTTTATTTCATTTTTTTGTATAAAACAAATGTATACAATATTTTAATTAAATTACACTTAAATTAAACCAAATATCTTTAGTTAACTAAATCTAGAGTAGATTTAGTCGACTAAAACCTTATTAAATTTAGTCGACTGAAACTAAAATGATTCAGAAGACGAAAATATGACAAACTAAAATGGAATTTTAGTCAAAAGACAAGGACTAAAACTAAATCAAAATTGGCTGTCAAAAGGAACACGATTTTTATCTCACAGGAAACTAAGAAAATTAGAAAAACAAAGAAAATTATAATTCAAATGACTGATTTCTTAAATATACGCTATGAAATAAAAATTATTTCCTTTTTTTTGTAGGGACATCCTTTTTTCACCAAACAATATTGTATAAATAAAATACATTAAACTGTTGGTATAATACATGCATCATGATAATACATTAAAAAAAACATACAGAAATGTCTACATACCATAAAATGTTTTCAGCATTTCTTAGCGATCACAAATATACAGTATAATGCCCTAGCCTGTCCTCAGTTTGGGGTCAAACGAGGAACATTCAATGTCGCCATCATGGGTCTGATTTGTAAATCGATTCATTCTCATGTGACACACATTACCAGTAAACCTGCCAATATTAAAGCACAATGGATACGCAGCTAATGCAGTCTTTAACTACTTTAACTAGTCTGCACTACAGCCACACCCACTGATCAACTGCCAAAAGGTCATTTCCAAACCAGGTTAAGCTGGGACAGCAGCAACAATGACAGACACTGTTTTTTAAAGTTAGTGGTCAGCAACAATTACGCAACACACTCAGCAGAGAATATTCTCTCATCTTGTTGAGCTTTTTTTTGACATTCATGGCAAAATAAATGAGAGTTACTATCATCAGACAAATTATAAATTAATGATAAATTAATACAAAGATTTTGTTTGTTTGTTTGTTTAATTAGGATTTGTTTTGTTTTTTGCTATAACTCTCAAATGATGTAAGCCAGACTTTTGGTCAGAATGCAGAACAATAAACAATTCTTAGCTATTAGTTATTAGATTGCTAATTAAAGTGAAATACTGCAAGCAAAAACACCTGTTGATTTCTTTTTTTAGTCTATAAGGGTACAAATATTCCCATTTAAGTGTTTCTTTTGTTGCATTTGATTAAATTGTGTCTGTGGATTTTAAATTAGAATACGTATTTTGAAAGCAGTTTTCTCAAAAAAGCTGTTTTCTCCTGCAAAGACAAGTATTATCTGTATAATCTATATTCAAATCTATATTCTGAAGGTTTTTACAGAGGGATATGCCTGTAAATAATTTGCCTCGTATATATTTTATAGACCATTTCAATGTGGTGATGTCATTGGCCCATGAACATTTCCTGCTTGTTGTCAAACTATTTCATAACTGTGATAAGAGGCAATTTAATCGTAACTTAACGTTAAAACAGCTATAATAACATCAATATGTTGACCTTTTCGAATTCTCAGAAGCTATTAAAAATTAAATTGTAAAACAGGAAATGCATTAGGACCACATGGTCTATTCTACAAAAGTTGTGAAATGATTTTTTTTCTCCCTGGCTGTTTAAAGCATTTTCTGAATTGCGTAGTGATAAAAAAGGGGTTACCACAATCCCCTCTGCAAAACATGACAAAAAAAAAAAACAAAAAAAAAAAAAACACAATTTTAATTTTAAATAAAAATTTAAATTAAACAATTCTGAACCTGTTTAATGTTCGATTTTTACAACATGTTTGTAAAATAGCACATACACTGCCTTACAAAAGTCTTGTCGTCGATCCCAGTTGTAAGAGCAACAAATAATAACTTGACTTTTAGTTGATCATTTGGAAAAGTGGCAGAAGATAGACTTTTCTGATGAATTATCGGTTGAACTGCATCCCAATGCCAATTCTCACAGAAATCAGTCAAGTTGTGTGAAGGAAAAATCATGGTTTGAGGTTACATACAGTATGGGAGCGCACGAGAGATCTGCAGAGTGGATGGCAACATCAACAGCCTGAGGTATCAAGACATTTGTGCTGCCTATTACATTACAAACCACAGGAGAGGGCAAATTCTTCAGCAGGATAGCGCTCCTTCACATACTTCAGCCTCCACATCAAAGTTCCTGAAAGCAAAGAAGGTCAAGGTGCTCCAGGATTGGCCAGCCCAGTCACTAGACATGAACATTATTGAGCCTGTCTGGGGTATGATGAAGGAGGAAGCATTGAAGATGAATCCAAATAATAAATGAACTCTGGGAGTCCTGCAAGAACACTGTTTTTGCCATTCCAGATGACTTTATTAATAAGTTATTTGAGTCATTGCAGAGATGTATGGATGCAGTCCTCCAAGCTCATGGAAGTCATGCACAATATACATTATTTTTCCACTGCACCGTGACTTTATATTCTATACTGTACATTATTTCTGTTAAGTGACAAGACTTTTGTCTAAGCAAAGTCAGACCTCACTGTCCTAATTAAATCATTAAAAATCAAGGCATGATCATATTTTATTTTGGTAAAATAAGCATAGTTTAGAGGCTTTTGCCGTTCATATAAGCCACTTCTGATACCAAATGAACAACTAAAAGTCAAGTATTTGTTGTTCCTAAAACTTGAATAGGCAAACAGACTTTTGTCAGGTAGTGTATTTTATTACTAAATGCCTTAATAGTGTATTTAAACACTTGTATTACAAAAAAAAAATGTTAGCCATTCTAAATGCAATCAGTCATCTATGGAAGTATGGATAGAACTATTAGTTCACGTTAGCCAACCCTTTTGGTGGGTTTGCTGTCTCCTTCAGAAATGAAGTAGAATTGTGTGTACGTCCATTCTGGGGTTTCATTATCCCTGATGTTGATTTAGCAGGAATGAACAGAAACACACACACAGGGCTAATAAGATCTGAACAGATAGAGTCTGATCTCCTAAATCAAAGTTAAACTGTGCTGCGTCACAAACCACAATCCAAAACCATTTCCTTCATGCATCACAAAGAAAAAAACACACATTCAGAGACTTTCTGAATCACTGGAGCAAGACTATGTGTGTCAATGTGGCTCATATCAAAAGAGCCGTGCAGCTGATTCTTCCTTTTTTCCACTCGTCCTTCACTCCTCCTTTCCTCTAAAACATTCACTCACTTATTCCGAAAGCTTTGGCAGCTGGTCTGCATCTTGCTGCCCGATCAGGCAATGCCTCTGCAGGCAGTTTTTGTGCACCAAGAGTTCATGCATTCAGAATACATAATGGTTTACTAATGTATAATTAAAAGTTGTGTATGTAAAAGTGCATTTACATACGCACTGACCACTAAACCATGTTTGAGATTTCACACTAAAATACCTTTAAAATTACCCGATCAGGCAATGCCTCTGCAGGCAGTTTTTGTGCACAAAGAGTTCATGCATTTAGAATACATAATGGTTTACTAATGTATAATTAAAAGTTGTGTATGTAAAAGTGCATGTTCATACGCACTGACCACTAAACCATGTTTGAGATTTCACACTAAAATACCTTTAAAATTGCTAAACAAAGCAAAATTCATTACATTACAATGAAGATAAGGCCCCAGCAAACAGTATTTTTTCACCTTACCATTTATGTATGTGTTTGAATAAAGCTATTTTTTGTTTTATTTTAAAGTACTTAACATTTCGTCCAAATTTCACATGCAAAAACTGCCATTTAAACCATTTATTTGCAGAAAACCATTGGTAATAGTTTTAGTAGTAATTTCCAGCAATTGCTATGTATGCTGTTTTATGAATTATTAAAAATATACAGTTGAAATCAGAATTATTAAACCCCCTTTGAATTTTTTTCCTTTTTTAAATATTTCACAAATGATGTTAAACAGAGCAAGAAGATTTTCACAGTATGTCTGATAATATTTTTTGCTTTGTGATATTTCTTTTTCTAATATTTTTAATTTTTATTTCGGTTAGAATAAAAGCAGTTTTACATTTTTAAAAAACCATTTTAAGGTCAAAATTATTAGCCCCTTTAACCTATTTTTTTTCAATAGTCTACAGAACAAACCATTGTTATACAATAACTTGCCTAATTATCCTAAACTGCCTAGTTAACCTAATTAACGTAGTTACGCCTTTAAATGTCACTTTAAGCTGTAAGTGTCTTAAAAATATCAAGTAAAATACTATTTACTGTCATCATGGCAAAGATAAAATAAATCAGTTATTAGAGATTTTAATTGTATGTATGTATATATATATATAAAGTTAATTATTACATGAAGAAAAAAATATTATAATACCAACTAAAATATAAATAAAAAAGCAAAAAAAAAAAAAAAAGTTTATTTCATAATATTTCTTAGTATTAGTAGTGTTTGAACAAAATGCAAAAGTTTGTGTTCTATTCTAAGGCTCTAATAACATTTCCTTCAAAATTCTAAAGAAATTTTATTTGCTTTAATTGATTAGTATTTATTTATTAGCTTATTTATTAGTTTATTTATTAGTTCATTTATCAGTATTAGTAGTGTTAGAATAAAACACAAACTTGAGCATTTTATTCCAAGGCTCTAATAACATTTCCTTTAAAATTCTAAAGAAATTTTATTTTGCTTAAATTGATTAGTATTTATTTATTTATTAATTTATTCATTAGTATTAGTAGTGTTTGAATAAAATGATCAAGTTTGTGTTTTATTCTAAGGCTCTAATAACATTTCTAGAATTTTTTTGTTAATTGACCAAATAAGCAAAACTTATGTTGTTTTGTTGTTCTTTGAATAATGCAAAATAAAATAATGCAACGTATTTGATTAGGGTTGTAGTGTAGTGTTTTACAAAATACATATTCAGCAAAATTCATCTTATTATTTCACCTTCAGGTATAGGATTGTAAAAAAGTTTGTCTGCAGAGGTTTTGGAGGAGATTCTCTTAAATAAAAAAACAGAAAACAGAAAACCTTTTCCATAGGTGGGAAACATAAGTTTTAAAGCCATTTAAAGCCACCTTTGATTAGAAAAAAAAAAAAAAAAAAAACACTTCGAAAATCACCTAAAATTCACAATCCATAACGGCATACTAAATTAAATAATCAGCTCATTTGAACTTTGCACATACAGCAGAACATAGCCATATCCTCTGTTCAGTGAGGAACTATAGCAGGCAGGTTAATGCAAACTAATGCCTCAGAGAGAGAACACATTCATTGGGATAAGGCTTATATGACATGCTGTTCACATGCCATATGATTACATGTTACAGTTTAAACAGCCACACTCTGTATTAAAGAGGGCTAAACATGCCTGTCTGACTATGCCAGCTATTCAGCAATCAATTCGCTATAAGAAATGGCTTCTTAGGAGCTTTAGCAACTTTTTCAAGGGATTACACAGCAAACATAAGACCATTGTCAGTTGTCAAGAGCGCAAATACAATATTATACACACAGTCGAAGTCAAACTAATTAGCCCTCCAGTGAAATTTGGATTTTTTTTTCAAATATTTCCCAAATTATGTTTATCAGTGCAAGGACATTTTTCAGTACTTTAGATAATATTTTTCCTTCTGAAGAAAGTCTTATTTCATTTAGTTTGGCTGGAATAAAAGTAGTTTTTACATTTTTAAATACAATTTTAAGTTCTATATTATTATTAGCCCCCTTAAGAAATATATTTTTCCAAATGTCTACAGAACAAACCAGTGTTATCCAATGACTTACCAAATTAAGCTAACTTAATTAATGAATTAAACTAGTTAAACGAAGTCTTTTAATTGCACTTTAAGCTGAATACTAGAACCTTGCAAAATAACTCGAAAAAATATTATGTACAGTCATCATGGCAAAGACAAAAGCATTTAGTTATTAGAAATTGAAACCATTAAGTTTAAAAATGTGTTGAAAAAATCTTTCTCTCTGTTAAACAGCACTTGGGAATTTTTTTTTTTAATAATTATAACTTCTAATAATTTTGACTTCAAATTTTGTATATGTATAAACTGTGAATTTATATGTATAAACTGTGTATTTCATTTATAAACACACACACATATTGTATAAATGTATATCATTTTAACTATGTCTCTGGTGCATTAAATACGCCATCAAATATAGGCAGGTAAACATGTTCATAATTGATAACCATGAAGATGTCAGAGCAAATCTGTTCAGAAACATTTCTACATGACTTGATGGGAACATTCAATCTCTGTGCAGTGGCTTAAAACACAGCTGACAGCATGTATGAAAGCCATGCTATGGAAATATGGTGGTTGGTTAAAAAGCTGTAGCATCTCACTCCTGCAGACAAAATCAAATGCTCATTATAAACTTAGTGAAGATGATAAAACGTTATAATCTTTGTTAATAAATCTTGTTGTACTTTCACAAATGGCTCTGAAAAGAATTTCGATATTAATATAAATGTGGCAAGTAAAATCAGTTATACGTTTTAAAAAAATGAAGGCTTTTGCTACTTGTTAAAAATACTGATTTAAAATGAGTGGAAACAACACAATACTTTTGCTTTTTTGGGGGGACAATTTAATTGTTTTGTGTTCAATCCACATAAATTTGTAAAAACAAAGTTAACTTAATTAATTTGTGTTGGAAAAACATGAAGGAATTGTGTGGAACCCAGCATTTTTTACAGTGTACACTCAAGAAATGTCTTTTGCTACTTGTTCATACTACTTATTAGAATTTCTTTTGGGTTTTTTGGGACAACTTAAGTGTTTTATGTTTATTCCACTTAAATTTGTAAAAGAAAACAATTAATACAATTAATAAAAAAGAAAACAATTAATAAAAAACTGTAATTATTGTGAAAATCAGTTAAAGAGAAAACAAACAATTTAGAAAAAACAATTATTGCTATATTAAAATTAGCTTCTTTATATTAAATATTTCAGTATATATATACACACATATACATATATATATATATATATATATATATATATATATATATATATATATATATATATATATATATATATATATACACACATATACCTGTTTAGTTAACCTAATTAACCTAATTAACCTTTAAATGTCACTTTAAGCTGTATAGAAGTGTTTTGAAAAACATTTAGTAAAATATTATTTACTGTCTTCATGGCAAAGATAAAATAAATCAGTTATTAGAAATGAGTTATTAAAACTATTATGTTTAGAAATGTGTTGAAAAAAATCTCTCTGTTAAACAGAAATTGGGGAAAAAATAAACAGGGGGGCTAATAATTCTGATTTCAACTGTGTATATGTGTATGTATTTATATGTATATATATATTTTATCCCCATTTGTATTATAGGCAAATATAGAGCATTTTTATTGTATACTCAACACACACAAAAAATTGGTGCAGACAATCCAAATCTTAATGTTGCAGACAGTAGTCCTCTAGGAAAACATATTTGCACAGGATTTACAGTATTAAAGCCTGATGAAACAAACATATTGGCAAAGTGTTGGGTAGTATTGTTGGTTTCAATCCACCTCCACAGTCCACGGCCTATTTATGAGTCACTTTAGCTGTCAACCCACTCGCTCTATTCAAGCCCATAAACAAACAGCCTCATGAGGATTTAAGTTTAAACGGCTGTGTTTGATTTACATCTTTGTTTAAACGCCTAATGTAAAAATAACCATATATTTAAAAATAAATTACCATAACAAAAATAAAATACTTTTTTTTCCAGAGTATATACAGGAACCAGAGAGTGAAATTCAATACCTTTTAAGACCTTTTAAAGACTCTTTCCATACATTTTAAGACCTTAAAACCCCTTTATTGTGGTTTTAACTTACAGTATATTTACTAAAAATTTATGTAAGAAACTAATCCAAAAATAAATCATTATTCATAAACTGAATAAAAATATATTAAATCAAGCTAATTCAGCAGGTTGGTGCCTATAGAACTGTAGCAATAATGGTGTTGCCTTAGTTACTGCAGTAAACAAAGCAGCATGATGTCAAATCTAGCAGGATTTCATTAATTTCATAAACTACATCCTAATCATAAACAGCATCCTAATATTCCCAGATTTAATTCAGGCAAACTTTAGCATACAAGTATGCATTGCATATTCAAAAATGATATAAAATGTAATACCTTGCAAAATCGCATTTAAGACTTTTTAAGGGCCCTAAATTTCTCTACATTGATTAATACTTTAAGACCCCGCGGACACCCTGAAAAAAAAATAAACAAAACAAAATGCAATTTCATGGCTATAAAAGCAGTTTCTCAACCACATTCCTGAAGAACCACCAGCTCTGCACATTTTCTGTGTCTCTTAAACCAAACATTCCTGATTCAGATCATCAGCTTATTAGCAAAGACTGAAAGACCTGCAATAGGTATAACAGACAAAGGAGACATTCAAAACATGGTTGGTGGGCCTCCAGGAACGTGGTTGAGAAACACAGCTCTAAATGAAAAAAAAAAGATTAGTCAATTAGAATTATTGACAGTTAGGGTTAAAAAATATGCACTGTGCAGCCAAAAAAAGCTCACGGTTTGTATTTAAAGGGATAGTTCACTCAAAAATGAACATTTGGTCATTTTACTCAGCCTGAAGTGATTCCAAACATTTAGGTGTTGTTTTATTCAGTTGAACACAAAAGATGATATTTTGAAGAAAGCTGATTTCCATTGACACCTATTGTTTTTCTTACTGTGGATGTCGATACAGAATTTCAGCTTTCTTCAAAATATCTCATAAAATCTCATAAAAGTTTGGAATCACTTGAGGGTGAGTAAATAGTGAGCCAATTTTTATTATTGGGTGAACTATCCCTTTAAGTTTGAGGATGAAATTTTTATTGTAATACAATTCTGGCTTTGCTGACTATTCAAAAAATGAAGTGTAATTAATGCATTGTGTAGCTTTTTATTTCCTAAAGAACAATCTCAGAAGATGTCTCCAGTGGTTCAATTCTAGGATGACAATGCCAAGATTCATCTGAAATTGTGAAAGCAAGCTTCATTTTTGAAATATAAATGTACCACCAGTTGATCTGTACTCCATTGAACTCATTATTATTATTATTATATGCTAAAGTCGGGTTTCATTCACATTTTTACTGTTAAAATTCCAAGACTTTTGCAGGACTTTCAAGTAAATTTTCATGACTTAAT
The DNA here is from genome assembly GCA_903798195.1 of Danio kyathit. Lineage (NCBI taxonomy): Eukaryota > Metazoa > Chordata > Actinopteri > Cypriniformes > Danionidae > Danio > Danio kyathit. The sequence continues at coordinate 39,901,737 of LR812537.1, read as the reverse complement.
GTTTCGTGTAATGTCTACGTAAATGTGGTAAATCATAAGAAAAACAATGCACGTTCAAATTTCTTACAGCATTTGTGCCCACAAAACTGCCGCTCAATAGATATTTTCTCTTTTTCAGACCATTCTCTGTAAACCCTACAGATGGTTGTGTGTGAAAATCCCAGTAGATCAGCAGTTTCTGAAATACTCAGACCAGCCCGTCTGGTACCAACAACCATGCCACATCCAAAGTCCCTTAAATCACATTTCTTCCCCATTCTGATGCTCTGTTTGGACTGCAGCAGATCGTCTTGACCATGTCTACATGCCTAAATGCATTGAGTTGCTGCCATGTGATTGGCTGATTAGAAATTTATGTTAACAAGCAGTTGGACAGGTGTATATTCAAGTTATTTGATATTTGTTAAACTAATTTCCGTGACTTTTCCAAAGCTTTGTGGGTTTTTCTGTTTTTCCAAAACTTTTCCAGGCATGGAAAATGCCATGTCAAAATTTCATGACTTTTCCAGGTTTTCCATGACTGTATGAACCCGTAGTTTGACCGTATTGAGTAGATTTTACAGAGTAGTAAACCTCAAGGTCAGATAGTGGCCTTCTTTAGGATTGTTTTTATCTTTGATTAAAGTGTGCATTTATTATGGCATTGTATCAACAACCCTCTACAATGTCACAAAGCTTATTTCCATCAAATGTTGGTTCATTTTTAGTCAAGATTTTCCACCTCCTCCATTATTCGATGATGAGATGTTCACGATCTACTCATCTGCACGGCTTAAGACTTTTAGCGGGTTTCAGGTCAACTGACGGTCAGCTCAACGTGTGAAAACGAAGCCTTCTTTGAGCCTCTTGATTCTTGGCATGGCCATTATGCAATATGGTCATGGGATACGTCTTCTGACATGGAGAAGAAATAAAAAAGCTACACACTGCATTAGCTAAAGGGTTAGTTCATCCCAAAAATTCCTCACCATTTACTCACACTCAAGTGGTTCTAAACGTTTATCACTTTCTTTTTTCTCGTAACTACAAAACAAGATATTATGAAGAAGCTTGGAAGAAAGCAGTCGTTGACTTCCGTAGTTGAAACAAAATATACTATGGAGGTCAATAGCTGCTGCTTTCTTACAATCTTCAGTATATCTTCCTTTGTGTTTAACAGAGGAAATAAACTCAAATAGGTTTGAGACAATTGGATTTGGAACAGAATTTGGGCAAACTATCCCTTTTAGGTGTTGACAAACATATAACAAGCCAGAAACATATCAATCACTGCAACAAAGATCTAATCATACAATCTTAATTATCTCCTCATCTAAATCCATACAGTAACTATTTTATTTTGGCCAGGCAGGCCATTTTTGGAGCCACACATGAATAACCACATGAGCATAGCAGTTTTTTTGTAAGGGTCATTACCTCTTTGGCACTCTTGATCTTCTCCAGGAACGTGCGGAGCTCCTTGGTCTCAGCAAACAGGGCTCGACACACGGCCTGGTAGTGGTTTGGAGCATCAGATGGACTGGGAAGGTGAGACGTGCAGAGCTGGAGAGGACAAAACCATGAGATGTATGATGTTACAGCACTAGAGAAGAAATTCTCTAAACATTTTAGTCAGCCAAACTTTTTTGATCTAAAGTTTTACTTGATGTGCAACGCTAGTTCATGTCACAATTCATGCTATTAACTACTGGTTTATTACCTGCCTATTATTAAGATATTAACTGTTTGTTAGTAGTTATAAAAAACAAACACACACAAAATCTACAGCCCCAAATCAGAAAAAGTTGGTAGAGTATGGAAACATTGCATTTCATTGCAGACAATACAACAAGTATTATATAATGTGTTCCTCGTGAATTTTATTGTTTCTTTTTCCTAAAATAAACATGTATTCCAATTTTGGTTCTGGCAACGCATTTAAAAAAAAGTTGCCTTTATAATGTTGCCATTCCTTTTCACGACACTTAAAAGACGTTTAGGGTCTGAAGACACCAAGTGATGAAGTGTTTTAGGTGTAATTTTGTCCCATTCTTCCTGCAAACAAGTACGGGATCTTTGTTGTAGCATTTTGCATTTCAAAATTCTACACACATTCTGTATTGGAGACAGGTCGGGACTGCAGGCAGGCCAGTCAAGTGTCCTAAACTAAAGTCTTACCGAGTTTTTTTATTATTTAAATATATATTGATTTAAAAATAAGTATTTTAAGCACATTATTTTGTAAACATTTATGTCTCTGTACTCCAAACAAATGTGTAGTCTAAACTGACAAGGCTTGAAAACCACCTTCTTCTGGAAAGTGGGCAGGAGCAGCAGCTTATTTCCAATAAAAGAGGCACACACAAAAATGAGCATTTACAGCATGGTATAATAAATAAATGATCTGTAGGAAACTTTACAGACACACTAAGAGACTCCTGAGACTTATTTTACATCACAATAGGGCATATTATGAACCCTTTAGTTAATTATTGGCTTTTCATTAACTCACAAACCCCCAAAGGTTTGCAAATCCCAGTTTTGGGAGAATAAGGCTATAATTATGTGTTCCTGAAAATTTCTTATTTGGTAAATTGTATCAGTGCATGATTTTTATTGTATCGATTTTTATTGTATTTAAATTTTTATTTTCTGTCTGACCTTAGATGTACCTAATAAAGCAAAAAAAAAAAAAAAGAAAGAAAGAAAAAAAAATAAGAAGAAAAAACAGAATGAGACTACTATTTAGTTTTTAGGACAACTATCAAATTACAGAGATATTAAAACGTAAGGAAAGTTTATAAGTCTCAAGCTGAATTTGAGTGACTCTGAAATTGAGCAATGCATTTTAAGAATGTTGTTCATACAAAAAGACACAGATTACAAATGCAGAAAATGTCTATATTACGGCTGATAAATATTCAACATTTTTCAAATTTAATATAATTTCTGAATAAACAGGCTACAGTATGTTTATTTATTAAGGATATATAGACATACAACAATTGGATTAATTAACCTGTGGACCAATTAATGTCTGCTACTCTTCTAATAAAACTTTCTTTAATTAGACTTTTTCCAAATTTTATGCTGTTGCTTGTTTGTTTATTTGTTTGTTTTTTTGACTAGTTAGAAAAAATTTCTATCATTCACATTACACTGACCACCATCTATCCAGAGCTATCTGAATGGTTGTTTTTATGATTTGTTTTAATATCATTTGTGTTTATTCTATCCAACTGTTTTATTTTAAGGACATTTTGGATAATTTATATGAATCTCATCTATTAATTTCGATATATTTTTCATATATATAATTTAGATCCATATTTTATTAATTTGATTATTATTTAAAATATTGGATTACTTAATTTAAACTTCTTTCAAACAAATGACAGAGAAAATGTAATTTCCAATTTAAACAATTCTTCACTTAAATGTTACCATAAACACAATTCACACATAACAGCCCCTAAACATTCCACTGCATTGCCTCATTTACAGGCTAATTGTTTACAGTACGGCTTCAAATCTTTAGTAATTGCTGTGTTGGTCAATATGTCTCTTTCCTAAAATAGTTCATTGCATTCCAGAAGACAGGAGTGTATTTTAAGGTCAATGTAGACTCCTTCAACCTCAGTCTGATAAGGTAATCCTTGCGTCTCCAAGAAAATAATCAACCAAATCTGTCTGATCAGTTAATCCTGCCGTTTTATACACATTATGTTTTAGTACATAGCTAAGAGCCAAACCCAAAGTTTGCATGCCTGGCAGGTCAATAACAAGAGCTTGTTTAAAACTCAGTCTCAGGTATAATTGTTTGAGCATGACATGTATTTTAAACACACAATTACGCTGAGCAACCAGCTTAATGACATTTTTCTCCACACCTTGCCCGAGCTCTGCCCTCTTCAGGAATGTTTGACTGCAGATTCAGTCCCTGTGACGTGTTTTGCTGAGAAACCATGCTAGACGAGATTACAGACTGGTGAAAGTGAATGCAACTTGCTAGACCTGACAGGAGGGAGATAAAAAAAAGAGAATATAGCGGCTAGTGTTGGCCCAATACTGGAATTTGTTACTCCCATATAGGATTCCACAAAAAAAATGTAAATAAATAAACCATTAATACAAATGACAATATTTACAGTGAAGCTGAATATTATTTATACACTCACAAATGACTAATGCTGCTTGTTCAAACTGCTTATTTAAAATGAGTTGAAACAACACAATTCTTTCAGGGGTTTTAATGTTCAATTCACTTACATTTGTAAAAATAATTAAGTTAACTTAATCGATTAGTATTAGAACAACATGAATGAGTTGTGTGCAACCCAGCATTTTTTTTACAGTGTACACCTGGCAAATTCTGACTTAAAACTTTTATTCAACCATCAAGTTTGTTTTTGACAGCAATTGATTTGTCTTCTCCCAAAAGATAATAAGACTATGAACAAAATAGTTCATACACTTCTCAATGATCAATAGAAAAGCCTTTAATCGCTATTACAGCAATCAAACACTTGCTATAATTGCTGACCAGTAATTTGCATGCCTCTAATGGTATTTTTAACGATGAGCTCTTTCAGGTAGAGGGTCTCCTTGCCATCACCCTGATCGATAGCTCCCTCCACAGATTCTCAATTGGACTCAAGTCAGGACTCTGGCTGGGCCACTGCAAAGTGTAAATGTTTCTGTCTGCTAACCATTTCTTTACAACTTTTGCAGCGTGTTTTAGGTCAAATTTGAATTGTATCTCTAAATTTCTTAACTTGCCATTTTAAAACCTAAAGAATGGCTCGATTTTTACTACAGTTTTTTTTAATTTCCTCATTTTTTAGACTAATGTTCACTTAGCATTAAAAAAAATAAAAGTAAAGGAGTAACAAAAAGGTTTTCGTTGTTTTGATCCATGTAAAACTGTATTAAACTAAGCCATTTTGAATTTAATAGATTTAAATATTCTTAACTTCAATTTCAGTATTAGAGAAGAAAAGGTCACTCTTTATAACACAGTTAATTAGCATGAACAAACAATGAACAAGACATTTATTATACATGTTTGTTAATGTTGGTGGTAACAATTTAGTTTAACCTCTGAAAGTCAAGTGCTATTTTGCACTTTCCGCCTGGATTTTACCCACCCAAATTCAAAAGCTTCCCAAATCCTCATGCAGAGATGTAAATGCAAAAGTTTGGTATAATTTTAAAGAAAACCCTCTGAATTTTTTTATGAAACACTGTTGATTAAAATAATTGCATGTTGTCTGTGTTATAATAAACCCCTCCAAAAAAGAGGTGCTTTTTTTTTTGCAAACTCAAATTTGAAAGTGTACCTTTTAGGTTCGGTGTGGTCTAGGTTGCTGTAATTAATTTTGTTGGTTCCACAAGTCAGTAATCATAGGAAAAAAATGTCTCTATCATAATCTATGCAAAAGTTATTATATTCCAACTGATGAGAAAACAGAACCATTTAAAGGGGTATTGGGCCAGTACAGACCATTAAAATTTTAAGAATGAAGAAGTAAATGATGTCAGGTTAAGTAACAAATCACAACATTTATTACTGGCTTATTACCTGCCCATTAATTGTTTATTAGCACTTAAAAAAGTATGATCTTATTTTACCACCATAACCCAATAGCTAAACCCAACTACTAACTATTGATAAGCAGCTAATTAGTAGTTTATTGAGCTAAAAGTCTTAGTTAATAGTGTGAATTGTACATCAAAATAAAGAGTGACCATGTAAGTTAATGAAAACACAGTTGTTCATTGTTATTCATGCTAACTCATGGTGCATCGACTTATGCTAACAAGCACAGCGTTTGATTTTAGTAATGCATTAGTAAATGTTGAACTATGATTCATAAATGCTGTACAAGTATTGTTTATTCTTTATTTGTGTTAGTAAATACATTACCTAACATTAACTACGTGTTGAGACTATTAGCCTAATGTATATAAATGAAAACATTACTGAAGACAAGTGAATAGTCAGTAATAAACAAACAAGCAAATTGCAGAATAATAAAATGTATTATTATTTAATTTTAGATAAATAGAGGAACACTAAAATAAAATAAAAAGTTAATAGATTGAGAATGAGAAATTGAAAATGTTTTAGAGGAAATTACTCAAGGAAATAGTTGTTGTTTTTTACGTTCCCCATTCTAAACAAATAGACGAAGGTCATGAAAGAGGTGACACATTATCTTCTATTCTCATTTCCTTTATCCTCAAATCAATTTCTTTCTAAATGGAGAATGTAAAAGGTTTTTTAGCGGGTGGAGTATAAATACAGCCAGCCAGATTGAAGAAATTGAATGTCATGGTTAGTTTTGGCTTTGACCTCAGAAACAGATCGGGAAGGCATCGGACAGATACTGTATTATCCAACCTGTCCTGAAGGACCCTTCAGAATAATCTAGAATGCCCTGTTTCCCAAACTGACCACTACTTGATGCATGTGGTCTGCTTGTTTGTCATTTTTAACAGATTCCATGGGTTATGTGGTGGCAAATGATTAGGATGCTAATGCATGCTAATGCTAGTACCTGTGGCACTCACAGTGTGGTCATATTCCTTCTTTCTTCTGCTACTGTAGCTAAAAGCTTCTCCTTTTATTTATTGATGACTATGACAGTAATTAAAAAGTGCCGCTAGTGTCTGGAGGTCTTTATGGAGCTTGAGAGTAATGCATTACTAAAGTGGGCCTGAGGGAGATGTTAAAATAAATACCAGCAGAGAGAATAACAATTACAGCCATCACAAGACACATGCAGACACACTATTTATGCAAATGAATTGAGTATTCATTACACATTACTATTATTTACAATTATTGCTAGTATTAAAACTATTTTAAATTGCTATTACAATGTTGACTGTTTAAAATGTTGATTAAAAAAAAAAAAAAAAAATCACATTTGTAATTTGCATTGCATAATTTGCATTATGCAATGAACGATTGAATAAGAAATAAATAAAATTAGATTTTAAAAACATACGCATGAATTAGTTCATTATTTATACATGTATTTTATTATGCATTATTATATTATTATTATTATTGTTGTTGACTTTGATTATGTAAAATAATAGCAGCATTTGTATTTTTTATACCATAATTTTCATTAAATAAATAATAAAGTTTAGAGTTAAAATGTCAACATTAATTTAATAACTTATTTGCGTAAATGAATAATTTTGTTTATCTTTATCTATTATTATTATTAAATTGTGACTAATGAACTACTTTTAAAACTATTTGTTTATTTATTTTATTTTATTATATTTATATTTATTTTATTTTATTTGTAATAGTTTTTTTATGTTTTTATTTATGTTTTTTTTTATTTATTCATTAAATTTTATGTAATTTTATTTATTTTTATTTTATTTTATTTTATTTATTTATTTATTTTTAATGTTATTTAAAAAATATGTATTTTATTTTATTTTAATGTTTATTTTTATTTAATTATTTATTTTTAACTTATATTATTATTATTATTATTATTGTGGTTGTTGTTGTTGTTGACTTTGATTATGTAAAATGACAGCAGCATTTGTATTTTGTATACCATAATTTTCATTAAATAAATAAAGTTTAGAGTTAAAATGCCAACACTAATTTAATAACTTATTTGCGTAAATGACTAATTTTGTTTATCTTTATCTATTATTATTATTAAATTGTGACTAATGAACACAATTTATTTATTTATGTTTTTATTTATTTTTTACATTTATTTATTTATTTTAATTTAATTATATTTATATTTATTTTAAATTGTTTTTTTATGTTTTTATTTATTTTTTACATTTTTATTTATTTATTCATTAAATTATATTTAATTTTATTTATTTTTATTTTATTTTTGTTTTTATTTATTTTTTATGTTTTTATTTATTTTATTTTTATTTTATTTCATATTTTATTTTATGTTATTTAAAAAATATGTATTTTATTTTATTTTAATGTTTATTTTTATTTAATTATTTATTTTTAACTTATATTATTATTATTATTGTTGTTGTTGTTGACTTTGATTATGCAAAATGATAGCAGCATTTGTATTTTGTATACCATAATTTTGATTAAATAAATAATAAAGTTTAGAGTTAATTCATTATTTTATTTTATTTAATTTTATTTTATTTTAAGGACAGAAATGGGATTTAATTACATAAAAACAAGAACTGGGTAAACACCTTTTGTTAAATCACAGTTTGTCACAATTGGTCAATGCTTACAGAAATGATGTCTCGGTATCCGCGAACGTTGGAGACTTCAGCGTTCTCCTCCTCTCCCTCGTCCTCCTCCTCGGTGGCTTCGTATCCCTCATCAGGACAGTCTGTTTCTGTGTCCGCCATGTTGGTCATAAGGTCGATAAGTTGCTCCAGAGGGGGACTCAGTTCTCTCTCCTCGTGCTCCTTCAGGCCATAATCCAGAGCCTTATAGATCATGATGCCCAGAGACTCAATGATCTGCAATAGAAACACACACATTCAACATTTACAAAGGTGCTGTCACAATAATGGCATTTCTAACTTTACATTTAGTCATTTGGCAGATGCTTTTGTTCAACGTGACTTAAAATTGAAGAGGCATTTACTGATTTAACAAGAAGAAGCAATGCATACAAAATATGCTAATTATACAAAGGAACTTTTAGTGCTCGGAGAATAAAGTGCTAGAGTAAAGTAGACTTCCATTCATATGCATGTGATTGTGACAGACCAAAAACGCCAGCATGTGCGACAAGTTTCGCATGTCGCTGCTTTGCAAAGTTCAAGCTTGGCTGACCTGACATGCGAAATCGCATCACATGATTGCGTGAGACTAATAGAAGATCAAAGCATGACCTCTCTATACAGAAATTTGAGCAATATGGAGCAATCGCTGGCTTTTTTAACATCTAATCAGCTTGTTTAATCCCGCCATTTTTACAGTGCTGTATGACAGAATTTCACATGCTCAAACTCTAGCATTACCATGGCTTAATGAAGAGGAAGTGTTCTTTTTTTTTATAGAGAGAGAAGAGTGTTTCTACAGGTGGTTTATCAAGCCCTCTCATAAATGCTCACTTTTTTTAATACCCTAAAAAATATCAATACGATACCATCAAGAAATATTCCCACATAATTAAATGACAATATTTATGGATGTCTTGATTAAAACCAGGCAGTTGTTCTGATTTTTACTTTCCTTGCCAAAAGGTTTACTAAATAATAATAATAATTAACAAAAACAAAGAATAAAGGAGTGAAATAAAATTAACAATAATTGTTTTGTTATTGAATCAAACTATATAACACTAATTAATAACGCTAAATACATTTCACAATCTTTAAATTCCAATTTTAGTATTAGAAAAGAAACTACAAGTGAAGTATATATAAAGTTGTCATTGAAGGAACAATTGAACAGTCAAAAACTAATTGGGAATTTACAAACAACAACACAAATAAATTAAACAAAACAACAATACAGATTCTTAACAATTTTCAGGAATATCCCACAGTGAGTGTGTCTTTTGTTGTTGATTAATGTTATTGGCTGCTATGACTTTGATGTCTTTGGCTGCTATGAATTGATTTCATCCCAAACTATTTACTTTCACTTTAGACATAAGTGTCTGTATTTTAAAGATGATATTTTGACATTATTTGAGAAATATGCATGAATAATTAAAGGCAATTGTGTACAACTTCCAACAGTAAAGCCGTTTCTGCAATCAGTAAACCTGCATATGGAGCAGCATTTACTACGCAGAGCCGTATTTCACTGACAAGCAACGCAAAATCACGTTCACAAATCAAAATTGCAGATGATTTAATCTAGCCATTCCGATATTGAAGATAATCATTCTGTGATAAAGACAGCAATTTGCATCGATTCTCAATGAACTAAGACTGTGTTACTGCTACATCTGAAAGCATGTGAAGATACTACAATCATTTAAGACTGTTTTTACTCAAACTCACTTCATAAGACAAGAGTTTGAAATAAATTCTTCTTTGAGATATATCCATAGTCGTTAGATTATTTTCACATTGAGTCAATAAAAGCAGTTAAATCTTCTGCTTATTCAACAACCGTTGTGAGGATGTCCCATATTCCTTTATGAATATTTGCAGTTTTCGCATTAGAGCGCCCTCTGACCTTCGGACATGACAATCGCAGCTTTGATTAAATTTCAATTGCAATTTCGATTTATGGTGCAGCTCTACTATCTGTTGAAGCACATATACATGTAAAAGAGATCTCTGCAATTGCGCGAGATAAAAAGATGCGCATAAACAGTCAGGGCTCGACAGTGCGACCATTTCGCTCGCATTTGCGACTAAAAATAGGTGTGTGCGAACTGGAAAATTTATTTAGTCGCACATGTGCGACTTTTTTTTTTAATAAGCTTGAATGACTTAATTCACTCAGCCACGGTGAAACAACATGCTCTTCACACTAAGTTATGGTGCATTATGTTAGAAATCTATCGTGACTGTAGCACACACAGGCGCGATCAACAACAGCACATCTCTAACGTTACTGGTTTATTTACGGTTTTTATATTGTTTTGAATACGTTGCTGAGCAACGCCAGGCACCCTATGGTGGCGGTGCCGCACATCGTGCGAGACTCAGAAAACGTTTACAATTCGGTCATGGCATATCGTGGTGTATTTAGTGTAAGACCCAATTCAACACCAGCGCTTCCACACATAGGACTTTACCTGGGCGGCCCGGTTCTGTGTTCGCGAGAAACTGAAAATACTCCGCCACAGACTCGCATGCTCTGCTGCTGCAGACTCACAGAGACGCGCTGGACACAAAACTACCTCTTCTGAGTTTGGTAGTACCTTTAAGAATAGCGCGAGGACTTGAAAAGAAAAGCCTTTTACTAAATAGACGTACCCAGCTATACATCCTCTTTTTCCCGAACATGTCCTCTTTTTGAGACTTAAAAATGCATTCGGCCGGGATTTCTAAATCGCCATAAATGTCCCGGAATCTGCTTTCGCATTCTACAGCTGCGTTTTTGCATTACTTTATATGCACACTTTGGCCCGTTGCGTATCAATCTCTCAGCAGCAGAGAGAGAGAGCAGATTTGACCTGTCAGTGGTGCACATGGATAGTAAGAGTGTCATGCAAAAGGTGTTAAATGCTAAACATTTTAGTTTTTAATTGTCTGTTAAATAAGAATAAGAAGTCATTCTGTTGCTGAAGGCCATTAAAGTTTAATAGAAAGGATGATATTACTTCGGGGCAGAAGTAAAATTTAATTCATAGAGGCATTCCTATATTATGCTCTTCTTTAAAAAGCCCAGAAAGATAAAGTGCTCAGATAAACAGTGTCAGCTTTGCACATGAGTTTGTATTTGTGTCTTTCTTTACATTGTCTTATTTTTCCCATGTGGGAAGTATAGGGTGGAATTGGTGGAATATATTATGCAAATAATATAAATTTTGATAAAATTATTCTCAAAAGTCACAATATTTTACGTGCTGTGGAGAAAATGTGTTTCAATGTAGCTACTGCAAGTATATTTATATTCAAGATAATATGTACAATATATATATTATTATAAAATTAATAATGTTTTGTTTGGGAGCATTGAAACAGCCATAATTTTCTTATGATACAAACACAGATTAAATAGCTCTGTCATGTGAATGTATGCACTAACCATACTGCACATTTTTATTAACTTAATAACTTATTAATAATTCTCTATTTCTGCTGCCCAGTGTGAAAGAGATTTTTCAGCTCGAACCTGGATCAAAAATTGAACAAAAAGCTGCCTAGGCATGTCTACCACTGAAGACTTGATTCAGATCACTTTAGAGAGGCCTTCAATCATTCATTCATTTTCTTTTCTGCTTAGTCCCCTTATTAATGTGGAATCGCCACAGCGGAATGAACCGCCAACTTATCCAGCATATGCTTTACGCAGCGGATGCCCTTCTAACTGCAACCCATCACTGGAAAGCAACCATACACACTCATTCACACACATACACTACGGACAATTTAGCTTACCCAATTCCCCTATAGCGCATGTGTTTGCACTGTGGGGGAAACTGGAGCACCCAGAGGAAACCCAAGCGAACACGGAGAGAACATGCAAACTCCACACAGAAATGCCAACTCACCCAGCCGAGGCTTGAACCAGCGACCTTCTTGCTGTGAGGCAACAGCACTACCTACTGCGCCACCGCATCGCCTAAAGAGGCCTTCATTAGAGCAATTTGATCCCAGTCCTGCTGTGGACCGCTAGCTAAACTCCATACAGCTTAATTTATAAATAATTATTAAACACTATTTAAGCTGTTGTTACAGTAAAATAAAACCTATTGGACTTATTGTATTCAAATGAATGACACGGCTTTGCTTCTAAAGATCTCCTCGCGTACATTAATTAGGCAAAAACACTATTTATTTTATATATTTTCACTGCGCTCCTAAATTCTTTAATGTGCTCCTAAATTTTTCAACTTAGGAGCGCATGTGCTCCTCCTGAAAAAAGTTAGCGTCAAGCCCTGACAGTGCGCGTCTACCCATTTTGCACTTGATGTTTAAACCAATAAAACCTTAAATGCACATGGAATTATAAAATGAACAACTGAAAACTCTGAATTTAAGAAAAAAAGAGAAACTGTGATATGTACTGGACTATTGATGCTTCTGGCGAGTCTACTTGATGACCATAAAGTCATGACATCAGACACAACACGTGCTATGACATCCAGCTCGGTTTTACAGCCGTATCATGAGCACTGATAAAGGCATGAGAAACTCTGTCGATTAGGAGGGAAAGAGAGTCAACAAGCTCTTGATAAACCTCAGCCCAGTCTTATGACTCTCTGAGGCCTGCATGCTTTAATGCGGAGGGAATTCAGACGCTCAGATGGGACGAACGCTGGAGATTCAAATGAGGCTTGACGAGAAGACCCAGTCCAGCCAAAGCAGCATTTATGACATTTGTTGTAAATCTGAACATATTCTATACACTAAATCACGAGCAAATTATTATAATAAACATTAATTAATGAACTATTGACAAATTAACTATACTAACAAAAAAAAAAAAATTAAGTAATCATGATGAAATTTAAATTCTGACAAACTTATAAAATCAGACATTCTTTAACTATTTATATTAATACATGAACAGTGTTGGGGAGTAACGGAATACATGTACCGGCGGTACGTATTTAGAATACTATTCATGAGTAATTGTATTCCGTTACAGTTACTATTTTTAAACAGGGTATTTACAATACAGTTACTTTCCTAATACCATTGGAATACTACGGGCGATGCGTGTCTGGCCCATAATAATATTACTAAATTGCCGCCGAAACCATAGAAACAAGCTACACTCCCGACTGCAATCACCAGCGTTAACTCAGTGAGACTCACGCAAATGACCCTGTTCTCACGCTCTCACGCCACACCTCCATTTTCTCAAGCAGCAAAAAGGACGATCGCAAACACCGAACAACCGGACAACAACCATGATTTTCAAATAAACTGCTTTTTTTTGCCGTCATTGTTCGTGAATTCGCTGCTTGATGTTTCGTTTGCTCTTTCAGAGGTTTCATTTACGCTTCTTAAATTTACGTACGCTTTTCTGACACAAATGTGGGCGGGACACCTTAGCCAAAGTTGGCAGCCCTGGTTAACTTGAGTGTACAAATATGAAGGATTCAGACCAGGGGCTCGAGGGGTTGGAGCCGCAACCGAAGCAACTTTCTAGCAGCAGTAAAGGAAAAAATGCATTCACGTCTTGGAAGTTCAAGCATTTTTTCTCTTTAAAGAATGAGAGGGGTGAGCGAAACCTGACAGTGCAGTGCAATCTCTTTTTCTGTGCAGACTGTGAAATACAAAGGGTAAGCAAAATGCATATTATATACATATACTGTATATTACAGACAGTAATGCTGTCTATGTTCAAGCACTTTTTATCTTTATTATAGAAACAGAAATTGAATTTGTTGACACTTTGATAAATAAACATTATTTAATAAACATAATTATATTGTTTTATTTATTTATCAGTCAATAATGGGTATTAGAGGCCCTCTGTTTTCCTGCAGAAATTGCTACCAACGCATAGTGTGACATTTAATAGACTTGAAGGCTGTTTTTAAGGGCAAGTATTCCAAGTATTTAGAATACAGTACCAGGATTAAGCAAAGTAACGGAAAACGTTACAAAATACATTTTAAAGCAGGTATTCTGTATTCTGTAACTAAATACATTTACAAAGTATTCTCCCCAACACTGTACATGAATGTACACTACCTGACAAAAGTCTTGTCGCCTATCCAAGTTTAAGGAACAACAAACAATAACTTGACTTCTAGTTGATCATTTGGTATCAGAAGTGGCTTATATGAAAATAAAAAGACCTCTAGATTACGCTTATTTTACCAAAATAAAATATGATAATTTCTTGATTTTTAATGATTTAATTAATACAGTAAGGTCTGACTTTGCTTAGACAAAAGTCTTGTCACTTAACAGAAATAATGTACAGTATTGAATATAAAGTCATGGTGCAGTGGAAAGAGAATTAATATTGTGCATGACTTCTATGAGCTTGGACGACTGCATCAATACATCTCTGCAATGACTCAAATAACTTGTTCTTGTAGGACTCCCAGAGTTCATCAAGATTCTTTGGATTCATCGTCAATGCTTCCTTCTTCATCTTACCCCAGACATGCTCAATAATGTTCATGTCTGATGACTGGGTTGGCTAATCCTGGAGCACCATAACCGTACTTGCTTTCAAGAACTTTGATGTGGAGGCTGAAGTATGAGAAGGAGTGCTATCTGATTCCTGCTGAAGAATTTGCCCTCCACTGTCGTTTGTAATGTAATGGGCAGCACAAATGTTTTGATACCTCTGGCTGTTGATGTTGCCATCCACTCTGCAGATCTCGCACACGCCTCCATACTGAATGCAACCCCAAACCATGATTTTTCCTTCACCAAACTTGACTGATTTCTCTGAGAATCTTGGGTCCATGCAGGTTCAATAGGTCTTCTGCAGTATTTGTGATGATTGGGATGCAGTTCAACAGATGATTCATCAGAAAAGTCTATCTACTGCCACTTTTCCAAATGATCAACTAAAAGTCAACTTATTATTTGTTGCTCTTACAACTGGGATCGACGACAGGACTTTTGTCAGGTAGTGTTTTATGATGATATTGAACATATTAATATATATTATTTATATTATTATGACATTAATTAGATTTCAAATAACATCATAACATTATCACAATTTTAATTACAACTACTTCAACCATTTCAATTGTGACATTTAAGTGCGTCACAGTTAATTCAATTGTGATATTTAAAATAATAAAAATCATAATTAATTAATTGTTTGTAAGGCTGTGTATATATATATATATCTCATATGGAGAAAATAAAAAGTCTATCGTTTCATATTATGCTCTATTGTTTATATCATATTGTCATAAAATACAATACTTTTTCATAATTTATATCAGCGTAATATAACACACAAAAACAACAACAACATATTCAATTTTGACACTTTCCTAAAAAGTTAACTGCTGATAATTATTTTGTTGTAATAAATAAATAATAAAATAAAATAAATAATAATTAAAATTAAAAATTAAATAAAAATTACAATTATTATAAGTTAATATTAAAGTGTTATAAATCATTAAAATATACTAGCACAAAGTATAAGCATTACATAATGTAATACATATCCTTATAATGTAATAATGTAATTAATAATGTATTAAATTTAATTGTTTACATAAAAATGCATATATAATCCAGCTAAATTAATAATAATAATAATAATAATAATAATAATAATAATAATAATAATACTAACAAAAATATCATCATCACACCTTTGAGTACACCATATTTTATTATATAAAATAAAATGAAGCCATGCACCAGCATTAGCCAGCGTGTGCCTGACTGTTTCTGGAAACAAAGATGTTCTCTGTTATCATATGAGCCATCAAGCTCTTGATTGACCAGCCCAGTGCTGTTTTCTACCAATTCAATTCAATCAAGCCGGAGTGAGTTCAGGCCACAGAAGCGGATGCACTCGTGAGATGACCGAAAATCAGCCTGGGATTCACTCATATCAGGAGCTGGACACAAGCCGGCAGCCAACAGGCAATCAATTAAAGCCATCTAATACAATTGAGCTACCAGAACAGTTCATGCAGCAAATTATATCTTGCAAATAACGAAAGAGCGGTAAAAAAAAAACAGCGAGTGAAAGTTTTCAGGACATGACAAACACAAGCTATTTATAAACCTTGCATTATGTAAACTTAAAATCTTTTGGCAGCTATTTGTCCATCAAATATCTTACCAGAGAATTTAATTCTCTTAATTCCTGCATCTGCATGTTCTAACAGGTGATATCGAATCATGAAAGGTTTTTGTTTCCCCGACTTTAAGACATGATGGAGTTGTAAACTTAGGTTTATGTTTAGTCAAACGATAACCTGAACAAATTATATTTAAATCTTCTGACCAAAATTTTATTCAAATTAAACACTTGCACCTAGGCCTGTCACAATAATCAATATATCAACTTATCGCACAACACATGGACATGACCTCAATCATTTTTGGTCATGCAATATATATCGCCCATGCATAGCAACATTTTAGCTGATTGTGCAACATCTCTAGCTCTACTGGAGGTGTCAGAGTCAGTAGGGTTAAAAACACTAGTATTTACTACAAATTACTATAGTATATTTTCATGTGGGCGACTGACAACTGAAAATAGATCTGGTAGCAGATATCGCAGCCTCTAATACTTTTTACCTTGCACTTTATTAACATTTATTATTATTTATTTAGAATATGTGCTTTCACATTCTGATTCCAATGCCTAATTATTAAATTGTTAATATGACTATAATTAAATTAAATATTCATGAGAATAAAATATTACGTGTTCTTTAGAAAGTGTACTTGCAATATGACGATATTATATTGTTGTTCTGGCATTCCATAATGAGTGGCATTAAATGGTCTTAAAATGACAGTAATATTGTTTATCGCAATATATTTTGGTGCAATACATTGTACAACAAAAAATAGATATCGTGACAGGCCTTGGACCATAATGTCATGTGTTTTTCCATAGGTTGTGTACATTAGAGATTTAAGTTACATCTAATATTGATAAATAATGTTTATTTCATTACTTTAATTTTATGCGTGTTGCCATGACGGTGTTTAGTCGTTGTGTTAATGACACGGACCACCTTCTATATATTATTATATGATTTTCCCATCACCATATGTTTATGGTTGTGGTAACACGTCTGTGCTAACATGCATGTCTTTGTAAAAAAAAAAGACATGATGTGTGAATGTACTTCAAAACACTGATGTATTAACACTATAAATTAATGAAACACGGTAGTTTACCGTAAAAATTTGAAATTACTTTTTGATTTTACTGTATTTTTACAAGTGAATTTTTTTTTAGAATATAAATGTTATGGTAAAAAAAAAAAAAAAAAAAAATACTTTACTTTTGTAATTACTTTTTTTGTTTTTACCATATTTTTAACAGTAATTTTTTTGTAATAGGAATGTTACAGTAAAATTTTTTAAATGACTTTGTTTTTACCGTATTTTTAGCAGTAATGTTTTATTAATATAAATGTTACGGTAAAAATTACAAATTACTTTGTTCCTGCCATATTTTTAACAGTAATTTTTTATAATATAAAAGTAACAGCAAAAAATAAGAAATTACTTCATTTTTACCGTATTTTTAACAGTAATTATTTAATAATATAAATGTTACGGTAAAAATTAGAAATTACTTTTTTTATTTTTACCCTATTTTTATTGGTAAAATATATGTTTAGAATATAAATGTTACAGTAACAATCTGAAATTACTTTTTGATTTTATCGTAGTTTTAACAGTGAATTTTTTAATATAAATTTTATGGTAAAAATTAGAAATTACTTTTTTGTTTTTACCGTATTTTTAACAGGGAATTTTTTAGAATATAAATGTTACAGTAAAAATTTGAAATTACTTTTTTGTTTTAACTGTATTTTTAACAGTAAAACTGTATTATTTTATAAATAATAAATGTTTCTGTAAGATGAGAAAAAAATTATATTTTTAACAGTGAAATGTATATTTTTTAAATATATGTTACAGATTTTTATTCTTACTGGTTAAATCTAAATTGCAGAGTCTTCACTAAATTCAAGCTGCTCACGTGATCGTTTTGAAACTGCATGTAAACAAACATGACTCCTGCATTCTGCGCTCAAATGAATAAACATTCCGTGTAGCAGGAAAAAAATATAGCACCAATTAGTTCTGCTTTGAAACATAAACATTACATCACACATTTATCAAGCATGCAATCGTTTTATTGAGGGAAAACTAACCATATCACAATAATAATCATTTTAACGCCCAGCCAAACAAGAAGGCCGGATCACTTTCGAAACAGAACAAATACAGAAAACTTACATAGAGATTCACCCTCAGCCCTTTGTCAATAAACTAAAACTGAACTCCCATATGTAAAAGAGCATTAATTATGTTTATAAAGGAGGTTAAACGAAATGCCTTATCAGCCCTAACATAAAAAAAGTGTAATTATTGTTATATAAGAGAGTGTTCAAACAGATCAAGCTTCTGATGTCTCCAAAATATCTCCCCACTCCTAAACAAAACAGTGAGATATATGTGAAGAGCTCATCTCTACATCAATATTGACTCGTGGATTTGTTGAAGTCCATATACCTGCTAATAACACACTGTGCTCCAGACGCTAATCCTTGTCATGAGGAAACAAATATTATAAGTGTCCTGCTCTTATGTAAGCTAATCCTCTATGTTCTACACTGCGCTAGAGCTCAGATATACAGATTCAGTCAAACCTGTGAGGGAGTCAAACACTGAGAGAAGTGTGTAACAGTTAGCATGGGCTCATTCATTACTAGCAGATGTATTTTTTTAGTTGTTTGATAACACTTACATTCTAAAAGTGGACAGGGTGAGCAAAATATTACATCAAGCTGGGAGAAATGTTATATGACTGGAATATTAATAGGGACAAGGGTAAGTAAAGTGTAAAAAAATAAAACTGTGAAACGTTTTTACATAACTACAATATAAATAAAGGTAAATAAAGTGTAAATCTGTTAAGTAATAATTAATGAAATAATGAATAATTATTAAAGAATTAATAATTTTGTTAATTTCCATGTTGGCATATATATATATATATATATATATATATATATATATATATATATATATATATATATATATATATATATATATATATATATATATATATATATATATATATATATATATATATATATATATATATATATATATGATGACAGTAAATAACATATATGAAGACAGTAAATAACATTTGACTAGATATTTTTCAAGACACTTCTATACAGCTTAAAGTGACATTAAAAGGCTTAACTATGTTAATTAGGTTAACTAGGCAGGTTAGGGTAATTAGGCAAGTTATTGTATAACGGTGGTTTGTTCTGTAGACTATAACCAAGTTAGCTTAAAGGGGCTAATAATTTTGACCTTGAAATGGTTTTTAAAACAATTCAAAACTGCTTTTATTCCAGCTGAAGTAAAACAAATAAGACTTTCTCCAGAAGAAAAAAATATTATCAGACATACTGTGAAAATGCCCTTGCTCTGTTAAACATCATTTGGGAAATATTAAAAAAGAAAAGAAAATTCAAAGGGGGGCTAATAATTCTGACTTCAACTGTCTATATATATATATTAAATTTAAAAAACAAACAAATTATTTTAAAATGATGTGCAAAATAAAATAATTATTTTGTTAATTTCTATGTTGTCATTTTTATTTTTTTAAATTTTATTTACATTTTAAAACGCAATTTTTATCTTTTTATTTTATTGTATACATTTTAAAACAGTGTGCAAAATAAAATTGTATTTATTTTGTTCATTTCCATGTCATCATTTTTATTATTTTTGTTTTTTTTCTTGTTTTATTAAACATTGTTTATTTATTTAAAATGGTGCGCAAAATCAAATTAATTATTTTATTCATTTCAGTGTTGTCATTTTTATTTTATTTTTTATTTACATTTTAAAACATAATTTTTATTTTCATTTTTAATTTACATTTTAAAACAGTGTGCAAAATACAATTAACAATTATTTTCATTTCCAGTGGTCATTTTTATTTAAAATTTAAAAGAAACAATTTATTTACATTTTTAAACATCTTTTTTTTTTACATTTTAAATTGATAAGCAACATTAAATGGAAATTAATTTTTTCATTTCCATGTCATCATTTTTATTATTTATATTTTTTTCATGTTTTATTTATATTTTTAACAATGTTTTTATTTATTTAAATTGTTTTTATTTACTTTTTAAAATGGTGTGCAAAATAAAATCAATATTTTTTTCTAGTCATCATTTTCATTTTACATGTTTTTATTTACATTTTTAAACATCATTTTTATTTATTTTTTATTTACATTTTTAAAAGGTAAGCAACATAAAATAATAATTAATGTGTTAATTTCCATGTCATCATTTTAATATTTTCATTTTTATTTATATTAAGTATTTTTTTATTTACATTTCAAAATGGTGTGTAAAATAAAATAGTATTTATTTTGTTCATTTGCATGTCCTCATTTTTACTTTTTTATTTAAATTAATTAATTTATTTTCATTTTTTTATTTATGTTTTAAATGGTGTGCAAAATAAAATTAATTATTTTATTCATTTCAGTGAAATTTTTTTATTTACATTTTAAAACTTTTTTTTTCCCATTTTTAATTTGCATTTTAAAACAATGTGCAAAATAAAATGGTAATTATTTTGTTCATTTCCATGTCATCATTTTATTCTTATATTTTTTAATTATTATTGTCAATCCATAATTTTTATTAATTTATAAAATTTTTATTTACTGTAAGAAAATTCAGAAAGGCATAATTGTAATAATTAAATTCAACCGCATTTTTTTATAATTACATTTATTATTATTATTATTATTATTATTATTATTATTATTATATAATATTTTCATTTATTATATTCATTATTTTACATCATTTAACTGGAAAATAAATTATTCTTAAAGTGATTCCAGCATCATTGTACCTCTTTAGCATTATTGTTACAGCTGGAGTAAAAGTTATTCTTAAAATGATTTTTACTGTTTTTAATGTCTCATTCTCAAAAACACTCCTTACTTCATGTTTCTATATGCTCTAAAAGACTGCATGACAAACTCGTTGTTACATTGATGTCAATTAATTCTAACTTACTCAGGTGTGGTTAAAATGAACAATGCCTCAGAAATCCACCTCTGTTACACATCTGGGAGAGGCAGAGCTTTTATATTACATAAAGATACCAAAAAAGGAAGCCGTCATGATGATGCAGAAGCAGCAACAGCTCATCACCATCTGCTAAATAATGAAGACTAACTAACAGCCCTACAGCTCCATGTCATTGTTTTGCTTCTGAATAAAGATAACAGATCCACTTGTGATAACCCACATTTCTACTGTGGTAAAACAGACAATAAGGGCTGTTTGTTTTGACCTGAACTCCACATTTGCAGTATGGGTTCATGGAAAAACTAGAAACATCTGTAGTGGAAAAACAGGAAATTTGAGATAATATTTACATAGAAGTACAAAAAGTGTTATATTTGAACAATCATTACAACCCCAGCACAACTTTAGTTATTAATATATTATTAATAATATAATATAATATAATATAATATAATATAATATAATATAATATAATATAATATAATATAATATAATATAATATAATATAATAGTTTTAGTTATTTATTTTAATTTTATTATATTTCCTATTTTCTAATTTATTTGTTTAAATGTTTTCCATTTATATTTTATATTTTAATATAATTTTTATTTCAATTTATTACGTTTTGTCATTTTATTTTATTACATTTTTCTTTGTTCAATAAAATGTACATTTTTTATTTTATTTTAATATAATTTTCATTAAATATTATTTTATTTTAAAAATGCAGATGCAATTTATTTTTATTTAACATTTTTCATTTAGGAATTCATTATTTTTATTTAAATTTATAGTTTTATTTCATTTTGTAATTTATTTTTTGTTTTCTTTCATTTTCATTCTATTTTATTTGATTTCACTTCATTTTAAATTTAGCATCTTATTTCATAATTTTTTTATTTTAAGTTTAATTTTATTTACCTCCTTATCATTGTCATTGTCACAATCACCAGTGATCTAATCCTGGCAGATCGCTGGTAAACATGCAGATCGCTAAAGGACTACAAATCTGCCGGTATAGGACTACAAGTTTCAGTCATGCACCCCTCACATGCACCTGTTCCTCATTCAGCAGATTACAAACACTTACGGCTGAGAGCTGCTCATGAACTGATTACTAGGACTATTTGTACACGCACGCTATTTACACACACACACACACACTATTTACACACACACACTCAATATTTACACACACACACACACACACACACACACACACTTCAGTGCGGAGTCTTGTTAACTGTTATTGTGTAGATTACGACGCATTTACCTTGCCTTGCTGTGTTTTGACCCTAGCTTTGTTTGTTTACGTTGTCTGCTTCCTTCCTTTTGACCATCTGCCTGTTTATTGACCACGACTCTGGATTGCCCGAATACATCTGTTTGTTCCCGTGTTAACCATTGCTTGCCTGACCATTCTACTAATAAACCCTGCATTTGGATCCGCACTTTCTTTGTCAGCGTCCATCACATTACAGTCATTAAATTGCATTTTGCCTGTTTCATTATAACTATTTTCATTTTATTTGTATTTATAATTAAATTATTTGACTTCATTACTTTTTTTAAAATACAATTATATTTCAATTTAAATTAATTTTTAATATCATTTATTTCTATTTAATTTCCTTTTATTAATTTTTTTTTTGTCATTTCTGAATAATTTCATCATCTTAAATACGTAAGATCATTGTATTTCATTGAATACATATTTCATCATATTAATTGACCAATTACAGATGCAAATTGCAGTGGTGCTGCTGTAAAATACAGTATTTTTGTACTCATGTGCATGTAAACTCAGATACAGTGGAGGGTGTGACAGAGAACACAGAGTTCCTGCAGGCTGCAAGACAGAAGGAACACGGGACGATTCTCTACGCAGTTTCTCTACAGGCTTGTGATTCAGAAGGAATGAAGCAAGAAGGAGAAAGAGAAAGAGACAGAGAGAGAGAGAGAGAGAGAGAGAGAGAGAGAGAGAGAGAGGGAGAGAGAGAGAGAGGGAGCGAGAGAGAGCAAACATCCTGACACAGTAACACATACAGGCCTAAATCCAGTCAGAAGCACATGACTTGAAGTAGACGAACAGTATATGATATAGTCTGTGCTGATCAGCTCTAAATCATTATCTATTTCTAACAGTGTAGACTAAAGAAGTCTGAACTGCACAAACTCCCCTGACTGATCACCATTCATGATCAATTCATTGATTAGAAGTTACCCTTAATAATAAAATGTGTCTGCTACTGTAGCATTGGCACTGGCATGACATTGTGCAAACGCAACTCAAAACACGAGGATCCATAACAATAGGAAAATGTATTGATTAATATAAATAAGGCTAGTATTGTTGAAAAAATGATAATTTCATAAAAAGATTTAATGATTACATCAAATGACTAATATATAATGTGTCAATAGCACTAACAAAAGGTGACTATGTGTGTTCATGTTAGCAAAACATTTTACTTTATCTCTGCCCAAATGTATATATTTAGGAAAACCTGGCCAACACTTACTTGATGTCCATGTTATGTTAGAGAGTTTGTCATTCGGCTATGAGCCCACTTTCATTATTTACAGTGCTCAGCATATACAAGTACACCCCTCACAAACCTCTTATTTGCATTACTATTTTCTATAGAAAGGTTTACAATATTATATTGGTGCATTAGATGAGTCAGTACTGAAGCCAAATCCGGAGCTTATCTACCAAAATAACTTACGATAACGGTCCAAAATTAGTACAGCCAAATTTAGATGTTAGAGAAAAATATTAATTACAAAATTTAGAAATAGCAGAACTCAAGGGAAACAAAAATGCTTAAAATTTTGTTGAAATTGAGGTTTAAAATTTATTTTCACTATTTTGCATGAATTTATTTCATAAAGACAAGAAATTCAAAAGAAATATTATCTTTCTATTTCTAAAGATGTTCGGTGACAAAAATATTATTTTAATAAATATATCCGTTTAATAAATCTGTTTTGTTCAAACGCACCAAAATACCTATATTCACTGAGAAGTGGATACAAATATTAATCTTAAAATGGGGTGTACTCGGTTATGCTGAGCACTGTATGTAAGACATGCTCAAATTAACAACAACAACAAAGCAATAATGATTATTTTTATTATTATTATTATTATTATTATTATTATTATTATTATAATTATCATAAAATACATTTCATCACAGTTGAAGTCAGAATTATTAAACCACCTGAATTATTAGCCCCCGTTTATTTTTTTCCCCAATTTCTGTTTAACGGAGGGAAGATTTTTCCAACACATTTATAAACATAATTGTTTTAATAACTAATTTCTAATAATTTCTAATAACATTTCTAATATTTTTCAAGACACTTCTACACAGCTTAAAGTGACATTTAAAGGCTTAACTATGTTAATTAGGTTAACTAGGCAGGTTAGGGTAATTAGGCAAGTTATTGTATAATGATGGTTTGTTCTGTAGACTATCGAAAAAATATAGCTTAAAGGGGCTAATAATTTTGACCTTAAAATGTTTTTTAAGAAATTAGAAACTGCTTTTATTCTAGCCGAAGTAAAACAAATAAGACTTTCTCCAGAAGAAAAAATATTATCAGACATACTGTGAAAATTTCCTTGCTCTGCTAAACATCAGTTGGGAAATATTTAAAAAAGAAACTAATTTCAAAGGGGGTTTAATAATTCTGATTTCAACGGTATACTCATATATAATAACTGTAATGATTTTAATTGAATAATAGAATAATTGTGATTTACTATCTAAACAAAATTACTACTGAAAATGTGTATTATACTTGCAGTGCTTCACACAGGTTTGAAATATACTTGCGGTGGTAGCCGGATTGAAACACACCATTTACACACATCACATAAATAGTTGACTATATGCGACAAACAAAACATAATTTCTTTTTTAATAATAATTGTATTTATTATGACATGGTTTCTTTTCAATGGGTTAAAGTAAAAAAAGACTGTTAAAAAAAGAAATGCTTCAAGCTATTCAGAAGCCATGTGCACCCACTGACAGGTAAAATCTGCTTCTCTCTCTTTCAAGTTCAAAGCAAATTTGAATGCCAAAGCATTTTATATATATATAAAATAGCTTATGTAATATATTAACCATCAAATTAATAAAATAATCAGCAAATGAGAAATGAATGACAGAAAAGTTAATAAAAACAGACAATATCTCAACAGACAATATCATAATTGCAAGATTAAAACGAGTAGATTTATTTAGAATCTCATTTAGATTAATGAATCGATTATTTACTTTTTCTCTCGATATCGCGGCTGTGCGCGCTGTCAGCTGTGAAACCAGGCGGAAAGTACTCTTTAATAAAAGAGTCATGCAAAACACGCATACGGGCTTTAAAAAGCAAATGCAAAAGTTCAATCCCGGACATTTTTGGACATTTAGAAACAAATTTTTTAAGTCCCAAAAAATTCGCGTCTCTGTGGATCTGAAGAGCACCTGAAACTGATTGCTGACAGGTCTCGCGGGCACAGAACGAAACTAGTAAACTAGAGAAGATTTTCCACTACTTTATCGATTGTGGATGTTTGGTTATATTGAGCGAATACAAAAAGCGTAAAAGGATGATAATAATAGTAAAAACAAATGTGTCACTAAATATACTTGGGCAGCCACTAATATACCTGGGCGGCCCGCCCACGTAAGGTCTATGTGTGGGAAGCACTGAATTATTATTCTCACTATTAAATATTAAGTTTTATATATAATAATATTTTTATTAAACATAATAGATATTTTTTCATATTTTTTTACTTTTAACTTATATTTTTTCCTAAGACATCATATTTCCAAACTCTTACGACCCCTCACACAAACTCTTAGAACAAACGGGTTATTTACGAATGACCATCTGCCAAATCAGTGTAACTCAGATGCATATTTATATCTCACCACAGTCTTTTCTCTCTTATTAGAGAGAAAAGTCAAGACAACTACTAGCAAACAACATCCTGGCCCTAACTGGAGATTTCTGTCACTCTGTACAGCTCTGCTCCTCTATTGAGTTATCATGCCAGTGCTTTACACAGATGTGAGCAGCAGTCAGATGTCTACTCGAGCATTGGCATTTGGCTCAACACACACAAACACACACATGATGACTGAACAATTGTGTGCACGATCGCATGCATAACAGCCAAGCACAAGCAAACAGTATCCAGAATATTCCAAAAATTCATCTGCACTACTCCAGAAACAAACCCAAGACTTTTATGGCTTAATATATTTTTAATTATGTCTCTTACAGAAAGTGATTCATTTTCCTTTGGCTTAGTCCCTTTATTCATCAGGGGTCGCCACAGCGGAATGAACCACCAACTTATCCAGCATACGTTTAAACAGCGGATGCCTTTCCAGCTGCAACCCAGTACTGTGAAACATCCATACACGCTCATTGACTCACATACACTACCGTCAATTTAGTTTATTCAATTCACCTATACCGCATGTCTTTGGACTGTGGGGGAAACCGGAGCACCATGAGGAAAACCACACAAACACGGGGAGAACATGCAAACTCTACACAGAAATGCCAACTGACCCAGCTGGGACTCAAACCAGCAACCTTCTTGCTGTGAGGTGACAGTGCTAACCACTGAGCCACTCTATAAGTATTAATACAAGGGTTTATTTAATGGGAAGCTGTGCCAAAATGTCCACATCCGACATGAAGCATAATAATCAATAGCAGAGACTGAAACTGAGTCAAGTCACATTATGCAAAAGAAAGGAAAGGTTTGAGGGTTATTTATTTATAGATGACTGACCCTGCTGAGATGGATCGTCTGAACGAGATGAGACAGGCTCTTCGACAGTGTTCATTTCACACCACTTATGTCTATTCACTTGGGGGTTTTTTTGTGCTGATCAGAGTGCACACTTGGAAGGTATTCACATTAAAATCAAACACAAATTTCTCATAAACACCAAAGTGAAAACAATTTATTAGTTGCAGCCTCTTAATGCTATTGATTAAGAGTTTAGCTAGAACAAAAACTAGACATCCATATGCAAAGTCATTTATTTTAGTGTTATTAAATTACTGAGACCAGATTTCTCAGAGTTGAACACAGACTCTGTGATTACATTAGACATGGCATTTCATTAGGTTGTGGTGTGGTTTTGAACAAGCTTATTCATGCTTTTTTATTTTGCTGCAATGATAGTAAAGCACTGCTGTGTCCGACTTGTTCTTCTCTGCACTCTCCATCACTGACACTTTAAACTCTGAATATTTATTTTCATCTATTTATTTTTTTAGAAAATTAATGATAATTTTACTAAAGAATACCCTGCTTTTTCAGTTGGGGTTGTGTGGATTGAAGTAGTTGCCTAAAAAATGGATTTCATTTAATTAAATTATTAATATAATAATGGAAATCAACACTGTAAACAACTGCTTTAAAATTTACAGTATTATTGGGCTTTTTGGTTGTCAATAATACTGTAAAATTTACAAGCGCACATTAAATTAATAATTATAGTGCATCTGGAAAGAATTCATAGTTGCAAATTTATTACAAATAAAAACCTGAAAAGCCTTTGCTCAATACTTGCAGCAATTACAGCCTCAAATCTTTTTGAATATGATGCCACAAGTTTGGCACACCTGTCTTTGGGAATCTTTGCTCATTCCTCTTTGCAATACCTCTCAAGATCTATCAGGTTGGATGGGAAGCAACTGTGTACAGCCATTTTCAGATATCTCCAGAGATGTTCAATAGGATTTGGGTCTGGGATCTGGCTGGGCCACTCAAGGACATTCACAGAGTTGTTGTGAAGCCACTCTATTGATATTTTGGCAATGTGCTTTGGGTCATTGACCTGCTGGAAGATGAACCGTTGCCGCAGTCTGAGGTCAAGAGCACTCTGAAGCAGGTTTTCAGGTCTCTGTACATTGCAGCATTCATCTTTCCCTCTATCCTGACTATTCTTCCAGTTTCTGCTGCCACCTCCAATACCATGCTTCACTGTAGGGTAGGGATGCACCGATACCATTTTTTCCCAACCGATCCGATCTCGATACCAAAATTCTGAATATCGATCGATACCGATCCGATTCCGATACTGTGCCGTTTTTTTTTGTTGTCCCCAACGCCTTTTGCGTTGAGACTGATAGGTGCATCTTTTGCATGGTTTACTAATGTTTTGCAGTTGCGCTGCTATGTGCTCTCGAGCGGAAAAAGCGTGCTACGTCAGTCTCCTCTTTTTCATTCTTCAATCAAATGAAAGCAGAGGCAGGGTTTTCTTTGAGGTAACAGCAGTGTCTGTGTTGTCAAAACGACTTTGGCGAGCTTTTAATGATGGAGGAGAGACTTGTGGTCGCTGTTTCAAGTCATTCAAAGCTGTATGACTTTACAAATCTTGAATATCATAATGCAATTAAAAATTACAATTACTGACAGGAACACTCGCGCACAACACGGCTCAGCTGATTCAGTCGTTTCCTAGTGACATAAAAAAGGGCACCGCGCTCCTTTTTATCTATTTATCATCAATAAAGGCAGTGCGGTGCGCCTCGCGTTTTTGGAATGGAAAAGCGTGTGCAGTCACAGTAACGTGCAACCACTTGTGCCTACATATTTTGTCAAAGAAGCAAAATGAAAGAAGGATATTTCTGCTCACAGTTTGACACAGAATTGTTGACAAACCAGCCAGCGCTGATGCGGATCACCTCTGTGCTGCCAGAGCCGTGTCATAAACTCAATAAATAGGCTATTGGTGATTTAGTGTTCAACTAACAAACCAACCTTTTTTCCATTTGGAAAATTACCGTTATTAATAGTTCTTATATAATATAGATTTTTTAATAGCCTACATAGCCTAATCTACCAATCAAACAAATCTAAAGTTTTTTTTTTTTTTTTTTTTGCATAGGCTAATGGACCTCGCACCAAACTGAGGCTTTCATTTTACAGCTTATAAAACATGTATGCAAATGCAATTTGTAATGCAAAATCGTATGTAAACAACAAAATTGTTATATGCTATGTAGTAGCCAATACTTTACAAAAAGTCAACATAGAGCCTTTAGGTTCATTGTCTTTCATTACACGCAGCGCGCGCGCACATGAACCGCGAATGAGACAGAGGAAATAAGTCATAATCGTAATTAAAGACAATCTTTAAACTAATGAATTCTATTAAACATGTTGACAGAGGATTTGTAATATTTAACATTAATTAATTAACATTAATTAAATGCATATTTTCCGTGGAGCGATCTATTTGAGGTAGCCTGATATTTTTATTTGATGGAAGAAAAAAACATGATTGGACAAACAGCCTGCCGGTTCTTAAAAAGTATTCAGTCAGTGTTTTCGTTTTGTAATTAAAATTTGTCATTTAAGGGAAAGATCTAGAGCAGGATTTATTTTATTCTTTTGTTTATTTTATTCTGTTTTTCTATGCTGCTAAAACACAGCAGGTGAAGATGCTATATTATGTTCTGGATGCTGTTTGCATGTTAAATAAATAAGTATTTTAAAATGCAATGTTTAATGTGTCATACAAAATATAGGCACGTCAATTATTTTTTTTATTAATATTTTAATATTAATCTGTTAGCGGTTAACATTCGGTTAACGAGCCAAAATTAACCGAAATGAGCAGTTTCTATAGCTCTGGTGCTAAACTGAAATCATCTTCTTTAGTAAAAAATAACAGACCTATAGGTATACATGACAGACGGCACAATCTAACTAAAAACATGCTTGCTGTGAACTAGGCTACATTATTTGAGCATTCGTTGTGATATTGTCATTTCCTTATTCAAATTAAGATTTTTCTTTGAAATCTGCAATAGGCTATTGACATCGTTGGTAAAATAATCAGCCTTTTATTAAATTTATTAATTATATTAAATTAAAGCATGATATTTTCCTGCAGGTTTGATGCAGATTAAACTAAACCGTCTGATGCCCGTTTTACTTAATAATTCCTCTCCAAATCTTATATGCTTCAGCGCCAAAACACAAACTGTTCTGTTAAATAAAATTTTAATATATAAAATTACAGGGAAATATTCACAGTTTCAGAGTAGCCTACATTAGGCTAAATCATTTTCTTTTAATAACAATCCATATTGCGCCCGTCAGTTTCACCTTTAATTTATATAATAAACTACTTTGACCACAATACGCCAGACTTTAAAACTATTCGCAGCAATTAAAGTATTCACCTTAGAAAAATAAACTCAATCTGAAGGATGGGAGAACAAACTCATTGTAAGAATAATCTTATACGGAGCGCCGCACCTCGCCTATGCGCATGCAGCCGGCACGTGAATGAAAGCGCTTGATGCATCGGAGACAGCGCGCAGCGCTCCGGTATCTGCAGACATTTGCAAAACAGCAGCTCAAATGGAAAAAATAAGTGCGTTGAGGATCTGTCCAATGCATTATTGAGGCTTTTCTAAACATTTCAGGTAGGCCTACTTTGTGTGTGAAGAGCAGGTAATAACCGTCTCCACTCCAGTATTGCGAATGCGATCTGATCTAACACACACAGCAGCGCAAACATGATGAAACGAACTCCTGCTGCAGGTCAAAATGAACCCATTTAATGCAAAACTAAATGCATATCTCCGCTAATTATTTAAACTTAAAGGAACAAATAGTCTTAGAGAAAGTTTTTCCTGTTGTCAAATGCTACACGCAGATTGAATTGTGAATGAATGATTGACAGGCGCAGCCGCGCAGCGGCGGGAAGGGCTGAACATGAATTAAACATCTAATATTCATCTGTACTTCACATTAAACTGTAGAATGGCTTCAGAACATTTCGGATATAGTGGGCCTACATGGCAATGTTCTAGTGCCTTTAAATAGGCTTCATGTAGCCTATTAGTTGGTTTATAAACACAGAATATAGCGCACGCGCAAGATCGGATTTGGATCGGTACCAGCTGGCCGATACCCGATCCAGCAAAAATATGCGATATCGAACCGATACCCGATCCAAGTATCGGCATCGGTGCATCCCTACTGTAGGGATGGTATTAGCCTGGTGATGAGCGGTGCCTGCTTTTCTCCAAACGTAACTCCTAGCATTCACTCAAAAGAGTTCAATTTTAGTGTCATCAGACCAGAGAATTTTTTTCGTGTGGTCTGAGAGTCCTTCAGATGCCTTTTGGCAAATTCCAGGCGGGGAGTGGCTTCCGTCTGGCCACTCTACCATACAGGCCTGAATGGTGGATTGCTGCACAGATGGTTGTCCTTCTGTAAGGTTCTCCTCTCTCCACAGAAGAACGCTGGAGCTCAGACAGAGTGACCATCGGGTTATTGACCACCTCCCTGACTAAGGCCCAGCTCTAGGAAGAGCCCTGGTGGTTCAAACATCTTCCACTTACGGATGATGGAGGCCACTGTGCTCACTGTAACTTTCAGAGCAGCAGAAATGTTTGCACTATCAACCCTGGGACCAATGTTGCACTATCAACCCTGGGACCTTATATAGACAGGTGTATGCCTTTTCAAATCATGTCCATTCAAATGAATTGACCACAGGTGAACTCCAATTTATCTCAGCTTGTCATTATGGGGTATTGTGTGTAGAATTCTGAGAATTTAATCTATTTTGGAATAAGGCTGTAACATAAAAAAATGTGGAAAAAGTGAAGCGCTATGAATACTTTCAGGATGCACTGTACAATTGTTAATTTACATTACTGTAAATTATATTTATAGTTTATATATACTGGCAAAATATAGCTTATATTACTGGCAAAATTTATAATCGCACTGTAAAATTTACAGCAATTTTAACGATCAATGGGGAAAAAAAATAAAACAGGTTTCATAAAAGGCCCTACAAAAGGCAAGAGGAAACATTCATAAACTTTCAAAGGACTTTCCAAACCATTTGCATAGCAAGATTCCATAAACAGTTATTCATTTACCAGGTTTTTCACGCAGTCTGAGTAATACAAAGGAACTAGTATAAAAACACTGATAAATCTCTGCTAATTTCCATCATGATCTTAGCAAACATTCCCATCAGAGCGGGTAAATCTGAGCTGTCTGCGTGGATTTTTAAGAACAATTGGATGTGCCAAAACTTTCTGCAGTTAAACAAAGAGAAAACTGAAGTCATTGCGTTTGGGAACAAAGATGAGGTTCTCAAGGTGAATGCGTACCTTGGCTCTAAAGGTCAAACAACAAAAAATAAGTTCAAGAATCTTGGTGTGACTCTGGAGTCAGATCTGAGTTTCAATAGTCATGTCAAAGCAGTTAGTAAATCAGCATACTATCATCTCAAAAACATTGCAAGAATCAGATGCTTTGTTTCCAGTGAAGACTTAGAGAAACTTGTTCATGCTTTCATCAGCAGCAGGGTGGGTTACTGTAATGGACTCCTCACTGGCCTTCCAAAAAAGACAGTCAGACAGTTGCAGCTCATCCAGAACGCTTCAGCTAGGATTCTGACCAGAAGCAAGAAATCAGAGCACATCACACCTGTCCTCAGGTCTTTACACTGGCTCCCAGTTACATTCAGAATAGATTTTAAAGTATTATTACTTGTCTATAAATCACTAAATGGCATAGGACCTCAATACATTACAGATATGCTCACTGAATACAAACCTAATAGATCACTCAGATCTTTAGGATCATATAAACTAGAAATTCCAAGAGTTCAGTCAAAGCAAGGTGAATCGGCTTTCAGCTACTACGCCACTCGCTGCTGGAATCAGCTTCCAGAAATGGTCAGATGTGCTCCAACATTAGGCACATTTAAATCAAGACTGAAAACACATCTGTTTAGCTGTGCCTTTACTGAATGAGCACTGTGCTACGTCCGATAGATCGCACTATTGTTCTTTTCTTTTCTTTTAATCTTTTATAACCCGTTTTAACACATTTATATTTGCTTTTATCTGTCTCTAATCGTTCTTACTATTTACTTTTTTTTTATTTTCTTATACTTGTCTTTCTATTCTTGTTTAAGTAAAGCACTTTGAATTGCCACTGTGTATGAAATGTGCTATATAAATAAACTTGCCTTGCCTTAAGATGACAGAAATCAGTGAAGCTAGAGGAATATAGGTCTGAAGAAATGAGGAACTGAGCTGACAGGAACCAAAAACATCCCGCAACTTCATGCACACATTGTAGCTCCATCACAAACAATATGAACACCCAGGATTGACCTACACAACCAGTTAACTTTGGGCACAGTTGAAGTGAAAATTATTGTTATTTAAAACAAACAATTATTACTTATAATTAAACTAAAAATTATTACTGATATTTAATGGAGCAAAGAATTTTTCACAGTATTTCCTATAATATTTTTTCCTTCTGAAGAAAGTCTTATTTGTTTTATTTTGGCTAGAATAAAAGTTTAAAAAAAATTTAAAAACTATTTTAAAGGTCAAAATATTAGCCCCCTAAAGCAACATTTTTTTTTTCGATTGTCTACTGAACAAACCACTGCTATACAATGACTTGCCTGATTAACCTAGTTAAGCCTTTAAATGTCACTTTAAGCTGAATACTAGTATCTTAAAAAAAATCTAGTAAAATATTATATACTGTCATCATGGCAAAGATAAAAGAAATCAGTTATTAGAAATGAGTCATTAATGTTAAAAAAATCTTTTCTCCATTAAACAAAAATTGGGGAGAAAATATACAGCGGGGCTAATAATTCAGAAGGGCTACTAATTCTGACCTTCTACTTTCTGATATTTCATTTAACTCACTATGTCCAAACTCACAGTAAACCGTGGTTGTTTTCCTTTTTCCGAGCTCTATCCGTCTCTCACGCTGTGCAAAACAAGGAAGACACAGGCCACTGTTCTCCGAGTCCTTCTCACATGACATCACTGCTCTGAGGCAAAGATGCTTCACCATTTTCCCAGCATCATATGGAGATGAGCCACTGGAGATGAGCAGAACAACGGCGTTCTTCTCTATTTTACACAAACTCTTGAGGATGAACTCAGACACTCCTTTCTAACCATGCATAAGAACCAAAACAGATGTAAAAGGCCCTTAATCACACCTTGAGGAACTTGGATAGATGCTTAATGATCACTTACAGTTGTTAACAGTTCAATGTGTTCCCTCAACCGCTGTATTTGCCACCACAGTTGCAAACTGCTGTTACGGCTAAATTCATTCATTAATTTTCATTTGGCTTAGTCTCATCAGACCAGAGAATTTTGTTTCTTATGGTCTGAGAGTCCTTCAGATGCCTTTGGCAAATTCCAGGCGGGGAGCGGCTTTCGTCTGGCCACTCTACCATACAGGCCTGATTGGTGGATTGCTGCACAGATGGTTGTCCTTCTGTAAGGTTCTCCTCTCTCCACAGTAGAACGCTGGAACTCAGACAAAGTGACCATCGGGTTATTGACCACCTCCCTGACTAAGGCCCAGCTCCCCTGATCACTCATCTTAGATGGCCGGCCAGCTCTACGAAGAGTCCTGGTGGTTCAAACATCTTTCACTTACGGATGAGACCACTGTGCTCAGTGGAACTTTTAGAGCAGCAGAAATGTTTCTGTAACCTTCCCCAGCCTTGTGCCTCGAGACAATCTTGTCTCGGAGGTCTACAGACAATTCCTTTGTCTTCATGCTTGGTTTGTGCTTTGACATGCACTGTCAACCCTAGGACCTTATATAAACAGGTGTATGCTTAGATGCTTCATGATCACATACAGTTGTTAACAGTTCAATGTGTTCCCTCTACCGCTGCATTCGCCACCACAGTTGCAAACTGCTGTTACGGCTAAATTCATTCATTAATTTTCCTTTGGCTTAGTTACTTTATTCATCAGGGGTTGCCACAGCGGAATAAACCGCCAACTTATCCAGCATATGTTTTACACAGCAGATGCCCTTCCAGCGGCAACCTAGTACTGGGAAACACCCAAACACTCTCACATTCACACACATACACTACCACCAATTTAGTTTATTCAATTCACCTATACCGCATGTCTTTGGACTGTGGGGGAAACCGGAGCACCTGAGGTGTCAGCTGACCCAGCAAGGACTCGAACAGGCGACCTTCTTGCTGTGAAGTGACAGTGCTAACCACTGAGCCACTGTGCTGCCCGTTGCACCAAATTACATTTTAATAATCCTAAGGTGGCATCGCACGCAGCAGCGGTCATATTCAACTGTCACTCACTGTATATGAATCAAATCAATTTAGTTTGATTATTTGTTTCAGCAATAGATAAACTACATCAATGGAGTGTGAAATGAGAGTTTCCACTATACTCATTAGTATTAATAAATGTTTTTATGTGATATACAGTATAGTCAACATTTGAAGTAGTTAAAAATAAAATCATCAAAGTTGTCCTAAAACTATTGAACAACATTCATTCTTGTCTTAGGACTTTTTTTTTTATGTGGACTATTGTATATTGCTATATGAATTAGGGTTGGGCCGATAAATTATATTATATCGAATCGCAATAAAATTTCAGTAAATAACAATAATAAACTCTAGACATTTTTACTCTATATAGATCAAACAGCTGAAATGTGCAACAATGGGAATCTAAAAGTGTGTTGATATTAGAGATGTACCGAATTTTCAGCCACCAAAAATTTATTGGCCGAAAACATGTTTGTAATGCCTGGGTTCACAATAGGAAGGCACGGGATCTCAGGATAATCAAAACACGTATATTTATTAACAACACTTACGGAGATAAACATGGTGTGAGGACAGACATCAACAGAGAGAATACCGGACAAGGAAATAAAAGAATACAGGGACCTTAATACACAGGAGATGATGACATGGATTACATACAGGGGTGAGACACGGGTGAAGGTGATAAACATAATGATGGCGGGAGCTACAACAAAGGAGCACATGGGGATAATCACATGACGAAAACAAACACACGAGGAAGACAGGTTGTGAGAATGTTATGCCATTTAGGGCGTACTCACACTATGCTATCCGAACCGTGCCCAGGCCCGTTTCCCGGATCGTTTGAGAAGTGTGAGTGCTCTGAATCGGGCTCAGGCAAGGTACACTTGGCCGGCCCTGGCCCGGTTGGAAAAGGTGTGCCAGAGCGCGGTCCACATGGGCTTTGGCACGGTACGCTTGTGTGTGAGTGCAAAACGCGCCCGAGCCCGAAACTGAAAGCAAGACGTGACTTTTAAGGTTTTAATGCTTATATATTTGAAATGTTTGTTTTTATATAAAGGATTGTTTTTCTGATTTCTTGTAACTTTCTCTGGTATGCTATAAGTATATCATAAATATCAGAATGTACAATAAATCAGACAACACTGAAATGAAATGTAAACATTGGCAACTGGTATATAGGAAAAATGATTGATTTGTTGATTATGAGCCGTTTAGTAAGAAGGCATTAATTAGTGTCATAAAAAAAATCACAAGTCTGAAATGATTTAATGGTCAAAATGGTTGATATACTGGTCACATTGTAAATTATCATTCCCTATTAAAAGTAGAGCTGCACAATTAATCGTAAAAAGATCGCAATCTCGATTCGATCCCCGCCTAAACGATCTTAATCCAGCATTTATACGATTCTGCTAATCATATTTTCAAGTTCAGGAGAGAAGCAAAGACGGCCGCACAAGTCTTTACGTTGTTTTAAGTACAATGTTTAGCAACGTGGACACCTCCAAATAGCATTGAAAGAGTCACATACTGTATTTATAAGGTATAACTCAACCATAAATGTAACTTCTGTCTTCATGTAATGATGTATTTGTGGCCGCGAAATCACACGTGACGTGAGCTGACTGTGAGCTGTTACTACAGAGAGGGCGGGCGCGCGCCTGTGAATGAAGTCTACTGTACTGATCAGAACCTGCATAGGATAACGGGTAATAAAAATGTAAATAACATTCAGTTTGTGGCACAGAGCGATCGTTTAGGAGCCGCGCGGGAAGTCTGAACCGCACTTAGCAGTAAAAATGAAACCGAAAGCGCACACACATCATTTAAATAATCATATCGCATTTTAGAGTTATGATTATGACAAGCATTTATTATGTTTTTCTTTCACAGCGAACACAGAGTGTTGTGCATGAGAATAAATGTTTAACAGTGTCAGTATAACTACTTTAGCCTATATAATGTTGAATATAATGCAAGAGAGGAATCTTATAATGTCTCATTTTACTAGTAGAAAAAATTGTCTAACAATTTTGTCAATGACAGATTGCAAGCATATGTGTAATAATAATAATTCAACATCAGAATTATGAATAGTTGTATTCTGAATTAACAATAATAATAGCCGACTCATATTAACCTTTAATTTTTACATCTACAGAATCGTGAGAAAATCGTGATCTTTATTTTAAGCAAAAAGATCGCGATTCTCATTTTAGCCAGAATCGTGCAGCTCTAATTAAGAGTTTTAAACAATATTGATTTTTATCCAAAATCTGCAAAAATCCAATAATCCACTTCAACATTGTTGCTTGGCTCCCATGTACTCACTCTTTTATTTACTCAAAATATTGCAGTACACTGCTGTACACAGTTTTTGTTTTTCTTTTGCATATGACTACAAACCAGTTGGAGGGAACACAAGGTCAGTATCATATGCGGTTTAAGAACACAAACTCCATTTAAGGGGCATTTAAGGACTGTGTCCCAGGAACATTGGGATCTCTGCGGTGGACTGGCACAGAGATGGACTGCTGAGAGTAAAAGAACTGACGACTAAACACTATGAGAATGTGAATGAAACAGACAAAGCGTACGGTTACATAACAATCTGGGCTACATCCAGAGCCCTACAGCAAGGTGGACATTAGTTTCCTCAGATGAACACTGACTCACTGTCTCAAACACAGACTGACAGGGGGACGACTTGTGCTACTGTAACAACAGTTTCAAAGTGGAAATGAATGCTAAAATCATTCTTTGACTGCCCCTATGCTGTAACCTAATTTTGACATGTTTTTTTTTTGAAGATACAGTTCTTTAAACTGGCTAAAAGAGTGTTAAGTTTCCTTTATTACACACATAATCAAGCATGAGACATCAGTAAAGCTTTCAGTTTCTGCGGTTTCATTTTAACAGTACATGAATAAATAATCTTCAACTACATGAACAAATGGACTTAAAGAAATAAATAAAATTGCTTGTTTCTACAGTTTCAAAAGATTAATGTCTTTCAACTTTGATTAATTATTTGATTAACTTTCATGTTTCATTTGTCATCATACATTTCTATTACTATATAAATCCAGAAAAAAAATGTTGAATAAAAAAAGTCTTGAATATAAGTTTCTTAATTGACTAGACATGCCTTTAGATTATCACATTATTTCATTAAACCAATAAAATAGATGACAGAAAAAAACTGTAGAACACTGAAAACATAAAACAGAATAAATAAATAAAACAGAGGAAAAAAATAAATAAATAAACAAGAAATAAAACAGAATAAGTAAATCAATAAATAAGTTTAAAAAAAATAAGTAAATAAATAAGTAAAAATAAATAAATAAATATTCAGGGCCCTAAAATGTGAAAAGTTTAACAAAATGATTTTTGGATAAATGAAAATCATTTTTGTATACATTTTTATATATTCATTAATTCGTTTTCTTTTCGACTTAGTCCCTTTATTAATCTGGGGTCGCCACAGCGGAATGAACCACCAACTTATCCAGCATATGTTTTACGCAGCGGATGCCCTTCCAGCTGCAACCCATCACTGGGAAACACCCATACACTCTCATTCACACATATACACTACGGACAATTTAGCTTACCCAATTCACCTATATCACATGTCTTTGGACTGTGGGGGGAACCTGAGCACGCGGAGGAAACCCACACGAACACGGGGAGAACATGCAAACTCCACACAAAAATACCAACTGACCCAGCCGAGGCTCGAACCAGCGACCTTCTTGCTATGAGGTGAGAGCGCTACTTTATAAAATGCTCTATTTTATAATATAATATAATATCATATTTTTGCATATATTTGCATATTTATAATATATATTCGAAATAAAAAAATAAAAAATAACAAAATGGGCAGCATGGTGGCGCAGTGGGTAGCACAAACATAAATCACATGCTGGATAAGTTGGCGGTTCATTCCGCTGTGGGGACCCCAGATTGATAAAGGGACTAACTCGAAAAATAAAATAAATGAATGAATGAATGAAAATAACAATATATATATATATTTAGGGCCCTAAAAAAGTCTTTTTTTTTGTTTGTTTGTATAAGAATTCAATTACTTATACATGTACGCTAACAATTTAACCATTAAAGTCCAGAAATATTAAAATTGGGGGGGGGGGGGGGGTGATAAACCCAGAAAAAGTTAAACGGGAGTTCCAATGCTGTTTAAACAAATTTTCAATACATGTACAATTAATATTTAAGTACAAGCCATTTAAAACTCTCTAAGCATACAGTTTTGTAGCTGCAGTCACTCTCAGCACAGCAGAGAGAAAACGAGAGTATCAAAGAAAGAGCAAGCAAAGATGTCAAATCCAGAGCCCCGGTGAGCTTCATCTATCAGACGATCTGCGCCAGACAAGCTTTTTTTTAAACCTAAACCCATTCATCTCACTTTGCTATTCACAGCCCTTGAAATCCTCTGGGAAAGGATGTGGTAACTTTATGAGGTTGCTTCATTGCCAAAACAGCATAAATCTCATCATATTCACTTCAAAGTCATTCAGTTGGTTAATTAACCATTCGCTTACAGAAACTACAGGTTAGAAACACACAAACCTGCAATTCAAATCCTTCTATATTACTATATAGGCGATATTCAACAGTATTTGTTTAATTTTAGTAATGTTTTGCAATCTAAACAGTACAGTAGGGGCTATTAATACCTTAAGGTGTGCATGCATGCTTGGTTTATTATGTGAAATTATCCAAATATGACAAATCGGTTCTTGGTTAATAAGTCAAGTGTATAAAGGATGAAGTTTACAAAATGTGAAAAATGAAACTGATTCTATCACAGTCTAGACTGGACTTCACACATCACTGCATTACATCACACACTTCAGTGACATTCATCAGCACCACAAACACAACAACACAGCATTGTCTTATACAATAGTATATAATCTTTGTTATAATTTAAATATTAAACGTGGTCAAATACATTTATTAATACTACTACTACTACTACTACTACTACTACTACTACTACTACTACTACTACTACTACTACTAATAATAATAATAATAATAATAATAATAATAATAATTAATTTGTTTTCTTTTCGACTTAGTCCCTTTATTAATCGGGGGTCGCCACAGCGGAATGAACCGCCAACTTATCCAGCATATGTTTTATGCAGCGGATGTCCTTCCAGCTGCAACCCATCACTGGGAAACATCCATTCACACTCATTCACACACATACACTACAGACAATTTAGCTTACCCAATTCACCTATAGCGCATGTCTTTGGATTGTGGAGGAAACCGGAGCACCCGGAGGAAACCTATGCGAACACGGCGAGAACATGCAAACTCCACACAGAAACGCCAAC
Source organism: Danio kyathit (assembly GCA_903798195.1). NCBI lineage: Eukaryota > Metazoa > Chordata > Actinopteri > Cypriniformes > Danionidae > Danio > Danio kyathit. The sequence continues at coordinate 39,860,804 of LR812537.1, read as the reverse complement.
TGATCCAGCCAAGGCTCGAACCAGCGACCTTCTTGCTGTGAGGCAATTGTGCTACCCACTGCACCATCGTGCAGCCCACTAATAATAATAATAATAATAATAAAACAACAACAACAGTGATAATAATAATAATAATAAAACCAACAACAACAACAGTTATAATAATAATAATAATAATATCAATAATAAAAACAACAACAGTAATAATAATAATAATAATAATAATAATAACAAAAACAACTTAAAACTGATTTAATAATAGTTTTATATATTTAAAATTATTAAATAACATTTACTTTATTTCGAATATTGACAGAAAATTTAATATTGAACAAATTAGAACAAACACTACTTCACTGACAGCAATAATAAAAAATAACAATGTAAAAATAATTTCATATTTTAAGCTAGAATATACAGTATAATTTATATAAGAGTACTATAGTATATAGTGACTTCCGGTTATGGCGAGGTGCTAAGGGGTCACAACTTTTTAGCTCTGCTGCTAGTTTGTGATTAATCCTACAATACTAACCAGAATTGTATTTAAAGTTAAGCAACACGAATATAAAAGTATAGGCAAGTAAAATATCACGCAAAGGTGTCAAGACAAGAAATGATGAAGATAAATATTCAGAGGGTGAAGAAACTAGTGGCAGCTGGAGACTGCCCTGATGAAGATGATGACCAAGTAGTAACTTTGGGTGGAAATATTAAAGATATTATGAAAGCCATAATGTCCTTGAAAAGTGGACTTTATAAGAAAATTGAGTCCAAGTAACAAATACGAAGATAAGTAAGGAGATAAAGGAATGCACATGGGCATATAGCACAAACGGAGCAACGCATTTTGGATGCTGAATATAACATCAGTGGGCTGTTATCCAGAACAAGTGTAACCCCGCCGGTTCTACGCCACCCAACCCGCTCCGAGCTGGTATCGAACCGGCGACCTTCCGCATGGGAGTCGGTTGCTCTAACAAGGAGGCTAAAGACCATGGCCTCTAGCGTCTGTCGCTAAATACTATAGTATATAGTTATATATAACACTATAATACTAGACAGAACATTTTCAACCATCTTTATCAATTAAAAATGCACTAGCAATTGTTGAAACTAACATAAACTAAAACACTACAGAAGTCAATTTTATTGATATATAGAAGTATATTTTATTGAGTTTCTGTTAAATTATATATTTGAACAAATGTGACCTTACTATAAATTAAGGCCCAAACAAATGGGTCACGAACATGCCTTTATTTTTGGTTCTGTAACTGTGTGAACCAGCTGAATACAGATAATCAGAGAAAGCACAAGACAATGTGTTAAATAAGAACATCTTGTTTCTTGAGGCTTATCTAAATGCGAATGGGGAAATTATGGTTGTGCGTCAAGGCTGTATGTGACCGAGCTGAAGTACTCACACATTTTTACCTCATCCTTACACGCAAACACACTCACTCACTCACATATACACACAGTCAGCTGAGACGGGAAAGTTATGCAGTGAGGTAAAAGAAACAGGCTTTGTGCAGTGATAAAGAAAACCTCCGGGGATTAAACCACGAGAGCATCTAGACCACAACTAACAAATGAGTTCTCCAATAAAGAAAAGAAATAGGGACGAGGTGTTTTCAGAAAAGGATTGGTAAAACCCTGATGGGGTTTGAAGTATTCTGGGAATTTACAGGAGTATCAACAGGTGTTTATTAGACTTCCAACATTCAAACCCATCACCCAAAGCATGTCTAAAGCTCAAAGTGTTCTTCATTTTGACATTTTTATAAGGCTGTGCATTTGACTGTGCTATTTAAAGCATCCACAAAGACAGGCATTAGACACATAGTGCCCTAAAAAAAAACATCATCCACAAAAAAAAAAATCAATACAAAGTGGACTGGGTAATAGGAAGAATACCAATGAGTAATTATTCAAAATGTATCTAATTATCTAATTTATTTAATCTTTGTTGACGACCATATTGTGTCGATGGAAAACTGCTCCAAAAGGTAAACATTATGTTTGTCATCAAACTGGAGAAAGACAACCTAAAGTGTGTTAGGAAGTCAGTAGAGGTGAACTTTAGAGGACGTTTTCTGCAGCTGGAGTTCATCAGAAGCTCATTCAGCAGCATGCGGTTCCTTCCCTGCATTCATCCCCAAACAGCCAGCAAATTTCACACAGGACAGTAGCTATGTTTCCATCCAAAAATGTGAATTAAATTTATGCGCAAAACTGCAATATCGCATAAAAGACATGTGAATAAAGCAGCGTTTCCATCCAACTAGTCAAAGAGAACAAAATCATCACTTCCTGATTAACTGGTGCCAAATATCCACAGTAAAAACGAAATTTGCTGCGGTAGGAGAAGCTGCGTCAATCTTTTCTTTATTTATTAAATGACTTGCGCCAAAGACAATATGCCAACACACAATGAACGTGTGGTGGTGTTTGAAGGCCTGAGATGCGGAGCACAGATGCTCTTGACAGTTCTGGTGGTAATTAATAATATAATAACTGTTACGATTGACCGGGTGGATGGAGGCAAAAAGTGTCACAGAAGCCGTTGGTGAATGTGAAGTGTGATTTATTTGACACAAAGTGAAGAAAAAAATCCAGCAAAAAGGTGAAAGTGACAAAATAACAATAAAGAAAAATAACTATACAATATTTACAGGTTTGTTCAGCTAAATCAAGCCAATGACCTGAACAAAAAATCTGTTGAAAATGCTATCTCTTCCACACAACACAACCTCCTCCTACAACAACCCACCCAAAGTGAAGGTTTGGGGCCATTTTATATCATTGGCCCCGCCCATGGGTTAAACCATTTTACAGAATGTAGGGTAAGCTGTATAAAAAAAACATAAGACATTAAACAAAAGTATAAATTAATGCTAGTAAATAAATACGCATACAAAACTCAAAATACAACACAACAAACAATCAATACAAATATGAACAACAGAGCAGTGATTTTTGTCACTGAACAGGGGGTCGTGACCCTGATGATGTCATCCAAAATGGCTGCTCTAAAGTGAAGGTGGGAAAAGACTGTATAAATGTCTTTGTTTGTAATTAGGTTTGGTGTTGAGGGATGGAAACTGGTAAGTGTATGTAATCTTTCTATGTTTGGTTAATAAATGATGTTTAAAAGAAAATGTGTCTGTAGTTATTTCAGTGTGAATGGGAAGATGGTATGGGCTATTGTTTGATATGTTTGAGAGATGGACTTGGAATTGAACTGTTAAATTAAGACACTGTTAACATTGGACAAACATAATTCACATTACACAAACACACACATGCACAATACAGATAACACAACCAAGATCCGTGTATACATATTATTTTGCCGGCAATCGGACCATGTTAAAAAGTGTATGTATTTTATGTATGAGTGCAATGTGATGTGTGTTTGTCAGTCACAGTGTCTTTGCTTAGTTCTACACTGTGACAATAACACTAATACTGAAATGATTAATGTGTTTTAGAATGACCAAAACAACATTTCAGATGTTTTACAGTGTGCTCAGCCTGCTGGTTTATCCATTCACACACATTTTTATCACCACATGATCTCTTAGAACAAAATCACATGACCTTTTTTAATGCACATACTGGAATTTGTTCGATAAAAGTGTTTCCATCGTAGTATATGCACATTGTTTCTTATCAAATAAAAAGTTTGTCCTACTCAGTTATATGCATGCGTATTTTATGCATATTTTCAAAACTTATGCACATCTTGTCGTTTCAATCTACCGATTTTTTATGCACATATCCAAAATGCACATAAAGATAGGTGGATGGAAACATAGCTAATGTCTGCTGTCACACAGCAAATGAGGTAAAGCAGCTCCTTGAAGCTAAAAACACTGAAATAATAAAATGGCAGCCCAGAATCCTGACCTAAACCTGATTGAAAATCTCTGGATGGAAATATCTTGGCAACAAAGGTGTAGTCACTGTAATGTAGACTAAAGAAGAGATGATCAAGATCACAGCAAAGCAAGGTGAGAGACCAGTGATGACCAGAGAGAAAGATTACACTGTAAAGAATTTAATGACAGTCAAGACAACAAATATTTAATGTAGATTTAACTTATTTTAACAAGTCAGGTTTCAACAAAAAAATGTGTACAAAAGTTACACAAAATTGATCTTAATATTTTAGTCAGTTTGATTGATGCAAGTTGAGATGATTAGAAAAGTTAATTTGATTCAACTACAAAAGTTAAGTCAGCAAGAATTGTTTTTACAGTGTAGTGATGTGCTGTGAGAGACTAGTGATGTCTGTGGCTGCAGAAATCATTTAAATGGGCTCTGTATTATTTTCTAAAACACTGTTCAACTAGCATGGTACAGCCATGGTGATAAATAAAGATTACATTATTTCTAAACAAATCTAGAGTTCATTTCTGTATGATAGATATATATAACTGATCTCCACTGTATGTTGTATGTGCGGTTAGAAAGAATTCTTAATTCTACTGCTTAATAGTAGTATCTCACTCGGGACAGGTATATGACCTGTAGCGTTAAGAAACTCTCATTAAGAGGTCTGATAATCCCCTTTTAGCCACTGGACTGAATCTTGGGCTTAATCTTCTTGGTCTCTGCACCTTGGGGAAGAAAACACGGTGATCCTTACACATTTTCAATGAGCTGCCAAGATAGCTATCAGTCAAAATCTACCTCAAAATCTTTCATCCTATTTTGATTGTCAGTAATGAAAGCTTTAATGATTGGTTGGCGAATGAATCAGCGAATAAGAAAGAACTTGGAAACCCAGTCTGATTTTGATGGAGTGGGTTTGTTTTAGCTGAAGGTCTCTGGTGAGAAGCCAAGGCATCTAAATGTGATTACTATTCTCCTATTTATAAAGCATTTGAGTCCTGCCAGTAGTACTGAGTTGATGGGGAAAAGTGGGTCAGCTCGTTTCATTGTGTCCCAGGAACTGCCAAAGGCCAGAGAGGGCCGGATGGAGCCCAACAGAGCACACTTCCCCAATCAACACCACTTTGAGAATGGATCAATATGATTCGGGATTGACAAATCACACTTAACTGTTTACAAATGATAAATAACTTACAGGTCATTTTAAGAGACAGATTATGGATGTGTGGGAAAGCTGAATATATGTTGCATCATGACATGGTGTATATGAGTTCCCTTCATCTGAATGCTTTTTTAAGGCAGCAGAACAGATCTGACCTTCGCTGGGTCAGTGACATTAGGCCAATGTTGCTATTGATTAGCAAAACTAAAAGTTTATATTTTACAAAGAAGATTAAATACTTTAAAAAAAAATTGAATGAAGCCCAGTTACGATCCTTAGTATGTTGTTGTAACCCAGAATACACAGCAAAATGGAAAGACCTGGAAACTTCACAAACTGATATTCCACTACAATCACTATTGGGTAGCAAGATTTTACATAAACACTATTTAAATAGCTTAAATCAGTGGTCTAAAGTTCCCCTTAGAATCGGGTTTAAAGAGTGTAATTCTCCACTACTTGAAAAACAGTCTAGATTGATTAAATGGGTAGCATTTGACTTTAAACCAGCTAAGATTGATGGGAGATTTCAAGTTTGGTATAGGCTTGGCATCACTACTTTTTGTTTAATTTCCTCAAATGGGGAATTAGATAGTTTTATACTTTATAACCCCCAAGTTAACATGCTTGCAAACACGGGAAAAGGACAGGGGACAGTGCTGGAGGAAATGTGGGGAAGACTTAGCAAATCATATTTTGCAGCTGCCCAGCCATACTGGCAGGATGTAATGCAAGTAATACGAAATATTTTTGGTGATGGAATGGACTTTTCTTTTACAACAATTTACCTGGGAAATATTGCAGCCAACTTAATGGTAAAAGACAAGTATTTATTAAAAAGCAACCAGTAAGAAAACTGTGACTGGAAAGTGGCTACAACTCAAGCCTCCTACAAAATCTGAATGGTTGGATATTGTATCTAACGTTCAAAATATAGAGACGATGACTTTTTCTTTAAAACTACACATGCACAAATACCTGCAATATTGGGAGAAATGGATTGTACTTATGCCTTTACACAGTGTAAAATGATCTTTATATGTTTTGTTATGTGACCTGTAAGGAAATATGTGACCAGTCAACTGTTAATTTAAGTTCCGGTGTGTTATTGTATTTTTTTTTATTATTATTATTTTTCATTTATTATTTGTTGTTTTTTTCTTTTCCTTTTTCTTCCTTAGAAAAAAAGAGAAATAAAAATAAAGTATATAAAAAATGTTATGATTTCTTAGCAACCAACTGAATGAAATAAAAGTACAAAAAGTAGGTAAACATAGACACTAAAAGTTATAACATTGAAACAAATACACTTCAAAACAAATAAACTAAACAGAAACTAAATAGAAAGTTAGATTAAAGCCAAAAAATATGATGCTAAAATGCAAATAAAATTACCTCAAATCAATAATAAATATTTCTTTCTTGTTTTAGAAAATATTCAAAATACATGTAGCAGCATTTTTGCTCTAAGCCGCTATCGCGGTAAGGGTAAACAATGACGCGTGAATCCGTTGTGAATCCTTTTCTCATCGCTTATTTTTATCACATCTTGTGCCATCAAATCAGTGAAACAGCTCCATTGCTCATCAGTAGCACCCGTCACCACATACAAACTCACATTCTAAAAATTGTTTCCTCTTCCCTTACACCCCACCTTCTACCTGGCTGCCTTAAATCCCAATTTCGACAGAATAAAAGTCTTTATTCAGAAAATCAAAAACAATAAAGCAAATACCCCAACATGAATAATACTCAAATACTCAAACCTGAATACAATAATTATCAAAAGGTAAACATAATAATAATCATATCGTCCAATCAACCTATTTAATCCAAACATAATAATAATAATAATAAAAGAAAGAAATGGCTCCAACAATACATAAAAAATGCAATGCAATATTTATATTATGATGCAAAAAATATCAGGGTGATACAACTTTCCTGTTATCATAATAAAGACAAAAAAAACAAAACAAAATGTAAAATATCTTTTTAAAACTCTTTCAGTCATTTGACATTTTGAAAATAATTCTTGTATTTATACTTCCAAGGAAACAATGTCTTATTTTAGCAACTCAGATAATCACATTAAAGTAAAGATTTGTTTGTAAATGCAAAAAACTCTCTGTAGTCTCTCAAGACAGTGAGTCAAAGTCAAAAAGTCTTTTAAAATACAAAGAATTTATCCTTTAAATGACTGAACTGGTTCTATTATGTATTATAATTAAAACAAAGAAAAAAAACTATATTTAAAAACCTAAAATTGCATAAACGTTTAACTGCAACCACATTACATTAAATGTTAACTTCACTTAAATGGAACATTCAAAAGTACATAAAATTGCAAAACTACAACTGCTTAACTTACAAAAATGAACTGTTCTAAAACTTGAAGTATTTGTTCTTGCTCATAGGCCTGTCTGAAACCAGATCTTTAAGAAGACATCTGCATGAAAAAAAAACTGCACACAGACTGCTGGGTAGCCTTGGTCTGAGACACAGCCAGACGGGGCTGTGGATGTGGCAAGTCAAGCAAACAGCAGTTCACCAATACTTCAGCTCAACTTGGCTATGAGGGCGAGGTCTTAAACATGCAACATCACATGATCACTGAGAGAGAGAGAGAGAGAGAGAGAGAGGTGCAGTCATGTAGAACAGAGCACACACACTCTTTATGAAGAGAAGGCCGCCTCCGCCCAAAGCTCTGATCCCATATGAAAGTGTACACATGAAGCATTATGTACAAAGGAAAAGTGTCATCATTTACTTGTCATGTCACTACAAACCTGTATGACTTTCTTTTTTTCTTCTTCTTCTTCTTCTTCTTTGAAACAAGAAAGAAGATATTTTGAGGAATGTGAATGTCGCTCTTTTGGAACTTTTGAGGGGTCATGAACTTGTACTGTTCTCTGAGGCCTGCTTACAAGATGTTTACACCAAAAATATATACAAATCTCAGTTTAGAAGTAATAGGTTATCTTCGGAATGGATCTGAATGATATTTGTGATTGGTTAATTGAATCACTGACTCAAATGATTTGCTCAGAAAGAGATTCATTCAAGAGGAAAACACTGCAGAGTTGATCTGAGAAACAAATGCTGTTCTGCTAACGTTTAATACAGCAAATACCAATTTATGATACCTTCTCTGAAACAAAAAAGGAGATATTTGGAAAAATGTGAATGTCGCTCTTTTGGAACTTTAAAGGGTCATGAACTTGTACTGTTCACTGAGGCCCGCTTACAAGAAGGTTACACCAAAATTATATACAAAACAGTTTAGAAGTAACAGGATTTTTCTGAATGGATCTGAATGATATTTGTGAATGGATCACTGAAACACTGACCAAAGGTTTGCTCAGAAAGAGATTCATTCAAGAGGTAAACAGTGTAGAGTTGATCTGAGAAGCAAATACTGTTCTGCCTAATTTAAAACCATTTTAAATGGCTGTTTTTGGCTGTTGTTTTTTTTTACTGTGGTGTACAAATGAATGTCAATTAATATCATATTTCTGTGATGACATTTGCTCACACTCTGAATCTGATTTTCAGAAAGAAACGGCAGGATAGCTTGTAAGATTTTACTTTATATATTTTATATTTATTATATTATAAACAGAATCTTATCAGGGATATTGCTGGGGGGGGAAAGAAGTACTCAATAATGTCTGCTTCAAACTATAATTACATAATTTTTTTGTAAGCCATAACCAATTTTTGTTTTAACTGTAGTGAAGAGATTAACACAATGCTATGTCTTCTGCTAACATGCAATACAGTAAACACCAATTTATGATACTTTCATTGTGCATTTACATCCTTTAAAATGTTAAAACACTGTCGCAATAATAAATAAATTGACTTCTTGCTCAATACATGCCATGATCTAAATAATTGTTGGTGACAAAATATATAATGGCCATCATGTTTATACATAAATGAATGTCAGCAATATTTTAGCTGATTGCGCATCTCATCTAATCTGCTTGAGAAGCCAGTGAGTTCAGGGAACTCCTTTACTACAGAAAAGATAAATGTTCACATTTTCATTAAAACTGCTGACGGTTTGGAAGTTGTTGTCCAAACGAGCTATTTTAAAGCAGCAGCTCACTTCCATAAAAGTACAAAATATATTCACAAATACTGGTAGAGCTATTTTACAAGGGCATTTAGACTCAACATCACCAATGCCAAAGCTTATATTAGGACATTTACTTATTAAACACCACACTACAGAATTAACATTAAGAATGAAACCTTTTTCGTCCCTTAAAAGTGTTTATGTCTATTATACCATTATTTTGCTGTTGTAGAATCATCAGAATTATTCAGTGTTATAAAATGCTCTAAACAGAGAAAGTGAAATTTGAAATTAAAGTCTGGAACTAGGACAGTGCGGCTTGGGGAAAGTATCTAATTGCGATTTATTTTTTGACAGAAATTGCAATTGCGATTTGATTTATGATTTAATTTTGTAGTCAAGCTTTAGCTCAATAATCTGTAAGCTGTGGCAACAATTCTGTGACAGCTCTTAAAAATGACCTGTTATTGTTCGACGTCTGACTCTGAAACCCAAATATTCCCATGTTACAAATGCTGTTTTTCTTTGATATTAATTAGTCTGTTAATGCTTCTGAAGCAGCAGACACCATAATCCCACTTGTCTATGCTTTTCTGTTTGTTTTCTTTTTTGTTTTTTTTATTGTGGGCGTAGTTCGGTTGCCCAATTCTAATTGGGCAGAATGAAAGTGTTCACTCAATTGGCTAGTAAGACTGTCACACACAGCCGGCAGTCAGGCATTTGCTCTGGGCGGGGGAAATTAAATAATACATATATTTCATATTGCAGCCTCTTGCGATTAACTAATCGCAACGTTTCAAATAGCGATTGCAATTCAATTTCGATTAATCACCCACCCCTATCTGGAACTGATTCACAGATGTTTAACTAATGAAAAGCATTGTCTAATTCAGTTTAAAGTGCTTCATAGGCTTCATTATTCTTCATTATTACATTACATAAGTGTAAATTGAATAAAATATTTCCACAATTTTCATAATTGTGTGTCAAGTTTTTCGATTCCAACCTGACCCATTCCTATGTTATGTGTCTCAAATTACAGAGTTTCTGGGACAAAATATTTCAAGTTTTTTCAGATACATTAGACATTTCGATTGAACCAGATCCTATATTAATTATATTTGGAGTTTCCAAAGAATTTTTGAGACTTGCATGGGTACAACAACAGTTTGTTTCATATGGGTTGATCGCTGCCAAAAAAACATATTCTTTTGTTTCAGAAGAAAAAAGATGATCCAACTCTTAAATTAGGGCTGACAGAGTTTACGGGTACATTATATCTGGAAAGCATCCGGTATACCCTAGTAGACAAGGTTTTGTAAAAATTTGGTCCCCTTTTATTTCCTTTCTACAAACTTGTGCTTAATATGTTTACTATGCCTTATTACCTATATTTACCATTGGATAGCACTGGTGGGTGGTTGGTTGGGGAAAGTGTCATATTTTTATGACTGTTGGTTGTTTTTTTCATTTTTTTGCAATGTCTAATTGTTAAAATGTAAGTTTTATGTCTGTATTTTTTACATGTGAATGTCTGCTAAATTTCTAATAATAAAATATTTAAACCACAAAATGCTCCAAATCAAAAATTTCTGTGATGATACATCGCACACACAACAAAACTTTTTTATTGTGAAAAGCATAACCGTCCCTCAAGTTAAATGCATGGAAAAGAGTAACATTATACGAAACTTAATATTTAAAGTAGCAACTTCGAACAAAATGTGAAGGTGAAAAAGTCTGAATTTCAAATATAGCTGAAATCACGAAGACATCATCTCTTATCAATCGAAAGCCGTCACACTCCTCATAAATGTTTACAATATGGCTTATCTGTGCTATGAATCTATGCCTCTATCGGAAAAGAGATAGTGTTTGTGTGCAGATGAGGCAGAGCCCTGCTGTTCTGGTCTCTGAATATCCTCCCATTCACAGTCACGAGTCTACCATCCAGTGCTCGCTTGATAATCTGCTTCAGAGAAAGCTTGAATGCAAGCATGCACAGCCGCATGTGTTTTTCTGTTTGTGTGTGTGTGTGTGGGGGTGAGAGCTTGCATGTGCGCATCCCCTCTGTGGACCCATCTGCTACAGCTGAGGGCATTTTAAAATCTATCACATTCAGCCAAGAGATTTCAGATAAAAAAATTTTAGCATCATATATATATATATATATATATATATATATATATATATGCAGAACTCTCTTTGTTTATAAAATGAATCGGCAGTAAATGATTCTCATCCTGTTCAAGTCAGACGGCAGGAGATCTCTTGGTGCTGAAAAGCTTGGGAAAACTATTTCCGAATGGATTACAGAAAAGCTTTGGCTACTTCCCAGAGTTGCAGGGAGCGTTAGAGACCAAAAACACTGAATCTTTAAGATCTATACTGTTGTCAGGCCAACAAAGAAGAAACAGCTAATGAATACCATCAAAACAATGAGGTTGCCACAGACGCGAGGACTCCCAAAAAAACACTCACACCTAATTCACACAGCCGAAATCTTCAACAAGCCAAACAAACAGAGTAGAAAACTGGGTTTTTTCCTCAGGATGCCATGTCAAGCTGATTGTCATTGCCAAATATAGCAACAGAATGAGTCATTTTTTCACAAAAGTCAAAAACCAGTCTGGCACCTCAACAAAGCGAAAAGAATGACTCACCTCTATTGATGAGCTGGGCGGTGTGTGCTTATCTGTAATGGGGAGAAGAGCAAAAAGTAAAACATCAGATATTTAAAAAAATCCCACAATGTTTTCAAATCATCTAAAAATGATAACATTTATATTTCATATACAATACAAATATCTCTGTCTATAAATGTGTCAATTATCTTAAAAAAGACTTTTTTATTTGAAGGTGGTTGTTATTAGTGCATTTCTAAAAGTTATTGTCATGTTTTTCTAGTTGGTTGCCTAATGAGGTTTGGGTTACTTTATGATAATAACATGTCATGTTTTTGTTTTAACAATGTGTAAACTGACATAAATTAGTGCAAAAAAATCATAAATATATCTTGAGACACCTTCTATATGATTTTTTTTAGGATATAAGTAAGGGATAATCAAGGGCTTGCAAGCTGAGGCTGCATGCGGTTTCTGGTAGATTGGACATGGTTGCGGCCGGAAGTTAACGAGAATTATTTATATTATTTATTAAATTTGCCATTTATTGTATTTTATTAACGTCTTCCCCCACCCCAACCCTAAACGCAACCGTCACAGTACTGTAAAAATATTAATTATTGTTATACAGTGTCATAAAAAAATGCTGCTATATTGATTTGCATATCGCACTTTCGGCCGGCTGCGTATCCGGTCTAGACTTCACCACTGCATGCAATATTTTTAATGCACACACCTAACCCCGCCCCTAGCCCCATCCCTCCCCCTCACAGTGATTTCACTAGGGGTGCACTCACACTATGCTATTTATTTAGTTTTGTTTTTTTTCCTGTTAAACATATCAAGTTAAAGCATACATGCACAAAAAACCATAGCATTTGTAGCTTTAACAAAGACTAATTAAATTACATTTTTATAATGAAGACTGCCAAGTGTCATTTTACATTGAGCAATTCCAGCATTATGGATGTGACATTTGCAGTAAAAACTCAAACTTAAATTCACAGAAAAAGTATATGTTAACATTATATTGAAACAACTGTTTATATCTTCCAAAACAACTAGCCGCAGAGTTATGGCATCAGAAAAATATCAATCTGTAAACATTTTTTGAATTTTAAATGAGGAAAATAAACATGTGTTATGGATGTGACGAAAAAAGTCTGAGAGTTTACAGTCTACAACATACTTTGTAGAAATTCTGTGAATTAAAATGCACAACCCAAAAGAAACAACGCTAATAAAAAGGATAAGAGTCGGCTCTCTATAGAACAAACATGATTGATTTTATTTTATTTGACATTTTTGCATTAATGAGGTAAAAGTTTTGTTATGGATGTGACACCTCTCCGTTACGGATGTAAAACTGGTACTTGTGTGACTTTGCTAAATGAAATATAATTGTTAGAAAACATTGATGGAGACATTTTTGAGTAGTTTTAAGTGCTGTAAAATACTTGCTTACACCAAAAACATAGAAACGGTTTGCTATTTTGGTTAAACCTTAGTATTTTCGTGGCAAGGTTGACATTTGCATGCAATTGCTCCATTAGATTTTAAAATATTTATGTCCAACAGCCATTAAGACTTACCAGACAAATATAAAGCACTTTTTTCTCTCATTTGTATGAGTTTAAAAATCATTTTAATAATTGAAGCAGATGCATTCCCCTATACAAACATCAGTTATTCCATCCATCTGGTGAATATATATTTCATATCGAAAAGTACAGTATATCACTGAAAAACAAAATGTAATGCAATGTCATTTTTTTCCCATATAGTGCAGCCCTAGCCCTCATTACAAAAATTTCTGTTATGATACATCGCATACACAAAACTTTTTTTATTGTGATGGGCCTAACCGTCCCTCATGTTAACTGCACGGTGAAAAATTGACATTATCCGAAAATAAGTAGCAACCTTTAACAAAATGAGAGGGTAAAAAAAGTCTGAATTTCAATTATGGCTGAAATCACTTAGACATCATCAATTGAAAGCCTTCACACGCCTCATAAATGTTTACAAAATGGCTTATGCATCTAGTACTCAATGGAAGCGTTCACTAGCTTCACCTTGAAAATGTAGACTGATGACTTTTATAGAAGCAAACCACTGATTACCAACCTTATAACTCATAGCAGGTCTGTTTTATTGGTTTAGAAGTTATCATTAAAAATCTGTTGTATTGCTAGAATTGATTGCCGTTCACACAGTGCAGGTGGTGGTTAATAAGATGTTTGGTCTAAATAAGAACAAGTAATAATTAAATCCAGTATTTCTCAGGTGCCTCTATCAATAGTTGTTTCTCCAAAACACACCACACCTCAACACGATTCAATTCTAAAGCACAGATGACATTGGATGAGATATGTGCTCAGGTTTAATATTTGAGCAGTTCCAGCGTTATGGATGTGACAATTGCAGTAAAAACTTAACACATAAATACACAGAGAATGTATGTTAACATTATATTGACACATCTGTCTATATCTTCCAAAACAACTAACAACAGAGTTATGGGATCATGAAATATCAATCTGTAAACATTTTTTTAGATTTTAAATTAGAAAAATAAAGATGCGTTATGGATGTAACCCAAAAAGTATATGAGTATACAGTAGGGTAGCACGGTTAACGGTACTATGGTAGTATCTTGATACTATGGCTCCAAAATACTGGCGGTGCCACTGTAGTTTGTAAATGGTAGTATCGTCATTAACGGTCTACAATACGTAATGTTGCATGTGGGAAAGTAGCTAAAATCCTCACACATTTGTGCAACAATAGTCCATTTTATTTGAATAGTCTATGGAGCCCTTTAAGGTTGCAAAACTGTGTAGAATTCACACCTTTAGCCTATTGCACGTTTTCTGACGCTTTAGTTTAAACGCACATCTGAATCAGTTCATTTCGGTTCCTGTCAAAATTATTTAGTAGCTACAACAATCGCAACAATCTCTTAAAAAGAACGACTCACAAAGTGAAATGCTGAATTACTTTGGATTGTTACCTGATAAGACAACAAACAAACAATAGATGAAAAACAGGAAAAGTTGAAACAATTTTTGACCACTTCATATAGCCAAATTTTGTCAGAAAAATGCTCTTTTTGTAACAAATAGTTGGTCTGATATCTATAAAATAAACAAAAAGAACGAATGAATTTTAGGTGAAGTAATGTGCAGATACTTTTTCAATAATAAGGGAATTATTAATTAAATTATAAGTAGTAGGCCTGGTTAATGTGGCCTAAAATTAAAATCTCGATCAATTGAACATTTTAACTCGATTACGATTAATGAACGATTATTTTATTTATTTATTTAATTTTTTGCCCTCATAGTTCACTGACAGGTTTTGTACAATATATATGCTCACATATTACAATTTTTGAATGAAGGGTGCATTACTTGATTTTAAAATAATTGAAGGAAAAACACACTGTCTTTGATTATTATTAAACATCAACGTTGAACAACTAAAATGAATCTGCGACCAATCACAAAGCCTGTGCTATGCGTCATTGCGATGTGTAGTTACATTGTTTGAGAGGTACGCGGGTATGCAACCGCGCGAAGGCTGTGCCGGACCATACACGTGCGCTCAATGCAGAAGTATAATTCAATCGGTCTTTTTTTTTTTTTTTTTATAATTATTTTTAGGGGTTTTGACCTTTATTGTGATAGGACAGTAGAGATTTAGAGACAGGAAAGTATGGGGAGTATAGGGAAGGGTCGACAAAGGACCTCGAGCTGGGAATCGAACTCGGGTCACTGTAAACACCTCGGTGCCATGTGCTGACGCACTAACCACAAGGCTATTGGTGCCGACAATTCACTCAGTCTTAAGCCTGGTTTATATTTCTGCATCGAGTGATCGGCTTGACCCACGGTGCATGCATTGCATGTTGCTGTGCAATTATACTTCGGTGCGCTGTTTGTGTTGCTCTGCAATAGCACTTCCGAAACGTTAACTGGCAGTAGGTTTTCATGTTTCTCCGTGTCGAGTTTCTTCGCTGGTGTTTTGTTTTTTCTTAACGCTACCTTAATGTACAAGTGGCTCAAACTTGCTCATTTTGAGGCGGGAACCGGCGGACGAGCAACAACTTTAATCATAAGGTAAACACAAAACAAAAGTTTAGAGCTCCTTCACAGGACTCGACACCTGTAAACACTCGCTCTCATAGGTTTGTGTGGCTCTTAGCCCCGCTCACCCTTGTCAGTGCTACCAAGCTGACCAATCACAGAGCCTGCACTACAGCGAGGGCTATGCGATCACGTGCAGGCTGTGCCGGAGCATACACTTGACGCAAAAGTATAAATCAGCCTTTAGCAGAGCAGGGTTACATGACTTCACTCACGGTATGGAAAATAATTGAAAAAAAGTTACCTGGAAAAAGGATTGATTTTATTTTATTTGACATTTTTGCATTTATGAGAAAAAAAACGTTATGGGTGTGACACCTCTCTGTTATGGATGTGGCCGATGTGAAATTGGCAATTGTGTGACTTTGGTAAATCAAATATCATTGCAAGAAAACATTGACGGAGACATTGAGTATTTTTAAAGTAATGTAAAATATAAGCCTACACAAAAAACCTAGAAAAGGTTTTATTTAAATAATAAATTCTTTTTTTTTAGGACAAGGTTGACATTTGCAAGGAATTGCTCATTTACAGTAACAGTAATAAAAATCACAATAAAAAATGTTTATTAACTGTATTTGCTGAGGCTTGCATCTATACTGTAGACAGGTTTGCAGCATATGAATAAATTTAATATAAAGGAAATTGAGCATGGAAACCCCCTCCCCCACTTCTATATTACAGAGAGAGACTCAGGGGTTCACCTCAGACAACCTTCACATGAAATATTAACTCAAAATCTATAGGAAACAGACCGAGAGGCAATTTACGCCAGTGCAGCCTGAGATGCACAACATCTAGAAATGGGTTGGAATCATAACGTCTGTCTCTCAGCCCTTCCTTTAGTGGCACTAGAGGTATAATGTTACAGTGTTAAAAGAAAGAGCTTCCTTTGGGACTGGCGGAGACCCAGAGTTCACTGCTGCCGTTAATGAATGAACCCAGTGTCATTGCAACGGCCACTTTCAACAACTGAAAAATCAAATATAACTGAAGGTGCGCACAGAAGTCTGAAACTGAATCCTCAATCCATCCTGACATGATGAAGGTCTTTTCAAGAAGTTCTTTTGTCTTTTAGTGCAACTCGGATGGCATTTTCATTGTTGCGAGTACTGTAATATTATCTTCCTATAAAGATGAAAGGAGATCACTGAAAATTATTCATCCTTTGCGTTCTGACCTGGTTACCTTGGAAACCTATTCACAAGGGTGCCTGACAAAAAAGCAGGTGCAAACTCATCTGACTAGAAAAAAATATATAAACAATTGTTACATTTGTAATTTAGGTTTTACTCTGTAAATGACTTGACATCTTCAAATTTTAAATAAAATTGTTGTTAAAAAAAACATACAATTTAAAATCCAAAAATAAATTGGCTCCGATCGATTGGCATCGGCCGATAATCACATGTCAGGACTCGCTGATCTGGCCGATCTCGTGAACCGATCGCAAGTTGTTTACGAGTTTACAAGCAGAGGAAGATGCACATGCACGCCACATCAGCAGCGCTACAGCACATGAGCAATGTTTCTAAATTGCATTGTTAGTAATTTGTCCTAACTTTTTTTGTATTTGATTTATCTATTATTTTTTGTAAAGCTGTTTCCGACCATTTCATGTTTGCAACATCCTTAATTTGTTCTCTTAGGTTAGGCGAGACCTCATACTTATAGGGAAAATGTGCTTATGCAATGGCAAAGTTATATAATGCATAAGGCATCAGAATCGGAATACTCTGTATCGGCCAATCACTATGACAATAATCGGTACTCAATACCGGCTGCAAAAACCCTAATCGGAGCAGCCCTACAAAAAATGTTATGCTATGCACAGTTGAAGTCAGAATTATTAGCCCCCAGAATTATTAGCTCCCCTGTTTAATTTTTTTCCCCAGTTTCTGTTTAACAGAGAGAAGATTTTTTTCAACACATTTCTAATTAGGGATGCTCCGATCAGGATTTTTTCAGCCGATACCAAGTACCGATTCCTTGTGATGGTGATCGGCCGATACTGAGTACCGATTCTGATGCTTCAAGCTTTATAATACATGGAGCACATTTTCCCCCTAAGTATGATAATTAAGTGGAGATCTTGCCTTACACCTCAGAGAATAAATGAAGAATGTTGCATATAATCCCTCAAACATGTCTCTTATACCCATTTAGTGTGGACATGTCATGGTCAGAAGCAACTTTACAGAAAAAAATAGATAAAACAGATACAAAAAAATGGTAAGAAAAACAACTAACAAAGTAATTTGGAAACATTGCAAATGATGGAAGATGAATTCGACATGTCTCAACCAAGAAAAAGTACATATTTGATGCATAAGATGTTAAAATGCACATCTATAAATATATATTTATTTATTGCAGTAAGTATATTACAAAAAGGTATATTATGAAATATTCAATTAAAACATTTTTTTTTTACGTTTTAATTGTATTTCAGCCAGGTTTAGTGAACTTGCAATATTGTCAAAAACACAGAACTCTCAGTTCTTATATATGTAAAAACGTCTAAACACATGCAAGACCATTTTAATATTTTGCTCTCCAACTAGCATGTCTGGTTGCTCTGCATATAAACTCGTAAACAGACACCTGTGATCGGTTCATGAGATCGGCCAGATTGGCGAGTACCGATCGAGTCATAAAATGTGATTATCGGCCGATACCGATCTCTGGCCGATCGATCGGAGCATCCCTATTTCTAATCATAATAGTTTTAATAACTCATCTCTAATAACTGATTTATTTTATCTTTGCCATGATGACAGTAAATAATATTTGACTAGATATTTTTCAAGACACTTCTATACAGCTTAAAGTGACATTTAAAGGCTTAACTAGGTTAATTAGGTTAACTAGGCAGGTTAGGGCAAGTTATAGTATAATGATGGTTTGTTCTGTAGACTATCGAAAAAAAATTAGCTTAAAGGGGCTAATAATTTTGACCTTAAAATGTTTTTTAAAAAATTAAAAACCTCTTTTATTCTAGCCAAAATAAAACAAATAAGGCTTTCTCCAGAAGAAAAAATATTATCAGACATACTGTGAAAATTTCCTTGTTCTGTTAAACATCATTTGAAAAATATTTAAAAAAGCAAAAAAAATTCAAAGGGGGGGCTAATAATTCTGACGTCAACTGTATATGCTTATGCTATGTTTTTGTGTTTATATTCACTTTTAAACAACACAATATTCAACATTCATTGATTAATTTTCCTTTGGCTTAGTCCTTTATCTATCAGGGGTCGCAACAGCGTAATGAACCGCCAACTATTCCAGCATGTGTTTTACGCAGCGGATGCCCTTCCAGTAGCAACCCAGTACTGGGAAACACCCATAGAGAACATGCAAACTCCACACAGAAATAGCAACTGGTCCAGCCTTCGACCTTTTTGCTGTTAGGCGACAGTGCTAACCACTGAGCCATTGTGCCGACCTAGACAACACAATTCCAAACTTCTAAAGATTTAGCAAATGAATATAAGGTGGAATTAGGCATGGGATGATAACCGGTTTCAAGGTTTACAGCGGTTTGGAAAAGTAAAGGATTTAAAACCGCTACAATTGTCTGTTATACCATTCCTAAGCTATAAGTAAAGGGTTTTTTTATGTTTTTTATGTGTTGTAAAGAAATATGTGTTTTAAAACTAATGTATTAAAACTAATGAAGACAGTAGAAGTCAATGATTTATTTGAAATATTTAGCATGATATGTTTAGTGTTTCAAAATATTATAAATGCTCCCTAAAATAAAATATATTGTGTTAAATCGGGGAAAAAGTAGTTTTGGTTTTTTTGACCAGACATTTAAAAATAATTTATTTTAGAGCATACAGATACCGTAAAATTGTGGTATTTTTAGCCAAGGTTATCATACCATCAGAAAGGTATACCGGCCCATGCCTTGGTGAAATAACCTGGATTTTTATATCACAACGATTGAAAACATCTGTTATACCGACTAATAGGCATTTAAGAAGGCGCAAACCCATCCAACTAAAAGTATATAACAATAAATAATGTAATAAATAAGTGAACACATTTTAAAACATTTGTTTACTCTGTAAACTGACATTTTGAAATTTCAAATGAAAAATGTTTAAAAATGTGCCATATTTTCAGGTTTAATTCATTTTTAAACAACACAATACCACAGTTAGGTATGGGACCTTAACCGTTTTCAAGGTATACCGCGATTTGAAAAAGTCACCGTTTTAAAACCACCAAAATTTTCTGCTATAACATTCCTAAGAAAAATTAATTTTTTGATCCAAGAATTACAAAAGACAGTGGTCGTAGGTCCTTTCAATACAAAGCTCCCTTTGACTGGAACAATCTTCCTTCTTCTTTTAGATCAATTAAGACATTTAGTTTTTTCAGGACTAATTTATCTTCTTTTTTGGAAACAACTTGTAAACTTATTAATATTGGTTCCAATTTAAATGCTTATTATTTATTTGTATATCAAATTGTACTTTTGATTTTATGTTTTTGTGTGCTTAGACTTTAGACTGTGGGAAGTATTTTAGGTTAAGTGTGCTGCTTGTTTGTTAGTTTGTTTTGTTAAGATGTATGTCTGTTATGATGTGATGATGTACTCTGATTTATGTACTTCTTGGGGACCCCCTCGAAAATGAGATGGTTAAACTCAAGGGGCTATCCCATTTAATAAATTAAATTAAAATTCTAAGCATGTGTAAGATTTTATTTTTTTTATTTTTTTAGGACAACAGTATCTCCAGCAGAAAACATATCCAAAGATTCTGTTTTAAATTGTAAAGAAATCTGTGTTTTAAAAACTAATGAAGGCAGCAGAAGTCAATGATTAATTTGAATTATTTAGACTGACATGTTTACTGTTACAAAATACTTTAAATGTTTCTCAAAATAAAATATATTGTGTTAAAAGGGGAAAAAAGTTTTAGTTTTTACCCAGACATTTAAAAAGAATATATTTTCGAGCAGTAATCACAATACCATGATTTTTTATCCAAGGTTATCATACAGTCAGAATCATATATTGACCCATGCCTAACCATTTTTCTGTTTTACATTTGTAAGAGTTAAGAAATCAATATTTGCTGAAATGACCCTGATTATGAATCACAACAAATCAAAATGTGTTCTTAACAAGAGTCAAAAATGCCTCTAAATAAATAAATGACAATATTTTTATTTGAATTTTTGATAAATGTTATCCGACTAATTTGTACACTAAACAAATACTAATGGTTACCAAGCCAAGTCAAACAATTCATTTAAAAACAAGCCAGATAATATATTAATAATTATGTTAATGCTAGTATTACTATACTATTATATAGAAGAAATTACTAACAATTTTTGTGACAAATATGCTGTACATTCTGATGCCTTGATGCAACACCTTGTAAGGACTGAGAGTGAACGCTTTATCCATCTCAGATTAACCTATATCTTTCAGTTAGGCTTATCAGAAGAGCTTGCACTTGTCATTTTTTCTAGTTAGGTTGCATTTCCTGGATTGCTGCAACTATGAATTGCTCTAGCTTTAGCAATCTGAGAAAACATAAAAGAAGACATATAAAAAGCATAACTATCTGGAGCTTGGACACAGATTTAGGTAATAACTCACACATAACATCTCTAACAGACTCTTAAACCATTCAATACAGTTAAAGAGACCAGTCTTATTCATCAGGACTGAATCTGGCACCTTCACAAGTCTGATATCATTGGCCAGTCAGCGTAATTTGAACATACCCACATCTGCCCAGCCAGCAAACTTCCCAAAGACAGCAGAATTCAGCAGACAATTGTGTTACATAAGCATTTGATTTTCCTGTCCGATAAAGAGTATCTGATCTAATTACCTGCTTGACATTTGGCACTATACACTTTCATACATAAAAAGGGCAAGAGACTTGTATTTTAACCCCCAATCAGAGGGATAAAAACGGATTAATGCATGTCAGCTGCATTTGATAATCCTAAAAATGACTATGATGATAGTTATGATAAATAATATGCAACTAAATCACACTACTAAATGTAAATCTTTATACGCAAAAGAAGAAGAAACCTACAGAAGTGTTCCTTGGAAAATGCAATTCACATTAAAGCACTAGCTAAATAAAAGAAATGCTCAAAAAACTAATTCACCCATTGTCAAAATCCTTGTTAGGGTGATGTAAGGATTGAGACATTCATCCCAATAATTATACTTATAACTGGCAAGTCAGATTAACTCCCAAAGGAGAAACAGAGATGGAGGCCAAATCCAAAAGCCTTAGGCTAAGGAACTTAAATGAGATAATGGCAGAAAATTAAATTTTACTCCTTCTGTCTGAGAAATCCCGCTCACTAAATTAATTATTATGGAACAAAAGAGAAAGTAGCTATCTATATTTAAAGTACTACACTATTGTTTCAAATGCAGCGATATGCTAAAAATGTCATTTTCAAAGGTGTTAACTTTCAATGATGATGAATTTAAGGAGGATTTTAAAAACATTTGACAAAAAGAGAGGTTTTACTTAAGTGTATGCTTACAATTAAATTTACAAAAGATTTTTTTATATGTAGAAAGCATAGAAATTGCAATTAAAGGACCTATTTTTTATCTAAAATTTAACCTGACGTGAATTTACTTAAATTGACATAAAGTTGGTTTTATATTGCACATTCAGATTTTGTTCTTAAAAATATCTGTTTGGAAAAGTATTATTTGCAAGTTCTAACTAGGGAAATCATAATAGCAGCCAAAGGCGAAACTGTGGCTCAGTGGTTAGCACTGTCGCCTCACAGCAATAAGCAATTGCTGGTTGGGGTCCCGGCAGGGTCAGTTGGCATTTCTGTGTGGAGTTTGCATGTTCTCGCTGTGTTGGTGTGGGTTTCCTTTGGGTGCTCCGGTTTCCCCCACAGTCCAAAGACATGCGCTATAGGTGAATTGAATAAACTAAATTGGCCGTAGTGTATGTGTGTGAATGAGTGTGTATGAATGTTTCCCAGTACTGGGTTGCAGTTGGAAGGGCATCCGCTGTGTAAAACATATGCTGGATAAGTTGTCAATTCATTCCGCTGTGGTGACCCCTGATGAATAAAGGGACTATGCCGAAGGAAAATGAATGAATGCAATTTCAGACCCAATATTCAAATTAGCGTGGTAAACAATATAAGGACCGTTAAATGTGCAAATACGAAATCAACTTTACCTCAATCTTACTTTGATATGTACTGTTATGTTATATTGAAAGGCATTTTAGTCAGCATCTGGCATAAATCATGGTAAAAAAAAAAAAACATAATAGTTATTTTTGAACAGAAAAATAAATAGTTATCAGGATGAATTTTGATGTATGAAAAAATATATATTTTATACTTTATTTCTTATTTTTATTCCATTTTTAAATTATTTTGATGTCTGAAATGCCGATTTTCTTCCATTTAAAATCGTTAAATGTAGTCATTGGTGCATTGTGTATTCCAAACAGCATATAAACATGCCTAAATGATGAATCTAGACAGTAAGTATGCATGATCTCACACGAATACAAGGCCAAAGAGCAGGTCCCTATTGTTGGCCTCATGACTGAAGGTGCTTATGGATGAATCCATCACATGGCCCTATTGTTTACAACGGCACGATGGTCTCCACGACACAACCGGTATTTCGGACACCAAACGGTCTATAAACGGTAATGCAATGAATAAAGGTCTAGGAACCACGAGACGCTAATATAATCAAAGCAAACGTAGAAAGTATAAATTAAATTCTCGTGTTTTAAGACATGCTCGAATAAAGCGCCTAAAAATAATGCATGTGAAGCTAGTAGAACTGAGGTGTGGGCGTCCCTACATGTTTCTAAATATAAAATGGCTTCCGTTAATCATAATAATACCGTTTATATTTTGGATGTCAGTGTAATGCAGATGTAAATAACCCGTCTGAGATGTCAGGCTTCACGCTGCGCCATTTACTGCGTATTTACTTTGACTTCTCCTCGTGTAAACAACACGGTTACCTGGATTGTTCGGCTGATATAATTTCACATTCCCGTCCTTCCGGATCCTTACATCTCCAGGACCCGCAATCCGTCCAGGTGGACTCACGCCTGTCTCTTTCCGCCTGTGTTTTTGCGTTAACCACCTGCAGCACTGATAACACACGGCCCAGGCTTGCTCCTCGTTGATCGGTTGACTGTACAGTGTTAAAATCTCCTCCAAACACAATTCCTCCTCCCCGTCCGTACAATCCATAGCGATGTCTTCAGGTCTCGCTCCATCTCCGGGATCCTGGAGAGCCGACGGTGAGATTAACATTCCTCCGTCAGTCATTCTTGGTCTCCGGGCTTCCCGAGAGCGGGACTGACTGCGTTTGGGTGGAAAAAAACAGACAGAAACGGTATGTTTACGTTAGTTCTGTCATCGAGAAACACCGTATGCGTGTCCGCCTCTGCCGCCTGCGTGTCGATACCTCTGACTGAACGCGGACTCTGAGAGCGCAGTTACTGCCGCTGCTGCTGTTGGACTCCCGGAGGCGCTCATATGACTTTTCCGCATGGTCTCAGAGGCAGTCAGTCCTCTGCCATGAAATTAAAACGATAATTAAATGGATTTTTTACTTATTTAAAATTGTTATAATTTAAAAAGTAAGTAAAATTGGAACTAGTAAGGAACATAGAATAATATACAGTGCACACCCCATAAATAAGCACACCCCATTTTAAAAAAGAATATTTTTAATCATTCATTTTTTTATTCAACAGGGGTCACCACAACGGAATGAACCGCCAACTTATCAAGCATATGTTTCACACAGAGTATGCCCATCCAGCTGCAACACAGTTCTGGGAAACACCCATACACACTCTTTCACACACATACACTATGGCTAATTTAGTGCATTCAATTCACCTAGAGCGCATGTCTTTGGACTGTAGGGGAAACGCGAACATGAACATACCAACTGACCCAGCCAGGACTCGAACTAGTGAGCTTCTTGCTATGAGACGACAGTGCTAACCACTGAGCCACCATGTCACCCATATTTTAATCCATTTGGGTAATGTATTTTGGTGCATTTGAACAAAACAGATTTATCAAACAGTTAAATTGATTAAAAATAATATTTTAGTCATCAAACATCTTTAGAAATAGAAAGATAATACTTAAATTCATCTGAAATATTGCAAAAGAATTACAATTTAAATGTTAAATTTCAGTTTTAAAGAAGGAAACTACAATCTCGTGAAGCAATTTGAAAGCTGTTGAGTGTAATATATATAAATATATTATAATAATAACAATATAACTAATATAATTTAGGCCGACACAGTGGCTCAGTGGTTTGGACTGTCGCCTCACTGCAAAAAGGTCGCTGGTTTGTGTCCCAGCTGGATCAGTTGGCATTTCTATGTGGAGTCTGCATGTTCTCCCCATGTTCGTGTGGGTTTCTTCTGAGTCCTCAGGTTTCCCCCACAGTCCAAAGACATGCGCTGTAAGTGAATGAAATAAGCTAAATTGGCCGTAGTGTATGTGTGTGCATGTGAGAGTGTGTGTTTCCCAGTACTGGGTTGCAGCTGGAAGAGCATACGCTGTGTAAAACATATGCTGGATAAGTTGGCGGTTCATTCCGCTGTGGTGACCCCTGATAAATAAAGGCACTAAACCGCAGGAAAATGAATGAATGAATAATAATATAATTTAATTTAACACAATATGTTTGCATTGATTTATGTGGGGAGCACATGTTTTGTTCTGAACAGCATCATGGATAATGCAGTTTTCTATGAAAAATCCTGATTATTTTATAATAAGTTGATATAAAAGTTTTATCAGTGTTTTTTTTATTCATTCGTTCATTTTCCTGGCTTAGTCCCTGATTAATTAGGGGTCGCCTCAGCAGAATAAACCTCCAATTATTTTGGCATATATTTTACGCAATAAATGCCCATCCAGCTGCAACCCAGTACTGTGCTGAGAAACACACACACCCACTCTCTTATTCACACACACTCATACACTACAGCCAATTTAGTTCATCCAATTCACTTAGTAGTTTTTAAAAACTATTATTCCATGGATTATTAGTAGTTTTTACATTGCGCCCTTTTGCTATAAATTACATAAAGTCAAAATAGTGAGAAATAAAATACTGAGGGGAAATTTTTTTGCAATAGCAAGTTTATAACTTTAAATTTAAACTTGCAGAAAAATATGAATAGTGAGATTAATTTATTGTTCCAAAAGAGACAATAACGATGAAAAAAACACAATCCACTTTTGGAATTGTTTAATCTTTGACAGCTTCCATGCTGTTCATTGACAACACAAACAACTAGTGATCATCTCAATGATCTTAAATGTTTTGTTTTTTTTTTGCATTATAAAAAATATTGGACAAAGTTAATCCAATACAACAATATTAGACATTTAGGAAAAGTAAATGCAAAGCCCTTTAGGCAATGGTTTGTTTGCCTGATGTTAAGCAACAGAATAATGCTGAAAGGATAACATTATGTTAAATCTTAACCTCAGTTTCGATGAAAAGTTTATTCAAATTCTGGCTGTAACATTTAAATGTTAACCCTCAATGTAAAACTGTAAGTGGTATGCAAACTGTGAGGCTAGTGGGCTGTGCTAATAAAACGAAAGAGGAATAAACCAACAGGCTTTGCACAAGCAGCCTGTTCTAAACAGATTGGCATTACAATTAAACCTGATTCATAGATAATTACAGCATTCTCTTTTGTAAAACTTAAACTAAACTAAAGCATAAACTAAATTGCAAAATCCACATACTGTACATATAACATGATAAAAATGAGGTAAACATATTTTATTTTTAGTTATTGGTTTCATATTTTCACTTAAAGACTGTAAAGATGATAATTTGCTGATAAGACAAATTGATTTCTAATTAGATTTTTACTCATGCTAATTGACGGGTAATTATCAAATAACATAATGCAATCAAACAACATCTTGTTTCATTTTTAATACTTAACATAAGCATAAGATTTCAAAAAGTTGAATAAACAATATTATTATTATTTTTATTATTATTATTAATAATAATAATAATAATAATAGATTTATTTCATATAATGTTTTTCTGCAAACTCAAAACAGAAAACTAAGCATATCTTGTCTATCCATTATGGCTGTAACAGTTCCACTTTAACCCAAATGACTATAAAATACATATTATGTACATTATTATATTATGTTTTATTCATTTCTATGTTTTTAATTCTTTTTGCTCTTTAAAATGTCCTATATGTTTACCATTTGGAATTTAATTTGATTAAAGGATGGCAAAATAATTATTAAATTAGTGGTAAATCTGAGAAAAAAAATGTAACAACTCTAGACTTACTTTAGGGATAAGTTAAATATGTCAAATCAGCTTGCTTGTATCTCTTTTTCTGTTTGCATGATCTGTCAATAATTTGCTAATGCAAAATTAAGATCTGAAAATAAATCCTGCATGCAATGTCTTACTTTTTTAACGCTTTATATTTTTACACTGCAGAACAATAAACTGTTTATGCAATTTAAGATGAACTGCTCCATCTAGTGGTTCCAGTATTTCTACAGCACTTGATGGGGCAAAATACTTGTTTATTTAGGCTTTATTTTCTTAGGAATCCAAATGATTTATAATATGTAAGGAATAACCCATGACGGACAATTGAAGTATTAAAAAATAATGCATATTCATGGTGGTGTTACATCTCAGGTGTGCCTTATTTTCTAACAATTCAATAGACCGGAGTTAATTACAGTTTGACTATTTCATTCATTCATTTTCTTTTCGGCTTAGTCCCTTTATTAATCCGGGGTCGCCACAGTGGAATGAACCACCAACTTATCCAGCATATGTTTTTACGCAGCGGATGCCCTTCCAGCTGCAACCATCTCTGGTAAACATCCACACACACTCATTCACACACATACATTACGGACAATTTAGTCTACCCAATTCACCTGTACCACATGTTTTTGGACTGTGGGAGAAACCGGAGCACCCGGAGGAAACCCACGCAAACACGGGGAGGACACGCAAACTCCACACAGAAACGCCAACTGACCCACTACTTTAGCTGTGCTGTTCCCTGAAAATTATTACACAAATTAGAACGTTCATCAGCCAATCAGAATCAAATATTCAACAGGGCCCCATAGTTCATAAAAAATAAAGGTCTATGATACTGAATCAGGGTTATTATGATAAAAATAATACTAAAACTAACCATGAAGCTAAAACCTGAAAAGTTTTTATTAATTAAACATAAACAGTAACTGGAGAAGAAGAAAAATAAAAAATAAATAAATAAATATATATATATATATATATATATATATATATATATATATATATATATATATATATATATATATATATAAATAATATATACACACACACACACACACATATATATATATATATATATATATATATACATACAGTTGAAACCAGAAGTTTACATACACAAAAAGGCACATAACCATTTAAAAAAAGTCAGATGTTAATTTGACTAAACTTTTTCTCTTTTAGGTAAGTTAGGATTGTCAATTTTGTTTCTGTTATGCATAATAGCAGAATAATGAGAAAGATATTTTTTGAGAAACTGTTATAATTTTTCTTGAAAGTCAAGTTTACCTACAATAAGATTATTATGCCTCTGAAAAAGCTCAGATGATGGTGTCAAGGTTTTGGAAGTTTCTGATTGGCTAATTGACAACATTTGAGTTAATTGGAGCCACAACTGTAGAATAGTATTTAAGGAAAGCCTCAAACACACTGCTTCCTTGTGTGACAACATGGGAAAATCAACAAGCCAGAATCAACAAAAAAAGCCAGATTACAATTTGCTAAATTACACTGGGAAAAAGACAAATTTTTGGAGACATGTCCTGTGGTCTGATGGAACTAAGATTGAACTGTTTGGCCATAATGACCAGTGTTACATTTGAAGGACAAAGGGGAAAGCTTATAAGCCTAGGAACATCATCCCAACTGTGAAGTATGGGGGCGGCAGTATCATGTTGTTGGGCTGTTTTGCTGCAGGAGGGACTGGTCCACTTGACAACATAGATGGCATCATGAAGATGTGTATCATGTAGAAATACTGAAGCAACATCTCAAGACATCAGCCAGGAAATTAAAACTTGGCCACAAATGGGTCTTCCAAACAGACCATGACCCTAAGCATACTGCCAAATTAGTAAAAATGTGCTTTAAGGACAACAGAGTGAATGTTTTGGAGTGGCCATCACAAAGCCCTGACTCAATCCTATAGAAAATGTGTGGGCAGAGTTAAAAAAGCTTGTGCGAGCAAGACAGCCTACAAACCTGACTCAGTTACTCCAATTCTCATAGGAGGAATGGGCCAAAAATCCTTTAAACTATTGTGAGAAGCTTGTGGAAGGATACCCAAACCATTTGAACAAAGTTATAAAGTTTAAAAGCAAAGCTAAAAAATACCAAGTAAATTTATGTAAACTTTTGACTGTCTAGAAATTATTTAAAAATTCTCAAAAAAAAATTCTCTCATTATTCTGGCATTTAGCAAATGTAAATCATTAGGTAATCCTAATGGACCTAAAATAGTAAACGTTTAGTATGATTTACCATAAGCAATTTTTTTTAAAAATGGTTATGTTTCCTTTTTTTATATTTTCATATATATATATATATATATATATATATATATATATATATATATATATATATATATATATATATATATATATATATATATATATATATATATATATATACATACATACACACATATACATATATATACATACAAAACAGCTAGTTGCCCATGATTTATGATTTATTCATGTATTTGATGTGCAAAAATGAAAGGTAGAAAAAATAAAAGCTATATAACATATTTAAAAAATAATATTAAAATGATCGAAATGTAAAAAAATATACACAGATACAAAAACAAATACTAATAAATACTAACACTTGAATAAATACTAACTTAAAAAATATTATAGCTTCTTCAGTAACTTTAAAATTACACTATACTAAGCCATTGATTATTTTAAAAAATTAATTTTGTTTCATTTTAATAGCATAATGCATATTTAAAACGCATAATGCAAATACTTAATGCGTAAATGCATATTTAGAAAATATATATTTTTTAAATAAGATTAATGCTGCTATAATATTAACAAACAGTTAATTTTTTTATGGCAAATCTATAGGAGCCTGCTCTTTTAAAAATAAAATCAATGCCATCAGTATACGAATTGCACAGTGTAATTCTAAAAGCTATTATCAATTAACTGGTATGAGGATTTCTAGGTGTCACTATAGCCTATAATCTATATTTGCCATGCTAATGATCAGATGCATCTAGTCTAAGCACATATTATTGAGATGACGTGCTCTAATTTCTCTCTGCAGCCTGTGATGTCTTATATAGCCCATAATTCTCCTCTGGGTTTCAGAGTGTATCCTCCGCATCAGATTCTTTCCTCCATGGTTTCCTTGGGTGAGATGTGGTGTTAGATGAAACCCCCTCTGAATAAGCTGTTCCCTCCTTCTGTGTTGTGCTCTTTGAGTCACTGATCTGCTGGCAAACACAAACAAGCTGTCACCATTTCAAAGAAAAAACAGGATGTATTATGGCCCCTTTTATAAAATGTCAAATAAATCTTTTGGGTGTCCCCTAAAAGTGTCTGTGAGGTTTTAGCTTCATATAGAAATACCCATCAGACCATTAATTATAATTTGTCAACTTTTGTGCCTAATTGGGTGCGAGGAAAAACATGGCAAAACTACTTTTTTGGCATGTCCCTTTAAATACAAATGAGGTACTGCTTTCCAGAAGAGGGTTTATCCTCTACATCTGATACTGACACTCCAGAAACAACAAAACAAGTCAATCTCACAAATGCCAAATGTCAGAAATTAGCAGTAACAGATTAAGACCATGTTCACAATACTGAGAACATTGCATACAGGTCAATGGAAACATGAGAACAGAGGCAGAATCAGCAAGGACAAAAAAAGTGCGCACGCTGATGTCATGAGGCAAAAAATCTGGTTGCAGCGTCCACATGACCACATTGTACCCAGAGACATGCAAAATGTGAAGAGGCCAATTCTGCATATTCGAGGCAAATGTATAGCGTATTCCGCATTGTTCAACCGTAGGATGGTATTCCGCCTCTGTACTCACGTTGGCATTGACTTGAATGCAGTTCGTTCATAATATACTTCATTTGGTGTGAACATTTGGTGTCATTATCGCCACCTGTTGGTTCAACATGCCCATAACATGTGTTTTTGCGTTTTCATGTGGACAGAGATTTCTTTTAAACGTAAGCAGGGAAAACTCAGTTTATAAAAATACCCCTGTACATGTGGACATGGCCTCAGTCACCTGATACTGTGTTTTCATGTGGACAAACAGACAAAATAAAATATCTGTGTTTGTTCGGCCTAAAGACTTAAATTGCGGTCACACTTGTTTAGGTATGCAAAAATCTGTATATGTTTACATTCCATATTTGTCTAAGTATTAAAAAATTTTAAGGATTTAAGGGGGTGGTCCACTACGATATCATATTTTAAACTTTAATTTACGTGTAATGTAGCTGTGTGAATATAAACTACATCTCTGAATGTAACGCTCAAAGTTCAATGCAAAGGGAGACATTGGCTTTTACAGAGTTAGCTTAGCTAAGCCTACAGCAAACAAAGTTTGAGGACTACAAAAAAATACAACTAGCTTAATGGAATCATAAACCCTTCAGGTTACGCGCATTCAGCACGCACATACACCATGCGCAGCAAAGGGGCGTGGCCAGAGGTGCTGTAATGTTATAGCAGGGAAAGCTAAAATGCCGTCCAAACGCTGCTATTTCCACAGAGCTTCTTCTGTTTCTGTATTTGGGCTTCCAAAGGACACGTCACAAAGAAAGAAGTGCTTACAGTTTAATTTTAATTATGTTCCAGAGAATTATTAAAAAGATATAGCTCTAGCATTTGACAAAGGAGAGCTTGCAGAATCTCTCCCAGTTTAGTGCTGGATTCAGCTAAAAACTCCTCAAAGAAGGAGCAGCTCCAACCATAATAGACGAAGCTGTGAATTGTGAGCCTCAACCTGTAAGTATTTTTGTTTGTTAAAATTGATCTATTATGCACAGTGTCTAGCGTTAACGGTATGTTATAGCAAGGACGTAAACAACGTGAAATGCTGTTTGGCTCCATTAAGAATTTAGCTACAAATTCATCCTTCAAACCCCTGTAAACACCCACAATCTACACCAGCGCTGCAGCGTCTCTCTATGTGGACGCTTTCCATGTGTTCTACATCTGAAATAACAAACTCGCAAAAGAAATGTGAGAGTTTCATATTACTTACACATGCTTATTCCGAATATATGTGAAAGACACTTAAGGCGTGAGGTTCAGCTGTGTGCTCTGTCAATTTCTGTCTGATTCAGGCTCAAATGGATACAGTTACATTAGAGCAGAGGCACAGCATGTGCTTGTAGGGACGTGACGATTTTCCTGGTGATGTGAACCGATCTGCGAATCACAGCACATTATGTTAGCTGACCAAACAAAGCTTCTTGAGGGCAGGCCTTCGGAGGAACTATAAAATGTGATAGTCATTTTCATGTTAGCCGAATAGCTGTATATAATCAAAGTAAGATTTATAAAAGGTAAAGGTTATTTTTTTACAAATGAAGCATGAGCACACATTGCTTTGCATCTTATAAACACAACCAAGCCTTAAAAATACTCTCTGGACCACCCCTTTAATCGTTAAATGTGAAAAGGGTATATGAGATTATAGTTCCTATGTGCCTAGAAAATAGAAACCTTTCATTTTCTGTCGGTCTTAGTACACAATGTAACTAAGAGTCGAGCTTTAAATAGGACAATTATCAAAACTCTTTTTGAATTTTAAGAGCTGAGATGCTAATGGTTCAATCTGATTCAATGATTTATGCTAAGCTAACATAAAAGTGCTCTCGCCATACCCAAAAACTGGTTGAATAGATTTATAAAGAGTAAAACTCAACTCTTTTACTCTATCAGACTTGTAAAATGAAAAATTAAAAAGTGGAGTTTTCTTTTAAACTTATAAAAAATCTGATTTCTATCATTTGTCCTCTTTAATCCCTACTGGTAAAAAAAACCTATTAGAAACCACCACAGAAGTTTCTAATATTATATACTACATAATAATTACATAACTGCAGGTGTCCTGAGTTCGAGAGACCTTTCATAATCCAACTCTTACTGTCTATATACTGTCCTGTCATAAAGGCAAAAATGACCAAAATAAATATTAAAAATATACTAATAATAACAGCAAGCCAACCCATTTTAGCCAATAAAACCAACACATTTTAATGGTCTCTACTGTGGTTTTGCACATATTCTATTAGGATTTATTGTTTTTAACAAGCTAATATGCAAATACTGTAGATGGCAAAAACTCACCAACAGAGATCCACATGACAGTTTCCTTTTAAAGCAGTATAATTTCCCTCATGTCCACTAAAGCCATTGCAAATTCCATGATGGTTTCTATAGTTTTCTTCAGCTGGAATGTTATTCAGACATAACCCAGCTGTTAGCAAAGGCTCCATTAGCAAAACCCTGATGTTTAAAGCATTAAGCAGCTGAGACTTTTGAATGTGTCATGTTTCCTGAATATGTGCCAGGTTTATTATTCAGTGACTCACACCTCATGACTGCAGGATGCTCTTTGATGGTTCGTGCAGGTGCTGGAAATCTGCTTCACACATTGAGTTCCTGCATTAACCATCCGTCTGCCTCTGATCTCCAATCCTCTACCTGAGGAGGACATGACAATCTTATTTCACAATGGGCAGATAACAGAATTCATACTGTGATAATTCTGGAAGCTTCTTTAAAGGCACATTCACACGAAGGATGATGGTAAAAATCCCTCAAATCAGATGATGATTGATTAAAAACATTGACTAGTCAGAATCAATACTGCGTTTTATTTAGGCTCTGATTGACATCATCAGTATCATAACCAAAAGATGACAGTGGCCATACCTGGGATGTTTTTAATCCTCTTTTCTTTTCTATATCTATGGATTTAATGATGCATGATATTACAAATGGATGTCCTCTAAAATGTTAACCATTTAAAGGGATAGTTCACTCAAAAAAATGAAACTTTTTTTCACCCTGAAGTAGTTCCAAATCTTTATTAGTTTTTTTTTTCTGTTGAACCTACACTCACTGGCCACTTTATTAGGTACACCTTACTAGTACTGGGTTGGACCCCCTTTTCCCCTCAGAATTGCCTTAATCCTTCAAGGCATAGATTCAACTAGGTACTGGAAATATTCCTCAGAGATTTTGGTCCATAATGACATGATAGCATCACGCAGTTGCTGCAGATTTGTCAGCGGCACATCCATGATGTGAATCTCCCGTTCCACCACATCCCAAAGGTGCTCTATTGGATTAGGATTTGGTGACTGTGGAGGCCATTTGAGTACAGTGAACTCATTGTCATGTTCAAGAAACCAGTCTGAAATGATTCGTGTTTTATGATATGGCACGTTATCCTGCTGGAAGTAGCCATCAGAAGATAGGTACACTGTGGTCATAAAGGGATGGACATGGTCAGCAACAATACTCAGGCAGGCTGTAGCGTTGACACGATGCTCAATTGGTACTAATGGGCCCAAAGTGTGCCAAGAAAATATCCCCCACACCATTACACCACCACCAGCCTGAATTGTTGATACAAGACAGAATGGATCCATGCTTTCATGTTGTTGATGGCATGTTGTTGAATGGCTACCATCTGAAAGTCTCAGCAGAAATTGAGACTCATCAGACAAGGTAATGTTATTCCAATCTTCTATTGTCCAATTTTGGTGAGCCTGTGCGAACTGTAGCCTCAGTTTCCGGTTCTTAGCAGACAGAAGTTGCACCCGGTGTGGTCTTCTACTGCTGTAGCCCATCTGCCTCAAGGTTCGACATGTTGTGCATTCAGAGATGCTCTTCTGCAGACCTCGGTTGTAACGAGTGGTTATTTGAGTTACTGTTGCCTTTCTATCAGCTCAAACCAGTCTGGCCATTCTCCTCTGACATCAACAAGGCATTTGTGCCCACAGAACTGCCACTCGCTGGATATTTTCTCTTTTAGGGAGCATTCTCTGTAAACCCTAGAGATGGTTGTGCATGAAAATCCCAGTAGATCAGCGGTTTCTGAAATACTCAGACCAGCTCGTCTGGCACCAACAACCATGCCACGTTCAAAGTCACTTAAACCACCTTTCTTCCCCATTCTGATGCTCGGTTTGAACTGCAGCAGATCGTCTTGACCATGTCCACATGCCTAAATGCTGCCATGTGATTGGCTGACTAGAAATTTGCGTTAACAAGCTGTTGGACAGGTGTACCTAATAAAGTGGCCGGTGGTTGCATAACAAGATATTTTGACTAATGTTGGAAACCAGCAGACAAAAAAACTTTTTTAGCATCACCAAATGAAAAAATACTATAGTATGTTATAGTATAAATAGCCAGTGTTTTGAATCGTATGATATTAAAGTGTAGTATATATTACAACATTTGCATATTGTTAATGAATACTACATCGGCATCATACTATAGTGAACTGATAAACAGTAATAAATACTGAAGTATAGCCTACTTGAGTTTTTACTACAGTGAACTGTGGTGTATTGTATACACTATAGCTGTAAAGTAATAGTATTGGGTATTTGTAGTATTACCACAAAAACAATTACCACAACTTCACGTGTTCAAAAAAACTATTGTATTACAATAAAAACTACAGCAAACTACAGTATTTTTTCATAGTATTTTAACAATCACGACTTTTTGCACTTAAGTCAGGCAGAGTATATGGTATATTATTACCTTTGGCACACACAAAAAAAACCACATACCTGACACTTTTGCATTGTCTTTAATAAGATGGCCACATTCTCCACGGACGGCGCGGTTCTTGTACATCATCGTGTCGTTTGGGATTTCAGCCTCAGTGTTGGTGAGCCATGTCGACTC
The DNA here is from genome assembly GCA_903798195.1 of Danio kyathit. Taxonomy (NCBI): domain Eukaryota; kingdom Metazoa; phylum Chordata; class Actinopteri; order Cypriniformes; family Danionidae; genus Danio; species Danio kyathit. The sequence continues at coordinate 39,824,815 of LR812537.1, read as the reverse complement.
GGTCTCTCTGGTCCAGCTCTCCTGATATCGCGGCTCAATAGCATCTGCTCGACTCCCTCCGCAGCCCATTGAAAGAAGATGAAACGCTGCATGCGATAATCAACGGATGCAGACGGGCGCGCGCGTGCGTTTATCTTCGTGTCCCGCGCGCGCAGCTGTGTGCATGAGTGGCCGAGCGCATTTGCCAAACTTGAAATTTGTCATCCTTTACGTCATTGAGGGTCGGTTACAGTTTTTAACTGAATAGTCAGTGGAGACTCAGTTTGCACCAACAAAAAAACAAACAAACAAGAAAGGAGTGCGTTTTAGCAATACATATTTTAAATAGCCTATAATTTATATAATAATATTTATAATTTAAGCCATACGTATAATTTACGACAGACAGACAGACAGACAGACAGACAGACAGACAGACAGACAGACAGACAGACAGACAGACAGACAGACAGACAGACAGACAGACAGACAGATAGATAGATAGATAGATAGATAGATAGATAGATAGATAGATAGATAGATAGATAGATAGATAGATAGATAGATAGATAGATAGATAGTTTATAAAATAAAATAGACCAGATTATGTGCTATAAGTTTATTGACTTTGATTGGTCTTTACATTCAGCATGTGATCTTGTATTTCACCTTTGCCCAATGAAAATATAAATACATTTAATTTCACAGTAGAAGCACAAACACAAACAAACACAGTAGCTCTCCACACAACACAACTAGACATGATCACTGCATTACCCGCACATGGCACAGAGTGAGCACCAACAGAAGATGAAAAACAACACCATGCACAACCATTACTGGCTCAGTGAATGAGGAGTGTTCAAAGTTGGACCTGACGTGCCCTCAAAAGGACAAATTTTAAAGCCCTGAAAATCCTTCATCTGAAAACACATTAAATCAATAACACAGACAGAGAAATCCGACTCCTTAATCGAAAGTTGCTGGATAAATAAATTAGACAGTGAGAGATTAGTAGTAGGTAAAGACAGAACGAACAATACATGTTTACTAATAAATTATCAGGTTTGGTTAAAAAGGATGAAATGGTCAATTTGATGTCTATTTTAATTCGAGGAGATTGACGTCAATCTTGTAATAAACGTATGGATAGTACTCCTGCTGGCTCAGATTCAGACCTGGGATGTCCACAGATCCCTAGAACACAATACAAATACAAAAAGCAGCTGTTTTTTAGAGATAAAAACAAACATTTTTAGTGCTGGGCAAATATTAATCTAAAATAAAAGTTTGTTTTGACATGATATATGTGTGTGTATTATGTTTATTTATTACATGTATGAAATACACACACACATACATACAGTTGAAGTCAGAATTATTAGCCCCCCTTCGATTTTTTTCTTCTTTTTATAATATTTCCCAAATGGTGTTTAACAGCAGACATTTTCACAGTATGTCTGATATTATTTTTTCTTCTGGAGAAAGTCTTATTTGTTTTATTTCGGCTAGAATAAAAGCAGTTTTTATTTTATTTTTTTTACATTTTAAGGTCAAAAATTATTAGCCCCTTTAAGTAATATTTTTTCCGATAGTCTACAGAACAAACCATTATTATACAATAACTTGCCTAATTACCTTAACCTGCCTAGTTGACCTAATTAACCTAGTTAAGCCTTTTAATGTCACTTTAAGCTGTATCGAAGTGTCTTGAAAAATATCTTGTAATATATTATGTTCTGTCATCATGGCAAAGATAAAATAAATCAGTTGTTAGAGATGAGTTATTAAAACTATTATGTTTAGAAATGTGTTGAAAACATCTTCTCTCCATTAAACAGAAATTGGAGAAAAAATAAACAGGGGGCTAATAATTCAGGGGGGCTAATAATTCAGGGGGCCTAATGATTCTGACTTCAACTGTACTGTACATAGAAACAAAACTATACAAAACCTATTATACGCATAGATATTTAAATGTATATGTAATTTGTATCATATACACACATATATATATATATATATATATATATATTTTATATCTAAATATATATATATATATATATATATATAAACATGGCAACACGGTGGTCCAAAGACATGTGGTATAGGTGAATTGAATAAACTAAATTGGCTGTAGTGTATGTGTGTGAATGAGTGTGTATGGATGTTTCCCAGTACTGTGTTGCAGCTGGATGGCCATCCGCTGTGTAAAACATAAGCTGGATAAGTTGGTGGTTCATTCCGCTGTGGCGATCCCTGATGAATAAATAAACATATGCATCCTGCTGCTGCTGTGTAACGGAGTCCGGAATTTTTGACTAGTCTGCATAGACTGGAGTATTATTAAATAGGTGTGTGTCATATACTGTATTGTGCCACTTTAACATCTTAGACATCTTTCCTCTTCATTAACTAGACAGTGCACGTGCAGATCAACTACTGGCATTTGAAATGGCCAATGAAGTATTGTAGGTAGCGCCACTGTAGGACTTATTTTAATGTTATTTGTCTTATTTTCTTGGCATCAACATCAGCAATCCATCTAAAACTACAATTATTTGTGCAGTTTACTCATTCCCCCAAGAGATTTTCAGTTCTTCTTTAACAGGCAGATTCTCAGTTTACCCCCTTAGTGAACACCAGTAAACCATCTTTAGGTGTTTTTTTTTTTTTTTTTTTTTTGCATTTCCACCTGCAGCACTGAGACTGAGAATGATTATGTGCTGTAAGCTCCATATTCCTGTTTTTGGACTGATGTTTTATTCCAACATTGTGCAGTATATTGTTTTCAACAACTGTGGACTTGCTCCCAAATATACCCATTTTTATGATATCATCATATAGACTTTATACAACGTATTTTTAGGTATTTTAAAAATACAAAATACAAGACACTAAAGTATTTTATACAAAATATTAACTCATTTTCATTAAGCCTATCAAATAATAATGACAAAATACTATTTTGTTTTTGAAATACTTATTTGAAATACTTGTATCATAAATACTGCCCATCCCTGAAACAAACTTTTATTTTGGATGCGATTAATCGCAATTAATTTTTGCCCAGCACTAAACATTTTATAAACAAACACCCACTCCATTTTACATATAATCAAACAGAAATGTATTCTTCAAAATGTAATATCTCCTAATTTCACAGTTTTTACTATATTTTTCAAGTAAACGTAGCCTTGTTAAGTATAAAAGACTTCTTTAAAAAAATAAAATCCCACAAATATATGACTTATTTCAGACTTTTGTCTGTACTGTAACTTACATCAATAACAGCAGCACTGCTGTCCAAGTGCTTGTAAAGATCCTTCAGAACTTCTCGTAGTTTCTTCAAGTTCTTCTTGTTGGGCTGCAGCAGCATGGCCTGAAAATTAACTGGCAGCCCATACCTGATAAATATAAACATGGACATCATATTTCTAACAGTATACATGCATTTTTTCTGTTAAGAATTAAGGTAGGTACGAGTTTGAGTAAAATTTTACGTGTGTAATATACAGTTGAAGTCAGAATTATTAGCTCTCCTAAATTATTAGAATTATTTTATTTCTGTTTAATGGAAATAAGATTTTTTTTCAACACATTTCTAAACATAATAGTTTTAATAACTCATTTCTAATAACTGATTTATTTATTCTTTGCCATGATGACAGTACATGATATTTTACTAAATATTTTTCAAGATACTAGTATTCAGCTTAATACACTCAATACATTCAATACATTACAGATATGCTCACTGAATACAAAACTAACAGATCACTCAGATCTGTAGGATCAAATAAATTAGAAACTCCAAGAGTTCAGTCAAAGCAGGGTGAATTGGCTTTCAGCTACTGAAAATCATTTTTAATTCTTTTAATTTTTATTTTCTTGTATTCTTTTATTTTCTTTTCAACAAAAGAAAAAGTGTTTATGTGAAGCACTTTGAATTACCATTGTGTATGAAATGTGCTATATAAATAAACTTGCCTTGCCTTGCCTGCCTTGCCTTTAAAGGCTTAACAAGGTTAATTAGCTAAGTGGGGGTAATTAGGCAAGTCATTGTATAATGATGGTTTGGTCTGTAGACAATAAAAAAAATATATTGCTTAAGTGGGCTAATAATATTGACCTTAAAATGGTTTTAAAAAATTAAAAACTGCTTTTATTCTAGCCAAAATAAAATGAAAAAGACTTTCTCCAGAAGAAAAAATATTATAGGAAATACTGTGAAAAATTCCTTGCTCTGATTATCATTTGGGAAATATTATTAAAAATATTTTTTTAAACTATTAATCAAAATAACAAATTCTTTTATTTGGATTTATTTTAAAAATCAGCTTTAATTTTACAAAAAAAAAAGCTTTCACTGGTATTTAAACGAACATAAAAAGGCTCTAAACGACAATATTTTATATTAAATTTGGAAGAAATGCCATTAGTAAAGTACTCGAACACAAAACTATAAAACATAAAATACAAAGAAACTGCATTTTTTCCATTACTGTATAAATGAATTATACTTTAAACTGTACCTTAAGACCGACTCTGTGAAAACCCGCAGTGCCTTGATGTGTATCCATGCGATGAAAGTCTCGCTGAAGTTTACTTTCAGCCAACGCACCAAAGGACCCTGAAGTGCAGAAGCAGATTGATCACAGTTACCATTACTCACTCTTTTCTCTTTCCCGTTACATTAAATGAAGGCTAATCGAGGCTCCCGGGGGTTTCTCAAGCTGCCTGTGATTTTGAGGTTCCTCATCAACATCATTGTGAAGGATTTCATATAATGTTCAACATAGACAGCTGCACACATACAAACTGCTTTTTCTTGTCGGTGGAGAGGCGCGTCATCTCCTCTTTGTCTGCTTTCATCTCCTCCTCATTGTAGAGAAAATCACGCACCATGAACCTGAAAATAAATAAATAAATCAGACACGTCGGGTCAGTTTCTCTTTGATTACATTGAAAGAGATCACAATAATGGACAGGCCTTCTTTTGCTTATACAAAAAATAATAGATGTTAATTGTTATCGCCATACTTCCCCAGTTGATTGATTGATTACATTCATTCATTTTCCTTCGGCTATAAATTGTCTATATTTCAGAGATCGCCACAGCGGAATGAACCGTCAACTATTCCAGCATATGTTTTACGCAGCGAATGCCCTTCCAGCTGCAACCCAGTATGGGGAAACACCCATACACACTAATTCGCGCACACACACTCATTCACTACAGCCTATTTTGTTTCTTCAATTCACCTATAGCGCATGTTTTTTGAGAAATGCCAACTGGTCTAGGAATTATTTCATTAAAGATGTGCTAATTTGCATATGTTTATTCCTGATTATTTATTTTACCTTTACATCTTTAAGTAAACATCTCATTTACCAAAGTTAAAAATATATTGTGTTGGCAGGTTCAAATAACTGTGGGCTCTCTTATTGTTTTTAACTTGTGTATTGAAACAACCACTATTTGAAAAGCTACTATGTGAATATGTTTCGTACCATATCGCATCTTTCATTTAATGCCATGTTAGCTTCACTGGTAATCTTTATGGCTAAAAACTATTTACAATAGTACAAATATAATAAATACAATACAAACCATTTAAATAGATAAATAAAGTTGTATTACATCCGATTTTTTACATTAATATGGGATAAAAAATAATATTAAATCTAATTAGGTGATGCAGTGGGTAGGACGATCGCCTTAGGCTTGGTTAATTGGCATTTCTGTGTGGAGTTTGCATGTTCTCCCCGTGTTCGTGTGGGTTTCCTCCGGGTGCTCCGGTTTCCCCCACAAGTTCAAAGACATGCGGCACAGGTGAATTGGGTAAGCTAAATTGGCCGTAGTGTATGAGTGTGAATGAGTGTGTATGGATGTTTCCCAGTGATGGGTTGCAGCTGGAAGGGCATCCACTGCATAAAACATTTGCTGGATAAGTTGCCGGTTCATTCCGGTGTGGCGACCCCAGATTAATTATTCTCTTTATTCTCTATTTCCACCAGGGAATACTCATCCCGAGGCCCTCAGAGACTACGCAGCGCCACTGATTCGATCCAAGACCAGCGACGAGATGATCTCAAGGTTTCCATAATCCTGGACCAGGCCGTATCCTGAGCAGCTGCTGTGGTGGTCATGGAGGAGTGGAGAGCATGCTGATTCCTGTGACGCTCCGGGGACAAGTCTCACTGACGTCCAGCTTCTCCAGCGCCTAGATTGCAGCTCTGCACAAGACGTCTGGTCATAGGAGAAATGGTCGTGCCCAAATGAGCCTGGTATCTGTCGCGTTTTTTTAATTATTCACTTTCGCCAATTGGTGAAGTTTTTTCCTCGCCGCTGTCGCCACTGGCTTGCATGGTTCAGGATCTGTAGAGCTGCGCATCGATAGATTTGCTCTTCAGTGTTTGGACTCTCAGTAGTGATTATTAAACCACACTGAACTGAGCTAAACTGAACTGAACTTAAACACTGAAAATTGGACTGACACTGTTTCAATTTACAATGATCTTCCATGTGAAGCTGCTTTGACACAATCTACATTGTAAAAGCGCTATAGAAATAAAGGTGAATTTAATTTAATTGAATTAATAAAGGGACAAAGCCGAAAAGAAAATGAACGAATGAATGAATGAATGAATGAATCTAATTATTTTTTTCTGGCAAAATTTGACTACATTTTTTAAGTGAGTTCCAGTGTGAATATGTAGGGTTTTTTAGAGGTCATTAAGTGTAACAGGATCAAGAAGTTAATTTAAAATCATACAAAAAAAAAAAAACTCCTAGTAATTTGACAATCTGTGACATCATCAAAGGGCATCATCGGTGCTTTGTGGTGCTACAGAAAAGTGAGTTTATTATTCTTAAATACTTTTTCATGATGTGGCGACCTAACCTAGCATATCATTTAGAAAAAAAAGAAAAAGAAACTTTTTGAGTAAGATTAAATTTTTTGTAATAAGTATACATGAATAATTGTGACTAATCATACTGGTCAAGTTCATTGTTCCATATAGGTATTATTCAGGCTCATAGCCTAAAATATAAGCTATATAGTACAAATAGTACAAATTCAACTATAGTACAAACTTGGTCACTCAGAGTAATGTTTTCGTTATTCAGTTTGCTAATAAGGGTGTAAACTGCACCATACTGTATCACAATTTTATAGCAAAATATTTTTTCAACTCCATTTGAACTTATAAACACTATAAGGCTTCAGAGACTCACTTGTTCTCTCGTGCTTGTTGTTTGAAGTCGTCGATGGCCTTCGTGAAGAGTGTGACACTAAACAACCCACTTTCTTGGTCTTCGAATATAAGCCTAACAGAAGAGCAGATGAAAACTCATTATCAAAAAGCTGCGTTTGTCTCCAATTCAACTGGATACAAAAAATAAGCTGCTAAGGTTATATAAAACACATCTGAACGAGGACAATGAAAAGCTAAAATGTGTATTTGCCTCTAGTTCACCTTACTTAATATACCTCTTTTGAGTTTTAAAAGCGTCATAAACCACTTTTTTCTTTAATTGTTCTCTTATAGCTTTACTTATAATGTCATCAACATATTATAGATTAAACATGTAAAATCGTAAATTAGACAATTTTCTGTCTGAATAGGTGTAGTGATTTTAGTTGAAATTAATGTCTAATATGACAAACTACATTTAAAACTTATCGCCACACTTTGTAACACTGATTCTAATTTTAGGTCCCAAAGTTTGAAAGCATTACTGTGTGCAAACCAATGTAAACTTCTGTATGTTTGACAACCTACATGTTGAAACTTTTTTGAGGTCGGAACATTCGGTAATGACAAACAAAGCCATGACAAACATGTAATCAAAACTGTTACTTTTGTGGTGCAACATTACTGTAGATTCCAGAACCACATAGTCTTTTACTTTCAAAAACTCTCAAAATAAAGTGTTAAATTGTGGCTTGTTTATAAACGGATCCGCAGTAAAATGAATTAAACAAAGGACCAAGAACTGAAGCAGTTTGAAGATTCATTCAAAAATGATATTGGCATTTTCTAATATGAGAAAGAAGCCAATGCAAAGTTTTTTGATATCTTCAGAACATCTTAATGATTTTTTTTTTTTTTTGCATATAGAGCAGTGTTTTGCCTTGTTATTTATTGAAGTGTGAATTGGTAGGCGGAGCTAAACAGGCAGTGATGTAGAAGCAGGCGTTGATCTTCTTCTGCACAGGCGAGGTTTAGCCACACTATTACTTAATAAGGTGACACATTCCTTAACCTGTCGTTTTGGCAAACTGGCTGCAATATAAGCAGTTTTTAAACTTCGATATAAAGTTGTGAGTTCTGAAAATGACAGGATGGTTTTATAGAATAATGATCTGCTATAAGTCAAAAGATCAAGGAAATTCAGATTTTTTATTTCATGACCCCTTTAAAGGCTGAAAGTTCTGGAAAGACTCTGAGTTGCTCCCAATTTTATTGCAATTCTTAATATGGTCTTAGAAATATTCTCTGCTCTAAATGATGTCTAATTATACAGAAAATTGTTATACAGAAACTCTAACGTCCATAGAACAGTAAGAAATGGCTATTTAAAAGTACCATGAAATTAATACCAATGAAAGTTTTTTAGATGTTAGTATCAGTATTGGTAGATTTTAGGATATCTATGAGCTAGTGTGCTTCAAAACAGTGACAAAATTCACGTTTAGAAGATATAAAACTTATATAAACATGTAAGGTTTTTAGTTTCTCCGCCTAAAAGGATCAACGTTCTTTTTAATGTCACCTCATACTTCAGTTTCTCATCTAATCTTGGCCAATCAAATGCTCTCTAGTATCTGACATGCCCCGCCCCCTTCAAAATGCTTCACATTTGATGTGCTTGAGCTCACTCACTCTCACCGGCAGAGCTGTGATAAAGCAAAACGCTATTGGCTGTTTTATAAAAAGGGAAGGAGCTACACTATGTCCCGCCCTCTTTTTGTGTTTCGATTGAGATTGTCAAGCATCAAATAAAAATGCGCATTTAAAAGCACTTCACAACACACGACCTTTAAATCATTCAAATTTTCTTCAACTAAATAGGTTCTTTTAGAATACTTAATACATTTTCTATAGAGGACCCTACTATGGCATTGCTCCAAAAACTTTTAAATCTTTTTCTTTAAAAGTGTGTCACATGCAGCAGTAACAGAAACACTGTCTGCCCAAGTTCACGTCATGTGCACAAAAGAGCCAAGCATGATGTTAGGTTTCAGACACACCAAGCAGTAAAGTAATAAATATAGACTACAGAAAATACTTCTGTTTTACTCACTAAATTTTACTCACTTTGTTGATCTTGGAACGACCATTTCAGAAAGAGTTTCATACGTCTTCTGCCACTCAGGATAGTTTGTCCTTTTTGGGGTAATAAAACAGAGAAAAGAGGCTTTTAAATAAGTTTTGCAATAACGACAGTATAAAGGCAGTTTAACAAATAAAGGGACAGTTCATCGGATAAATTTATAAGATAAGTCTGGTCATCATTTAATCACCCAAATTCATTCATTTTCTTTTTGGCTTAGTCCCTTTATTAATCTGGGGTCACCACAGCAGATTGAACCACCAACTAATCCAGCATACAGTATGTTTTATGCAGCGGATGCCCTTCCAGCTGCAACCCATCACTGGGAAACATCCATACACACTCATTCACACACATCAGGTCAATTTTAGCATACCCAATTCACAAGTCTTTGGACTTGTGGAGGAAACTGGAGGAAGCTCGAGGAAAACATGCACACTCCACACAGACATGCCAACTGACCCAGCCGAGGCTCAAACCAGCGACGTTCTTGCTGTGAGGCAACAGCGCTACCCACTGCGCCACCGCGTCACCCCTTAATCATCAAATGCAATTCCAAAACTGTCTTACTTTATGTCCTCTGTAGAATATAAAAAAGGTACTCTGAATAACATTGGTAAGAAACTAAGACAACAAAGTCAGTTCCCATCGACTACTGTATTCTATACACATTATGAAAGTCAATGGGAATTCAAACTGTTTTCTTACAAACATTATCCAAAATATCGTTCTTTTTTATTTTCCACAGAAGATACAGTCATGATAATGTAAATAATGGCTAGTTTCTTGCACAGACCAATCATTTTACTTCATAAGATCTCGATGTATTATTAACAGCTAAGTATTTTTTTTGTTTAGATTTGTGTTTTGATTAGTTTTTGACTCTCAATGTACCAGTAGAACCAACTTTTCTTTATTGTATAGTGATGGAAAAGTCATAAACATCTTAGGTGGCCTAAAGTCATGTAGATTTACGGTTAATTGTTTTTTTTTTATTTAATAGCTGGGTGCTGTTTATTTTCTTAATATGAACAAGATATACAGTTGAAGTCAGAATTATTAAACCCCCTAAATTATTAGCCACCCTGTTTATTTTTTCCCAATTTCTGTTTAATGGTGGGAAGATTTTTTTCAACACATTTCTAATAACATTAGTTTTAAAACTAATTTCTAATAACTGATTTATTTTATCTTTGCCATAATGACAGTAAATTATATTTTACTAGATATTTTTCAAGACACTGCTATACAGCTTAAAGTGACATTTAAAGGCTTAACTAGGTTTAACTAGGGTAATTAGACAAGTTATTGTATAACGATGGTTTGTTCTGTAGACTATCAAAAAAATACAGCTAAAAAAGGCTAATAATTTTAATGGTTTTTAAAAAATTAAAAACTGCTTTTATTCTAGCCGAAATAAAACAAATAAGACCTTCTCCAGAAGAAAACATATTATCAGACATATTGTGAAAATTTCCTTGTTCTGTTAAACATCATTTGGCAAATATTTAAAAAAGAAAAAAAATATTCAAAGGGGGCTAATAATTCTGACTTCAACTTTATGTCAAATATCTTGTCAATATCTGTCAAATATATGTTAAATATCTTCAAATATCGATGAATTTGCTCTTGTTGCTTCTTGCTTTCTGCTTGTTTGGACTTTCAGCAGTGAAACTACACTGAACTGAACCAAACTTCAACTCTGAAAACTGGACTGATTACTAGATCATCTATGTTAAGCTGCTTTGACATAATCTAACGCATAAATGTGCTATAAAAATGAGGATGAATTGAAATGATATGATATGTAAAAATGTTTTTTCTTCATTTTGCAGTTAGAAAAACGTCAAAAAGGCCATAAAGCATTAGACTCACAATGGTGTAGACTTGACTTAGGGATCGGTCACCCAAAATTAAAAATTCTGAAATTCTGATATTATTTACTCACCCTTCTCTTGTTTGAGTTTCTTTACTCTGTTGAACACAAAATAAGTTATTTTTTTTTTAATTTGTAACAATTGACTGACATTGTATTTGTTTTTCCTAATATGAACATCAATGATTACCAGTTTCCAACTTTCTTCAGAATAGTTTCTTTTGGGTTTATCAGAAGAAAGAAAACGTCTAGAGTTTTGGAATCACTTATAGGGTGAGTAAATAGTAAGTCAAATACATTTTTTTGGGTGAACTCTCTCTTTAAAATTCATTTCAGGGTGAACTATGCCTTTGTTTGCGTAAGGAAACATTACCAGCCTTTTCCAGCACAAAAAAAAAATTCAAACATTCACAAATATTTCAGTTTGACTTACTTTGGAACGATTACAAGAAGAGTGGTAAGATATTCAGAGTCCAGCACAAAATCCTCCTTCTTAACTATATCGGCCAAACTCCTAGTCAAAAGACTCCCTCTAGTGGGCAAGACATGTTATTACTTGATATCATTTAAAACATCATTGAATGTTGCAAGTAAATTGAAAATATAACAGTCCTTCAAACTTACACATTCTTTCTCTCCAGGCTCTGCAGGCTGCCCTTTAGGCTATTATAGGCTGAAGCTCTGGCTTTGAGATCATTGTCAATCTGAGTCACTTGCTAATAACAGAAGTAAAGCATGATATTTAATGAATGAAAGATCAATCTCCACCTGTATTATAAACATTGATAAAGATTTTAACATGCCTAACCTTGGACATGATCTCTGAGATGCTCTTAAGGGACTGTTTTATGGGATACTTGGCCATATCCCACTGGAACCGGGTAATATATGTGACCAGATCAACTGTGGAAATGAGGATTACTTATATTTATATTACTATAAAATAACATTACATACCTAACATCCAATTATGAATAACAAGACTATGAGGGACTAGGATTTTATAGAGTCAAAGACAAGCATCAAAAGAATAAGTGTAATACAGCTTTAATTATTTTGTTTTTTCATAGATTATAATAAGCAAATGGGAAAAAGAAATGATGACTATCATACATGATTCATGAAGGACACACATTAATATGTAATTTAGTGTAAAAAGTATTTATAACAAAAATTTGTGAAGTATATTTAGAAAAATAAATATTTGATGATTATTAAAATTATTATTATTGTAATTTTAATACTTTACACTTTGCTACTCTCATTCAAAACACTATGTTTTACCAATTTTTACCCAATTTTTAATTATTTAAAATATAATCAAATTCAGCATGATCACTTATTATTTTTGATATTCAAATGAATCTAGTACAGGTCAAAATATCCATTTTATTTTTACATAAATATGTCTGTTATGGTGAATGACGATGTAAAATTTTCACCCATTTTTTCACATTTTATTCTAAAAAGAAAATTAATACATTAAATTAAATAAATTTAATTAAATTCACTTCTGTGCATTTAATTTGATGGAATGTCTCATCGTTGACCCATAAATTTTAGTTTGAGATTACTACCTATAAAATATAATGTTTATGTGATGCATGCATTTACTCTCACTTGCCTCCATTGGCCAACAGATTTTCCTGGACTTTATCCCGACTGTCCTCTAACACATCGGTCATGTACTGGGCAATTTTCTTCACCACACTAGAAATAATTAAAAAACACACCAACAGCACAAATATAAATATATAGCTGAAGTCAAATTTATTCATCCTCTTGTGATTTTTTTTCTTTTTCCAATATTTCCTAAATTATGTTTAACAGAGCAAGGGATTTTTCACAGTATTTCCTATCATATTTTTTCTTCTACGGAAAGTTTTATTTGTTTTTATTTTGGCTAAAATAAAAGCAGTTTGGAACTTAACAAAAACATTTTATAGTCAATATTATTAGCCCACCTTAAGCAATATTTTTTTTTCCGATTGTCTACAGAACAAACCACTAACTTGCCTAATAGTAATTACCCTAACTTGCTTATTTAACATAGTTAAGCCTTTAAATGTCACTTAAAGCTGAATACAAGTATCTTGAAAAATATCTAGTAAAATATTATGTACTGCAGGCCTATAACCAGCCTGGTCAAAGTGGTGGTTCTTTTTTCTGAAAAAGTGGACGTTTTTGTAGTTATATCCCTCATTTTCCATTTAATTATAAGATTTAAATACTGCATATTAGTGACATTTTAAGCACTACTTTTAGCTGGGTTAGCTTGTCAGATGGTCATCATAGCCACACTTTTTGATATACCAAAAATATTTCCTAAAGATTTACAATAAAGAAATATAAAACAATACTTGTTTTTAATAAGTATATATCATTAGAAAAAAAAAATAGAATCTCTTAGTTTTAAATTAAAACTGTAGCCTATTGTTATTTATTAGGCAAATAACAAACTGGCCAGCACATTCAACTTTTCTCAGTCATAATTTGGCTATTTAAATGGTACAAAATGTAAACATAACAATAATAATAATATTAATGATAATAATAATATTAATAATAATAATAATAATAATAATAAATGTAGAGCTTTACAATTTTCTAGCCCATCTTGTAAAAAAGTACATTTGAAAATTCATTAATAACATCAATAGTCTAACTAGTAATTTGTTTTTTTAATATGGGTGGCTTTTGGTGCTTTTTACACTTTTTTATTGGTCATTTTTTGTTTTAAGAATAAGGTCCAAGATTTAGAATAAAAGTTATTTGTAAAATATTTTCTCCATTTAAAAACAACACAGTAGCGAAGGATGATGTCACTTACATCAGATTGTATGTTTTCTTGCACAGCTGGATGTTGGACTCATGAAAATAACTGCCAAAACTGATTAGCTGAAGTCACACTTAAGCCACATCTGACAGAGGATTCCGCTTGGTCTTAAAGACTTTATTGATGGATTATTTTCACTATTTATGATGGCATAGCAGTCAAAATAAGACAAATGAGCTCATGTATGGGACAAATTCTGGACCTTTGTCAGTAAGGGGTGGGTCTTTCGAACCACCCGAACCTCCCCTGGCTACAGGCCTGTACTGTCATCATGATAAAGATCAAATAAATTACTTATTAGAAATTAATTATTAAAACTATTATGTTTAGAAATGTGTTGAGAAAAATCTTTTTTTCCCCCTTAAACAAAAGTTGGGACGAAATATACAAGGGGGCTAATAATTCAGGAGGGCTAATAATTCTGACTTCAGCTGTATATTTAACTGTTTTTAGAGAACTACACTCTTAAAAATAATGACTTCAAAAGGGGGTTTTGCAGTTATGCCATAGATTAGAAAAACCATTTTGGTTCCCCAAAGTACTTTCCAGCGTACAGTTCTTCAAATTACCATTTTTTTCTTAGTGAGAATAAAATTAAGGATCTAAAATACATTTTTCCCCTAAAGAAATAAAACATTTGTGGAATGGAAAGTTTTTTTGCATGTTAAAGATTCATCATGGCTGTTTTGTTGTCTTTAATAAAAGAACCATTATTTTTAAGAGTGTATAATTTGTGAGGAGCTTAAAAACCGCATGAAGGGAATTTGAGAATGTACTATGAGATTGTGTCAGTGATTGTGAACAAAAAAAAAAAAAAAATGAAACCTCTCCACGAAAGAGTCCAATTTGGCAAGCTCATCTGACAGCCCTACAAGGACATCCAGAGTTCCGACCTGTTAAGAAACACCAAAACTGATTAGACATGAGAAATGCCAGATATGTCTAGTTAATAAACCAGAGTTGTAACTGAAGAAGGTGATTTACTTTGAGTTCAGGGATGTTGAACTTGTTGTTAGTGGACAGGTTGTTGGACTCAGCTGTGGCCATGTTCATCTTGTCCCATGTCTGCTGACAGGTCTTGTCTCCAGGAGCAGAGATCAACCAGAACTCTGTCATGATGACGGCTCAGATGGTCACAGAAAAGGTCCTAAAAAGATGGAGATTAATTCCTCACAACACATACAGTGTTCAGCATATATATATATATATATATATATATATATATATATATATATATATATATATATATATATATATATATATATATATATATATATTTACACCCCTCACAAATCTCTCTTTTAATTTAATATTTTTAATAGGAAGCGATATAATATTATATTTGTGCATATACATTAGATTAGTCAGTACTGAAGCCAAATCTGGAGCTTATCTAACAAAATAACTTACGATAACGGTCCAACAACTAGTACACCCAAATTTATATGTTATAGAAAATTTTAAATACAAATTTAAAAAAAAAGGAAAAAATCAAGTGAAAACAACTGAAGAATTTAGTTGAAATTTTGTGGGTTATAATTTTTTTAAATAAATCGTATTATCTTTCAATTTCTAAATATATTTGTTGACTAAAATATTATTTTAATAAATATATCTGTTTAATAAATCTGTTTTGTTCAAATGCACCAAAATAAATTTCCTATATTCACTGAGAAATGGATAAAAATATTCATTTTCAAAATGGAGAGTACTCAGTTATCCTGAGCATTGTATAATATTTGTTGTGACCTGCAAGAGATACTTCTGAAAAGAGCATTTTTTAGTAAGGGAAGAAACTTTGCAAGTGTTTTGACCCTTCAAGATAACGCTCTTCAAAATTGTTTACATCCATTTTCAAGGAGATATAATGACTTTTTTTATAAACATTTTTGAGTCATCTGGAACCTGCTATGTGTTGAGTCCTTTTACATATCAAAATTAATTTATGTTAAATGACATTATTAAGTTACAGTGGGAAAATAAGTATTGAACACATCACCCTTTTTCTCAGAAAACATATTTCTAAAAGTGGGGTTGATTGAAATATTCACCAGATGTCGGTAACAATCAAAAAAATCCATATATGCAAAGTAAACAATATTAATTAGTTTACAAAATAAGTTATGCATAATAAAATGAAACCTCGCAAAGAAAAAGTATTGAACACATGAAGAAAGGGAGGTGTGGAAAGGCAGTGAAAGCCCAGACAGAAGCTGAAATCTCTCAGTAGTTATTTAGCAACCCTCTGCCCTTAGTCATTGTGAATTAATATTTGCTGCTTCAGTCCAACATCTACATCAAGGGTCACCAATCTCGGTTCTGGAGGGTCGGTGTCCCTGCAGGGTTTAGCTCCAACTTGCCTCAACACACCTGCCTGGGTGTTTCAAGTGTACCTAGTAACACCTTGATTAGCTTGTTCAGGTGTGTTTGATTAGGGTGGGAGCTAAAATCGGCCGGACACCGGCCCTCCAGGAACAAGATAAAGATGAAACCAGGGTGGACATTTCAGCAAGACAATGATCCAAATCACAAGCAAGGAAACTCTCAAATGCTTTCAGAGAAAAAAATCAAGCTGAAGAATGGCCCAGGCAACCACCTGACTTAAATCCAATAGAAAATACAAATTAAAGAGCAGATTTGATAGACGAAAGACACAGAACCATCAAGATTTATTTATGTTGAAGACTGTGAAAAACTCACACTTATGCAATTCATGTGATTTCATTCTCCATACTAGAGATGTCTTTAAGATGCCATCACCAAAACAGCCTTTAATAAAAAGTGTTAAATACGTTTCAGTAGTTCAGAACTTTCTCCATGTGTCATTTCATTGTTATTACACATGACTCAATTTTCTGATTTTTTGGTTTTGTTTTATTCTTATGTTTATTGTTTGGGTTTTTAAAAAAATCTCGTTTAATTCCATGTCAACAGCTCCTTTAGAGATATTATTCCCAGGAAAAAAAACATGTCGTGCTCAATACTTATTTTCCCCCATTGTATATACAGTATTTATATATATATAGTTAAGTTATCTATTATTATGTTATATTGGTGTCGGAAAACTTTTATAATTATTTTTAGCCATCAGAATTTTGACTTATATTAGACTTATAATTTGTCATTTAAAAAATTTATTTTAATTATATATATAAATTATATTTATACTACTTGTATTTTATTAACCTGGACAACTGTCAAGCAATCGTGAGTAATATCTTTTTAAAGGTTAAATTAAATTCCTTTCAGTGAGGTTAATACAGGTTATTATCAGAATGAAATATACAATTAGTTTTGTAGTTTGATATTTCAAATAGTTTCTTGTCTTTTAAATTAAACCCTAAAAATTGTAGATCCTAAATACAGTAAAAACAAATAAATAAACAAACATGGCAAAAGATGGTCGCCTATATACCTTATCGTACAGGCACACACATTATTAATGTATCGTGAGGGTTAACTATAATTGTAAATACATTGTGGAGGTCCTTTCAAGGTTGGTCATATGACCAAATTCACTTCTCTATTTCATTCCATAAAAATATCCAGTCACGAGCAATATAACGCATAGCTCCATCGTCAGATAAAAGATGTCTTGCTTTAAATGGTATATACACATTTACATTTTACAGACAGCATTTCTAATCATTGGCATGGTATACGTATACGTGACAAATTAAATGCGTTTCTTTAAGTCTGTAAATATTGAATGAGCAGCGTTTACGACTGTCACGACTATGATATTTAGGTCATTTTTGGCGTTACTTACCGATGTGATGAGTCAGCCAAGTACACTACAAGATATTCTGCCAAACCTGCAAAGTATTTTATACAAACATCATTGAAAGCACAGTTAATTGAGCCGCTGTGTTGAAAACCCGTCAAACAGCATCACACTCCCAGTCAGCTGATCAGAGGCGGTTTGTGTTTCCTCCAGGTGACAGCTGCGTTCAGGATGCGCAGAGCGGACGGTTCTTCCAGTTGGATTGCATACACACTGTCTATAGTCCGTTGAAATGTGTTTGGTTAACCACTATTTAATCTTCAAATAACACACGGGTTATATGGGTCAGAGACGGAAATGTTTTTTCGAGCATTAGACTAAACAATAAACGTGTAATAATATAATGTAATTGTGATTTCGTATATGATTTATAAAGCAATCTGGTCAGGCATATTTAGATCAGTGCAGCCACAAAACAAAATTATAATTTTAAATCTTTATTCTTTGCCATTATCTTCAATAATTTTTTTAAATAATTTAAATAGAATGCAGTTTGATTACTAAATAATTTAGATATAAAAATTAGATCAACAGGTACAGGGTGATTCAAAAGAATACCACAACTTTCAGGTTGTCACTCAAATGTCTGAAGGGGGTCATATTGAACATGTTTGAACTTGTTTTCTTCTGAAAAAAACTTTGTTATGTACTCGCCATATTAATTAATTACCCAAGGTTCCATCATGTTTCTTTGATTAAATACAGATTTTCTTTTTGAATCACCCTATATAATTAATTTTTGCATAAATATAGCTGTTACATTATTTTTACTGTTTCTTTACTCTTTTGGCATTTTATCTTTTACAAATGTATTTGAAAGAACACACATATTTAATTTGCTTGCGTTGTAGGCTATACATTTTTGTCAATTTCAGAAACAATAATGTATTTATAATATTTATAAAAAATAATAAAATACAATTTTTTAGTAAGACAACATACTTTGGAAGTGTTTTAAGCCTTAAGATACACTTTTTTTCTTTACAATTGTTTACATCTATTTTCAAGGAGATATAATTAGTCTACATTTCTATTAACATAATCTGGAACCTGGGTGTGTGTTACTTTTAGATGTCAAAATTAATTTATGTTTATTTACATATTATTAAGTTACAGCGGAGAAAATAAGTATTAAACACATCACCATTTTTCCCAGAAAACATATTTCTAAAGGTGCCATTGACTTGAAATTTTTCCTGGATGTTGGTAACAACCAAAGAAATCGATATAAGCAAAGAAAACAAATCTAATCAGTTATGCAAAATAAAACGAAATTATGCAGAGAAAAAGTATTGAACATAGAACAAATATTTTTCACTATTTCTTTACTATTTTGACATTTTACTTTTTACAAAAGCTATTTTAAAGAACACACATACAGTTGAAGTCAGAATTATTAGCCCCCTTTTAAATTTTTTTTTTTCTGTTTTAAATATTTCCCAAATGATGTTTAGCAGAGAAAGGAAATTTTCACAGTATGTCCGATAATATTTTTTTCTTCTGGAGAAAGTCTTATTTGTTTTATTTTGGCTAGAATAAAAGCAGTTTTGAATTCTTAAAAATCATTTTAAGGTCAAAATTATTAGCCCCTTTAAGCTATATATTTTTGTGATAGTCTACAGAACAAACCATCATTATACAATAACTTGTCTATTTACCCTAACCTGCCTAGTTAACCTAATTAACCTAGTTAAGCCTTTAAATGTCACTTTAAGCTGTAACGAAGTGTCTTGAAAAATATCTAGTAAAATGTTATTTACTGTCATCATGGCAAAGATAAAATAAATCCGTTATTAGAAACGAGTTATTAAAACTATTATGTTTAGGAATGTTTTGAAAAAATCTTCTCATCGATAAACAGAAATAAACAGGGGCGCTAATAATTCAGGGGGGCTAATAATTTTGACTTCAACTGTATTTAATTTGCTTGCTTTGTAGGCTGCCTAAACTTTTTTGTCATCTGATGCAGAAACAATAATGTATTTGATATATTTACAAAAAATATATATAAAATACAAATTATGAGAAGGAAGTTTATAATCATTAGTATTATGAGTATTTTGGAAGATTGAGCAATGCGCTTTTTTCAGAGAAAGTGCCCTTTTTTCCTGGGAGGTTGTTTTATAATAAATTAAATATGTATATTTGTGTTTGTGGACTCATTTTGGACAGATGCCCAAATTACAGGATACAATATATAATATCTCAACTGTGATAGACATGCATGCACACACAGCCAATAAAAACAGAAATATTGGTGCACAGCCAATAAAAACAAAAATGTTACACACCATAAGCTGTACACACAATATTTGAATGATGTCCTCGTCTGTCATCGGAGGATACGGAATCCTAATGAATAATGGCAAAGAGTAACAATTTTTATATCTGTATTTAATTGAGCTGATATATATATATATATATATATATATATATATATATATATATATATATATATATATATATATATATATATATATATATATCTATATATATATATATATATATATATATATATTTTTTTTTTTTTTTTTTTTTTTTTTTTTTTTTTTTTTTTTTTTGTTAAACAGAGTTTAGAAACTCATAAAGCTATAGAACTTTATGGTGAGTAAATTTTCATTTTTGGGTGAACTATTGCTTTAAAAGAAGATAAACAGAGCAACATATTTAATACAAGTTTACTGAAACAAGACCTTCAGAATAGGCATGTGCATTATAACAAAGCTATTTGTCTGAAATTAAGCTTTTTAGTCTGTTTAGGGAATTATCATTCTTTGGCAGAAAGACTAGAACTAAAAACCTAAAAAAAATAACCTTTCACCCAGCAAACAGCCACGGAAACAATCACACCTTACAGCGTTTTGCTTGTTTATGTATTATTCTGTGTGTTTGTTATGACAGCTTTGCCAACTGTGAAACAGGACTTTATGAATCAGACACAACACAACTGATGTTTGATGACAAAGAGCAAGAACACAACATTTTAAATTAGATTCAGTGGCACTGTATTCAGCATAAATATAGTATACAATATGCTGATTTTATGTGACAAAATACAAATTTAAATATCTAAGTATATTGGTGTATTTACCTACATTTCTCCTTTTCATTCTGTCAAAATATCCATAATGCGTGCACAAAAATGAGCTTAAAAGTACAAAAATGTAGGGTTGTTTTAGTACATGTGTGGTTAAAATATGGACAAACCCAACTGTTGGGTTGAAGTTCTTAAAAATTGAACCCATTGTTTGAGTTTGTCTATATTTTTTCCAGATTTAGGCTGAATAACCTAGCTAAAGTGCCTATAATAGAAAACAAAGGAAAGATAAGGCAGTTGTGTAGCGTATATAGAAACAGAATCCACGTTGGCCCGTACATGTTCAAATGAGTGTACTTCAGCTAGAGGAATTTGCTAATGAATCTAAGACAAACATCATTTTTTCACTAGTACATTTGACCACGCCCCCTCCTCTGGGCGACAAGCTAATCACATGAATATTATTCAAATTAGGCTCCTCCCCAGAACCGGGGCCAGACACTAAGCCAGTTACGTAACCTGATTAATATTCATAAACGAGGCTTTCACTCTAGGATTTGTACCGTTAGGCTCCGCCCCTTGTTCTCAAACAAACCGCCCGCCTTCCTCCTCCGACCATTTCTGCGTGAGTCCGACAGTCAGCAGCGCTCTCGTGTTCAACCGAGCCTTCTTCACCCAGGCATATGGCACATTCAGCCACCTTTCTTTCTTCTATTTGTGTCCCCACCACTCTTTAAAAATTCCGCCGAAAAAGAGAAGACGATTTTCCAAATCATTCAGGCCGTTATCTCACGTAAGTACCGCGTTTTTTGTTGTTCTAGTCTTCTTCCCGGAAAAATCCGCCGTCTGCTGTGAGCGGCCGTGACACAACATGGCGGTTAGTTGTAGTGGCGCTTGTTATACAGGCAACGGCAATGCTGCGTGAAGGACAACGAGAAAGGGATTTTGAACTCACAAATGATCCGAATTAAACCTGTTTATTGATACAAAATAACGAACTGTCCGAGAATGACGGGTGTAGTTGGGTAAATAGTTAGTGAGCTAATTCAGTGGACCAAACCCAAGCGCTTACGACATGTCCTATCAGGTTATTGAATGACGAGTGTGTTATACATTATTAAATGTATACTGATTTACTGTGTGGTGTTATCAGATAAGACATTTATATGTGGTCACGACCTACATTTATGATTGGACTAGTTCTGTATTTAACGATTTTGTTTTCTTCTTTGAGAACAATTGTATTCGTCAAACGTTAATCCATGCCAAAACTCGAATTAACATACAATATCTATATTTATTGTACCATAGCAACATGGTGTTAGTAAATATTGGGAAATATTATCTTTTTAAGATAAAACTTTATTTTTTTATTGACCAGCTAAACTTAATTCCCCTAGCCTGACGTATAAGATACTTCTCTCATATAAAATATGAAAATATTAGTTTTTCTGCATTTACTGGATTATTTGGGTGTAGTTTTGAGTAGAACAGTAATATTTTTTCCTAATCTTAAACACAAATATTGTATTTAAAGCTGCTTCTTTATTTATTTTTTACAGAAAATGTCAATTGGTCAGAAAAACAAATGTTTTGTTTGTTGCTATTGTAAATCTTGATGAATTATTCTGAAGTTCAAGTTGTAAAATTAATAGTAATAAACATGTCCAAAAACATGGCAACATTTTTGACATTTGATGCATAACATGCTCTAAATTGCATTTTATGTTAAATTTAAAAGAAATATCCTAATTTAGTTTATAAAACAAAACAAAAAAGATGTAACAATAATCCAATGTTTAATGACAGATATAACGATGTTGTCATTTTTGATTCACATATGCTAGCAAGCATTTAAAATTCTAATAAAATACATTTTACCGAACAATGGATCAAAACGATCAGAGAAATTTATGAAATGGAAAGAACTTATTGCCTTAGACTCCAGATGAATATATTTCAAGCAAGATGGAACCCAATTCTAAGAATTATACATAACTAACTTTAAACATACAACATAGATTTAGTAAAAAGCCACATTGTATACACGATAAGTATATGAGACATCTCTCAACCCCCTTCCCTTTTTATTATTTTTCTTTTTTCTTTATTTATTTTACCTTCATCGCCATATATATTGTTTTGAAATAACACTGTACAAATGTCTTTTCCTTTTAATTTTTCTCCCAAATCTTTTCAGTACCTTTCTCCCTAATCTTATCAGTATTTCTGATGAAAGAGTTTAAAAAAAGAAAACATTTTACCAGTTAAAAAGTATGAAATATCAGTGAGGTAGCAGAATATATTAGATCATTTTGGTCTTGATAATTTTGACTTTAATAGGAATTCATTAATCAATACAAGAATACTGTAGGCTTTACAGAGTTAAGGTGGTGTTCAAAACAAACACCATGACCTCTGATAAACGTTCAACAAGTTACTTCATTTATTGATCCATTCGGCAAGATCCAGATAAGACAATGTTGTTTAATGCTTAAAAACGAGAACATGGAGTAACAGATTTCCCAAGTCTGTTTAACTGGTCAAGTGCAAAGTACAACAGCATATAAGTAGTTACTTGATAAAAAAAACATTATAGTATACTATAATCCAATATAAAGCACCTGAAAAGGGAAAGTGGGTACATCTCTATAGTTATTTAAAAAATGTACTAACCTGTCTGCCTACATTTTTGTTGTTATATAACATTATTAAATTGATCAGCTGCTCTTGTAAATCAGATCCTGAAATCTACACCTGTTTTTGTGACTCCACAGGGCTCCCCACTCTCTCTGCGAGTGTATAAGCGCTACCCAGAAGGCCTAGGGGAGGCCCTCTACCGCGAGCAGTTCGACTTCAACGCTGAGCCGCCTTGGGATCCTAGTTGATAGCGGGAGAGGACCATCTCCCACGTTGTCCATGTGAGTCTATAAATATTAAACACGTAACTTCTAAATCACTGGTTGTAGACAATTACGTAATAACTTCATTTATTTAATTGCACATTACAACAAAATTCTGCGCTCATCAAAGTGTAGTGGATTGTTTTTAGTTTTACATAACCCTATCGGTGGGTTATATGCAACACCTTTGTGCCCCGTTCATACCACACAAATCCATTGGTAATACCATCAAATGCTCTATTGTGCTTCAAAGCCGTAGAGATTTATCTTGATTGGTTGTGAGTTAAAAAAATAAAAAAGGCCACATTCTTGAAGCCTGTGTGCTGCAGTCATCTCTAAAGATGGACTCATGTGATGTCTTTTCTAGTTTAGTGATTAGTTTTTCCTGCCTCTTGTGCTTATTAGCCTTGTGAACCCTGTAGTAACCACATTTAGATCATTGATGCCCTTATGGTGACTTTGAACTTCCTGTACAAAGTTTGATCATAAAAATAGATGTTTTGAAGTATGCGTTTGAAATTGGCGTTGTGGTTTTACAGCTTGATGTGAAGGTTTGTCTGTAAACCTATAAGAATGTTTGAACGGCGCCCTTTGATTTTCACTACAACCTGTTAATTTAAAAGTTTGGTATAACTTGAAGAAATTCTAACAGAAAAAATATCATAGTTATTTTACATTAAAGTGTACTTCTCAAAGTGGTATTATTGTTATTATTATTATTATTTTTATTATTATTAATATTAAATTAAAGATAAATATTGTAATTATAAAGTGTACTTTTTAAAGTGGTATTGTTTTATTATCAATATTAATATTATTATTAGTATTAATAATAATATTAAATTAAAGATAAATATTGTAATTATAAAGTGTACTTCTCAAAGTGGTAGTATTAATAATAAATATAATAATTATAATAATTATAATAATAATAATAATTTCAATTAATAAAAAGAAATATTATAATTTTTATTCAGTATTGTGTACTTAAAGTGGTAGTATTAATAATAATAATAATAATAATAATAATAATAAATTCAATTAATAACAAAGAAAAATATAATTATTAAACAGTAAAGTGTACTTCTCAAAGTGGTAGTATTAATAATAATAATAATAATAATACATTTAATTAATAAAAATAAAAAATATAATTATTAAACGGTAAAGTGTACTTCTCAAAGTGGTAGTATTATTAATAATAAATATAACACTAATAATAAATTCATTTAATAAAAGAAAATTATTATAATATACAGTAAAGTGTACTTCTCAAAGTGGTAGTATTAATAATATTAATAATAATAATAATAATTGTAGTAATAATAATTATAATTTTAGAATATTTATCATTGATCAAACAGAAACTACTTATAAGGTTTTTTTTATCAGTGTTGTTATTGGTATATTTTTGTACAATGAATGATTAAGAAACAGTTATGATTATAAATTATATATTGGATATTTAGTATAAGTGCTGCCATTAATAAGGCCAATACTGCTGATATGCATTAAAACACAAATAAATAAATGACACAACATCATTTTAATGTAGTGATTAAACAAGAGTCCAGAAACATTCAAATATACAAATATATAATCCAGGGTTAAGAAAAGAGGATTTTGTGGAGCTCTTATTTGTTTGGTATGCAATATGTTGGATTAAATTACTGTGCATTTGTTTTCACCTGAACAGTTTGTTGCATACCCAGAATACCCCAGCGGCTCAGTAAACTCTCTATGATTGTCGGATTTGCGGAATACGGTTGAGATGAAAGGATTCGTTGATGCACCAAACTACTTCATTGAACTACTTGAGGGAGGAACGACCCTTGAAAATGTTATTGACAACCACATATATGAACAAAATTTGGTAAGCTGCACTGTTATTTGACTAGCATGTTCCATTATTATGGTTTTGTTTTCTTAATTGTTTTAAACTGATTTTAAATCATTTATTTTTTGTCGACAGGCTGAAAAGAATGCATTTGTTGTGGCCGACCTTGGGGCCCTAATGCGACAGCATGTTGTCTGGAAGACCACCATGCCTCTCGTTCGACCCTTCTACCCAGTCAGTTGTAACAGCAGCCCTGTAGTCATTGAGCTCCTGTCTGCACTTGGTGTGGGATTTGTCTGTGCAAATAAGGTAGCATTTTACTTTATTCCTATTTAAAGCTATTAGATAGCTTTTGAAATGTGTGTTTATATATAGAAGCATACAGTGGCTATATAAAATCATCATACCCTGCCAAAATTCCTGGTGAGAAAGAGCTCTGCAGAGTTTAGGTCCAGCCCTGGTTCAACAAACCTATCTGTAGGTATCAAACAAGCCTAAAGCACTCAATTAGTTTGATCAGATGTGTTTAATTATGGTTGCAACTAAACTGTGCAGAGCTGTGGCCCTCCATGAACTGAGTTTGACACCTGTGATCTATACTCTCATTACTCACATTATGCTTTCATAAGACCTTCAGAATAAAGTTGTAGAGAGACACAGGTAAGGAGAACGCTACAAAAACATTTCAAAGGTTATTTGGAGTGTGATTTTGATTTCGGGCTGTATGACAAATAAAGTAATTATTTCAAAAGGGCATGATGATATTTCTGTAGCCACTTATATATATATACGTGTGTTTCAGTGTGTGTATATACACTGAGACATCCTATTGAATTTTAATGAACACCATGTAATAGAGATGTGTTTTCTTCTTTCAGGCCGAAACTACATTGGTACTCAGTCATGATGTCCCTCCTGAGAACATCATTCTGTCTGGAGTTTGCAAGCAGCTATCACTTATTAAACATGCAGCTAAGACCGGCATTAATTTTTTGTTGTGTGAAAATGAGGCAGAGCTTCGAAAAATTGCCCGTGCACATCCTGAGGCCAAGTAAGTTTTTTTTAATTAATTAATTTATTTATTTTTATTATTGTTGTTGTTTTTATTATTACTTTTTAAATATGCTTTTAATTCAGCAAGTGTCATCACATTTCCAGAGAATAATAGGGGAGCACAGATGTTTTCAGCAATAATAACAATTCAATTCATCTTTATTTGTATAGCGCTTATACAATGTAGATTGTGTCAAAGCAGCTTCACATGGAAGATTATAGTGAATTGAAACAGTGTCAGTTCAGTTTTCAGAGATTAAGTTCAGTTCAGTTTAGCTCAGTTCAGTGTGGGTTAATAATCACTACTGAGAGTCCAAACACTGAATAGCAAATCCATCGATGCGCAGCTCTACAGATCCCAGACCATGCAAGCCAGTGGCGACAGCGGCGAGGAAAAAACTTCACCAATTGGCGAAAGCGAAGATTTTAAAAAAACCTCGAGAGAAACCTGGCTCAGTTGGGCACGACCATTTCCCCTATGGCCAAACGTCTTGTGCAGAGCTGCAGTCTAGGCGCAGGAAGCTGGACCTCAGCGAAGACTCGTCTGTCCTTGGAGCGTCACAGGAGTCAGTCATGCTCTCGCTCCATGATGACCACCACAGCAGCTGCTCAGGAAACGGCCTGGTCCAGAAAACCTTGGGATCATCTTGTCGCTGGTCTCGGATCGCGTCAGTGGCACTGCATAGTCTGAGGGCCTCGAGATGAGTACCCGCCAGGTGGAAATACATAATAAGGAGAATAATTAGCGTAGCTTCTGTTCATAGTGTATATAAACGAGAACCAAAATCATGTGTGGGGCACATCATGCTTCATACCGCTATGTACTGCACTGAGTGTATGCTTTGCTAAAAAGATAGGTCTTTAATCTAGTTTTGAAGAGCGAGAGTGTGTCTGAGCCTCGGACATTATCAGGAAGCCTATTCCAGAGTTTAGGGGCCATAAATGAGAAGGCTAGGCCTCCTTTACTCGACTTTGATATTCTAGGTACTACCAGAAGCCCTGAGTTTTGAGATCGTAAAGAGCGGGTTGGGTTGTAGCGAGACAGGAGGTTGGTTAGATAAACAGGAGCTAGATTATTTAAAGCTTTATAGGTAAGGAGTAATATTTTAAATTCAATGCGAAACTTAACAGGCAGCCAGTGTAAGGAGGATAAAATTGGGGTGATATGATCATATTTTCTAGATCTGGTAAGAACTCTGGCAGCTGCATTTTGCACTAGCTGTAGTGCTAACTAGCATTAACAATTGTGATTACTATTCATTACTATATTAATAATTTACTATAATAATATAAAAACTAATTCTTGAGCTGCAAATATTCTAGCAAACTAGCATAATTGATAACAGGAGTAATGATATAGACAGGGTGCGAATAACAGGGGGGGTTTGGGTCAGACCCTCCTAATTAATGCTTGATACTCTCCTGAAGGATGTCAACACAAGATGTATGGGGGGGTCTGCCCTTTAACAGTTAAGAAATAGTTTGCTCTTATCTGTATCTTAAACAATATTATTAATAAAAATAATAGATAACTTAAATATACATTTGACCACCCCTGTAATCCATACCATTGTGAATGCATATTTGCGGCAAAAACCGGCAAATTCAGAGCACCAACAGACAATGTTAGTGTTAGTGTGAAACCCCCCCCATCTTACTGTTTTATTTACTGTATAATCAGAGTTAATTAGCCTTTGTTGAGCATGGGAGATTTATTTAAAATTAAAAAAAAAAACTTTCACATTAATGTGTGTATACATAATTTTATTTTTATATTGTTAATTTGTTATTTATGCAATTTATTGTTGTCTTGACAGGCTTCTGCTTCAAGTGTCTACTGAAGCACAGATTGAAGAGGCGAGTGTAACTATCGGTTGCTCACTGAAGGGCTGTAGACATCTTCTGGAATTGGCCAAGGAGTTGAATGTCAGTGTGGCTGGAGTCACGTAAGTCTGCTGATCAACTTCCCAATTATGTGTTGTGGCTTTTTGTTCTTTTTAAGAAAGTGGTGCTTTTTTTTTTGCAGGTTCCAGGTACCAGCATCATGCAAAGATCCCCAAGCATACACCCATGCACTTTCAGACGCCCGCTGCATCTTTGACATGGGGGTGAGTGATTATTTGATTGAATTTAGAATTATTAAGAAATTTGATGTCATTTCTGCTGGAGTGCTGAGTCTTTTCTGTCTCTGCAGAAGGAATTAGGCTTTGACATGAACATTCTGGATATTGGTGGAGGATTCAGCGGTTTAGAGTTCCAGCTGAAACAGGTGGATGTTGTATTTGTAATTTTGATGTATTTATTTCTTTATTTATTTATTTGTGTAAAGGTTATTCAAACCTTTTATTTCATGTCTGTTTGCTCAGGTACATTCGGTCATCAGGCCCCTCCTGGAGGCTTATTTCCCCTCAGAATCTGGAGTGAGCGTCATTGCTGAACCAGGAAATTTCTTTGTGTTTTCCTGCTTCACCCTGGCTGTCAATGTTATTGGCAAAAAAGCAGCATACCGGGATCTCCATACCAGCACTCACAGTGAGTCCCATCATATTTCATATACAGTGCTCAGCAAAAATCCCATTTTGAAAATGTGTATTTTTATAAATTTCTCAGTACATTTTAGACAATTTTTGGTGCATATAAAAATGTTTTTATTAAACAGTTATTCATTAAAATAGGAGTTTGGTCACATAACGTCTTTAGTTGTTGCAAAAAAAAAATTACAAACTACTAAATTCATTATATTTTTAATTAGAGCTGTGAACCTACACTGGTCTTACGGTTCGGTTACAATTATCATGCCATTGATTCGGTTCAATTCGATATCTTGGTGCCTCACAGTGCGTTGACGATGCTTTCCATACACAGTTTTATATTTTCTTCACAGCAGCAATTCTTGTATTAAAATGTATAAATATATTTATATACTATTTGTAATACAATCTTGTCCTTTAATACAAACAGTCAGATATATAAACTGTACCTTTTAAACAACACCAGCATTTATAGCAAATAATACAAACAAATATGAATATCCCGCTCGCTTTCTGATCCTTGTCTACCAAGTTCTCTTACACCCCTATGATTGGTCACACGCTCAACAGAAAGGGTTGCGGTTGCGCTCTTCACAGATGAGTGACACTGATAAACTGCAGCGACGATCACAGCTGATCCAAGATAGACGCGGTGTAGAAAACTCTGCAGATAAACGCTCGTGTCTGTATCCAGAAGTATTGCTGTAAAACAGCCGAAAAGTCACGCCAGCAGGCCACAGTGAGAGAGAGAGAGAGAGAGAGAGAGAGAGAGAGAGAGAGAGAGAGAGAAATGGAGTTTACTTTCATTCTCTCAATCTCGGTGAAATAGGGGCTTCTGCTGTTAGTGTCAGTGAAAGACTGTCTAGCAAACACGCACGCAGTGAAATTCTGCACAGTTTGCGTTTTTAAGTAGTTGGAGCATTGTAAATACTCGCGCTCTCCTCCCTTGCCATAGTAAGCTACGGCGACATAGCGCATATGAGATCAATGACGTCAGTACATAATAACCGGTTATGATTATTACTGAACCGATACCGAATTGTCCGCATCTGCATTGCGGTGCACCGAAGAAACGATTAATTTTGACACCCCTATTTTTAATGTTTCTCCTGATTTTTTTAATTTTTTTTTTTTTTTTTTAATTTATTTTTTTTTATTTTTTTTCCTCTCAATATTTATTATATATATATATATATATATATATTTCATTCATTTTCTTGTCGGCTTTGTCCCTTGCGGGGTCGCCACAGCGGAATGAACCGCCAACTTATCCAGCACGATTTTACACAGCGGATGCCCTTCCAGCCGCAACCCATCTCTGGGAACTTCCACACACACATTCACACTCATACACTACGGACAATTTAGCTTACCCAATTCACCTGTACTGCATGTCTTTGGACTGTGGGGGGAAACCGGAGCACCCGGAGGAAACCCACGCGAACACAGGGAGAACATGCAAACTCCACACAGAAACGCCAACTGACCCAGCCTAGCCGAGGTTCGAACCTGCGACCCAGCGACGTTCTTGCTGTGAGGCAACAGCACTACCTACTGCGCCACTGCGTTGCCTATATATATATATTTATTTATTTATTTTTATTTTTGTAGTAATTACTTTTGTTAGATTAGTTTTAGTTTTGGCTTTGGTCCTGGCTAATCTAATGTATATGTACAAATGTATTAATTTAAAGCATCCTATATAAAACATTAATTTAAAAGAGATCTGTGGGGTTTGTACTTGTTAATGCTGAGCACTGTATGTGGCATTATACACTACATAACACCATTATTAACAGGTTATCAGGGATCCGCTCACAAGTTGTCAGCTGTTAAGCAGTCCAGTCCTTACCTACTATGTGTTCAGTTGGTGTCTTTTCTGACCTCTTGTTTTTAGCAAATCTCCACTTTTCTTTTAACACACTCTGCATCCCTTTTATGGGAGCACTTGCTGTGACAAATGAGTTCTATTAAATTAACCCATGGAGGCGGCATGGTGGCTCAGTGGTTAGCACTGTCGACTCACAGCAAGAAGGTTGCTGTTTCGAGTCCCAGGTGGGCCAGTTGGCATATCTGTGTGGAGTTTGCATGTTCTTCGCGTGTTCGCGTGGCTTTCCTCCGGGTGCTCCAGTTTCCCCCACAGTCCAAAGACATGCGCTATAGGTGAATTGGGTAAGCTAAATTGGTCGTAGTGTATGGGTGTTTCCCAGTACTGGGTTGTGGCTGGAAGGGCATTCACTGCGCAAATCATGCTGGAATAGTAGTGGTTCATTCCGCTGTGGCGACCTCTGAACTAGAGACTAAGCCGAAGAAAAATGAATGAATGAAATTAACCCATGTTATGCTTCTGAGTGAATTGGAAACCAAACTAGTTAAATGGAAGTGGATGGTTACTACTGTTTTGATTTTAATGTGTGTGTTTCTCAAAGCATTCGAAAATGATTGTTTGTTGGGTCAGTAGGTGGCTTTTTGTGGCTGTTTTAACACATTCAACCAAATGAGCATTTACACTATGAAAGCAATCTGACGAATGCATTTTTGACTCTCACTAGATATGGTAGAGAGTGGAAAATCTCAATGTTGTAGATTCAGTATTACGTGTTGTCTGCTCCACTTGTGAACAGATTGACGAAAAAGCATCATATGGATGTAATATGTTTTTATCTATGTTGATATTGCCACGAAATAGCTATAAGTTGCTGATGTGGCAATAAATAAGCAAACAATTATAACATTAGCTGTAAACGGGTTGTGTTTTTTTTGCATTTTCAGATGAGCTGACTTCTAGCGATGCACCAGAATTTGTGTATTACATGAACGATGGTGTTTATGGATCTTTCATGGGGAAGCTGTTCGGAAATACCATCTCCACTCCTTCTGTACACAAGGTAAATGTCACACCTATGGAAGCGCATTTCTGCCACTGAATTAAAGAATAGATAAGTTCAAGTTTATATCTGACAAATCTAACTTTGTTTTTCTCAGAATTTCTTGATATGAACTCATAAGTAAAAATGACAAGAACAAAGTCAGAATTGGCAGATGTAAACTCTGTTTCTGACTTTTTAACCTACAGTTCTGATTATTTTGCTCTAAATTGAGATATAAACGTGCAATTTGCAAGTTATAAAGTCCAATTTTGAGGGAGAAGATGTATTTTTACAATTGCAAGTTTATATCTCAATATATCTCAAGCCACTAATAAAAGGCTATATTCTTTACCAATGGCAAGCAGAATGGGATTAGTGCTCAAAAAGTTAACCTTTTGAAATCCTTTTGAGTGTGTCTGATTTTGTCATACAATTTATATAAACTTGATCTGGCTTTGCCATGAAATAGCCAGAGAAGCTGATATGGCAATAAATTAAAAACTCTCTCTCAATTTTATAACCTGTAATCACAATTTTATATCTCACAATTCAGGATTTTCTTGTAATTACATGATATGAACTTACCTTTACTAGTTAAAACAGAATTGTGATATTTATTAATTCATATATATATATACACTCGTAATTGTGGGGGGAAAAGTCTTTGTTACAAGAAATAATTGAGAATACAACTTGCGATTCTGACTTTTTGACTCCCAATTACAAGGTGAAAGTCTATTTTCTTACATCTGCAAAAATTTCTCGTTTCTGACTTTGTAATTGTTTGTAACTTTGCAATTGTGTTAGAAAAAATTTAATTATTTCTGAGAATTTGTAATTCTTTGTTCTGCGAGTTGTGAATTAGTCATGCAATTCTGAAAAAAGTCTGATATCCAAGTGTTTACATCTTACAGTTCTGAGTAATAATGTCCGAATTGTGAGATTTTTACCCTCAATACTAAAAATTATCTCTCGCAATTGCATATAGTGCCAAATATCTATTTTATATTTTTGAGTTTTGGAAACGACCTTCCATTCATACATGCATACACCTGCACCACATAAACCATATTTGCACCAGTTGGCTGAGATTCTGAAACTGAATGTGTTGTGTTTTTCAGATGTCGCTCACCCTAGATGAGCCCGTATTCTCCAGCAGCTTGTGGGGCCCATCGTGTGACCCACTGGACCAGGTGGTGGAGCGTTGCCTTCTCCCAGAGCTCGCTGTTGGGGACTGGCTCATTTTCAGCAACATGGGGGCAAGCGGTCACGAAGGGCCATCAGCCTTCAGCGACACAGACCAACCACCTGTGTATTACACCATCTCCACAGATGACTGGTGATTAAGAGCGCTCTGCATTTGACCTTTTGTGCTTTTCACACACTGTTATTCTCTTCCTATTTTCCCTTCACCGATTCCAGAGAGTGATGTTGAAAGTTAAAGCAGGTCTTAAAAATCGAACATTTAAATATTAATTTTTTTTACTTAAAGTATTTTGTTTTAAGTTGATTTGATTTTCTTTGGTCCTTGTAACGGCCAGGGTGTCTGCGGGGTCTTCAAATTTCTTACATTTCAAAAGCAAAAATTTAGGCCTGAAAAAGTCCAAAAATTACTTATATATTGTGTTTTGGGTCTTAAATCATTTTTATCACGTCTTAATTTTCCTATGTCCTTGTATAGCTACACAATCAGACCAATACCCATCCTTTTATTCATTCAATCATTCATTTTCCTTCGGCTTAGTCTCTATTTCAGAGGTCGCCACAGCAGAATGAACCGCCAACTATTCTATCATATGTTTTACGCAGCAGATGCCCTTCCAGCTGCAACCCAGCATTGGGAAACTCCCATACACACTCATTCACACGCACACTCATACACTATGGACAATTTAACTTACCCAATTCACCATTCACACTACGAGCGACTCGCAGCGGCAAAGCGACAAGTATTTGTGCATTTCAACAGGGAGTGAGCGACTTCCAGCAACCTCCATCTACGCGAGCGACAGTGACCGTTGGCAACCAGGTGGGCGTGTCGAGCGACAAGACAAAGTTGAATCCTTCAACATTTATGCAAATCAAGAGCGACTTTCTTGAGCGACAGCCAATAGGAGCACCAATAGAGCTCGCGTGATCTTCTCTCAGATCACACAGAGGCCGGTTGTATTCTCCGTGCTGTAGACCTACACAGACCTGCCAGCCGGGACTTGAACCTTGCTGTGAGGCAACAGCGCTAACCATTGAGCCACCTTGCCGCCCCAATACCATTCAATCACTAACAATTGATCTCAATGTAACTTTACAAATGTTTTATTCATTAACTCCATTTACCAATATAGTTTAATTATCCTTCTTACAATACCATTTATTAAATGTTGTGCATACATTCATTTTATTATAGTCCTAACTTGTTTTGACACAATATTTATAATGACTTAGATATTGCGAAGTTGAATTTTTTTCGGTGGGGCAAGTGATTTTCCTCTGGCCTATTACAGGGTTTCAGCGGGGTCTTAAAGTCTAAAATGTAAAAATCTAAATGTTAGGCCTTAAAAAGTCTTAAATTCGCTGTTCT